>CM062804.1:1544022342-1544357342 GCA_031772625.1 Pinus tabuliformis | reverse complement strand
CCCTTCGGGCAAACCCATCGCTATGTTTTAACGAGCCTAGCGATAGTGAAACTCGTTCTCGTCTAAAGACAAGTTTGTCGCTATTAATCTTTTTAACGAGTTTAACGACAAAGATAACTTGGTCCTTTTCATTCTTAGAGAGTCTGAAAAGGTACGTAAAGGTAACTCCAAAATTCCTTTTTCGTCATCTAATCCCTTAAGTCTGAAAAAGTATAAAACAATACAGAAGGGATGAATTTTCGATAGTTTTAACGAGCCGAACAAAACAAGCGCTCGATCTTTTTGTGCAATAATCCCTCAGGTCCAAAAAGATTAAAATCTATAGGAGGGATAGCGCTTCCGGTCGCTTTAACGAGCTGGAAGGCCAAAACTCGGCAATCTTTTCATATTTTACGAGTCAGTTGAAAAGAGCTTAAAGAAGACTCGTCTTTTGAGGAACGAGTGATAAAATGGGTAGCAGCTAATTTTAGGTAAAGGTTGGAATTTTCCAATCACGGTAGTGTCACAAGGATGGCTAGTGAAATCACTCTTCGCAGCTGTTCCTCAAAATGGGTAAACAATCAAAGGGAGGTGAATGATCGGCCAATGGAAAAGTGGAGGTGACGGTGCAAACACAACCAAGGCTTTAATGGCTGAAATGCTTCATTCGCGGTGGTTATTTACCGGGGAATAGTTCATTTTTTAACGAGCTTAAACGCAGGTGGAAACATTTGCTCATGTCTTATGTTTATTCTTTAACGAGCTTGAACTATGTGCTAAAACTGCTTAATGCGGGTTTATTTTTTAACGAGCTTGAACCTTGCAGTAACATCGCTCGTGGCGGGTTTATTTTTTAACGAGCTTGAAATGAGATAACAACCATCCTCGAAATCCAAATCCATTAGATATAGAAGATTTCATATTCCACTGTGGCCATTTCCGCCAGATTACTCGGAGGCGGTAGGGCAAAAGTACCCATTAAGGCAGGGTCTTTTAGGAGACCTACTCCGATATTTTGGAGCGAATGATTGCTTCCATGGATCATTGGAATGCTTTCTGTAACTTGTGAACTGTTGGGGAGAAATGTTTGTTGGTCGACGATTGTAATTCCTCCTTGGAAGGGAAATGCAATCTTCCTAAAGTAGGTCGACACAACTGTGGCCATGACATATATCCAGGGCCCTCCCAGTAGGATGTTGTAATCAAGGTTTCCATCGATTACTTCAACATCAATTTCTACTGTTTTACCCCCCAGTTCAACCTGCAAGTTACTTAAAATCCCGTATGGAGTGTATGATCGTCCATCAAATGATTTTAACATTGTTGACAATCGCGACAAGGGTGGTGACCCTAAATTTTTCCAGTAACTCATCGACATAATACATGTGGATGCCTCCTCATCAATAATTGTTCGATGAACAATTTTGTTGAGGGGTTTCACTTGAATAAGGAAAGCTAGTTGAGCTGGTAACTGAGGGTCATATCCTTTATGATCAAAGGCCACAAGATTGGAATCCATTGGGTCAATCCCACCTATTGCTGATAATAAATCTTGCTCTTGGGAGAGGCAATTTTGCGGTACCTTAAGTGTCGACATAGTGGACGGCGATTGGGCCAGGTCCTCTATTATATTATAATTCTGTGCTATTTTTGCACGAGGATTAAATGTCAATTTTTGTACTACTCCTTTTGGTGACTTTATCATTGGTTCAGGAATGATGGGTGGCACAACTTCGGTCAAAGTTGTTGTCGAACTACTAGGTTGTTCATTAGCCTTGTTATTCGACGGCTATGGATTCCCGTAATCTTTATTCCTTGTCAAAGCATCATTTTGCTGCTTTGAGATAGACAACATAAGCACTTGGGATCGGGAAGCATTTTGATTAGCTAGCAGTTTGGTTCCCGGGTTTGGAAACGGATCAGTCAATACCACTGAGGATTTTGAACTCTTAAAGAGTTTCTTAACTTCAGCTATATGTGGACAATCTCTCGTCCAGTGATCCTCATCGCATATATGACACCCCGTAGGGGGTTTCCTTTGCCCATAAGGGTTTGCAGAAGGTTTTCCAAGAGATGACTCATCCTGCTTCTTTTTTCTCCTTTTCTTTTTCTTCTTGCCCCCTGGTTGCTTCAGTTGTTTGCCCTTGTCGGTCGACACGGCATTTACTTCCGAGGCAAGAAGTTTCTCATTTGCATTTTGACTAGAAATTTTACGGGCCTTTTTAGATGTAGCCTTTGTCGATTTCGTTTTTGTTGCGTCAATCATGCCATCGCCGGCATGAGAGTCATTGTTTGATTTAGGAGGAGGAGGAACTGAGAATTCCGGTCTAGGGGCATCAGGTATTTTATCGTAGAGTGTGCCGGACTGAGTGTAAATCAAGTCCAAATATTGCGCACGAGCGATAACTTGCTCTTCTATGACGACTCCCCCTTTTGCCACATCTTCCGTGATGGAAGGTAGTAATGACTTGATAAACCATTCAGCTAAGAGCTGATCGGGAACATACGTTTTTACCATTCTACGACGACGTCGCCACTCATGTATATGATCATATATGTGAGTGGCCGTCGTCTGTTTGAAGTTGGTAAGGAGTTCTGTTCCCGTTTCGTACCTTATTGGTAATTGAAAATGGGTTAAAAAGGTTATGGCTAGGGTACTGAAGTTTTCAAACGAAGCTCTAGGTAATTCAATATACCATTTTGCTGCCGGACCAGTTAACGTCCTCTAAAAGAGGCGAAGTCTTATCGAATCATCATTTAGGGTGTTTGATGAACACCATAGATGAAATGTCATCACGTGATTCGATGGATCTTCACCCGGATTTCCATTAAATTTAGGAATATCTGGTGGAAGTTTATGTGGAATTGCTAGCCACCAAGGGGCGTAAGCAATTGGATCGTTTGTTAACCGGTTTAAATCAGGTAACTCTAAAGTTGCCACGAATGGTAACTGCTGATTTAGATTAGGTGAAGCATACCCATGGTAAGATGGGATTGCCTGAGCAGTTGGTCTTTGCATGCCAGCATAATGCATTTGATGCTGGTATGACTGATAAGGTTGGTGGACATGACCATTATAAAATGGTTGATTTTGACCGTTTTGAATGTACGGCTGTCCACTGTTCGCAAAGATTTGTTTCTCAGAACCTTGGTATACTTGTTGGAATTGTGGTTGTTGGTATTGCACCAGCCATGGTTGAGAAGCCATGTGCTGTTGCGCTATACTAACCGTTGGACCAAGGTGTGGGGTAATTGTACCCGCCTGGACCTGTGTCGCCCCACTAGTTGGCGATTGCGGTTGAGTCACAGGGTCAAGGGGCTGTTGCATTACAACCTATGAAATCTGAGGTTGGCATACAATAGGTAGCGTTTGAACTTGTGACACTGTCACAATAGCCAGTGTAGTCGGGATATTCGACATACGTACACATTGTTGCATCGAATACACAACTCTTGGTTGTTGAGGTAGTATAGGTACCCAACCACTTGAGGTAATTCCAGTATAACTTGAATATTGTTGTGAACTCCCGTATGGATATCCTCCCGGAGGGGATAATGAAAGGGCGTACTGCCCCCCATACGGTGGTAATCCAGAACTCAAGGGAATTGTTTGTCCTTGGGGACCAGACTGCCCAAATTGACCTCCAAACGGATCAATTTGTTGAGACTCAACATAAGAGTTTCCGGATGAACAAACAAGAACGGACCAGACTGTCGAAATAGCCCCTGAGTGGGCTCCTTCTAGTGATTGAGAGGTAGTCGGGACAGATGGTATGCCGGCGAACATTGTCGGAGTGACAACAGGGAGTTCTGTTGTCGCTGTGTTAGACGACATAGTCCTAGATGTTGACGGTTGTTCAGACATTTGGAGTCTATCCAAAAGATTACCTAGCGATTCTACAGGAACTTCCACTGGTGGTAGACTAACTTCTGATGAAGAAGGATATAGAGTGATCCCGACTCCAAAGTGTGTTGGAGTACTTGTTTGAGGATCTTCTACAATTTCTTCAATTGCAATCAGACCAGGTGGAAGGGGAAGACCGTCAGGTCCATAAAATATTTCTGGTGCCGAAGAAGGGGTGGAATCGACAGCGACAGATGTTTCAAGAGCAAGACTCTCCGAACCGGTTGTAGATGGAACTGGTTCGGTAACACAAGTGTTTACTCTCAGACTGGGATCAGTATCACTGTCCCTCTGTGGCTGTTGAACTTCTTCTGTAGAGGCAGGGATTCGAGAAATGTTTGGAGTAACCGGAACCTTGGATGTCGTTGGAACACTTGTTCTAACTTTAATAGGAGATTTTGAACCAGTTAAACGAGTTCGCTTTGTCCGTACTAGTTTCAATTCCGGAGACAAAGACGGTTGACTCGTAAGTCTCTGCGAACGACGGGGTTTCAATTGACTTTCTTCCACAATTGCGGATTACTCGATCAACTAAAATAAAAAGGGGAAGTATGCTTCTGAATTAAATTAATTTTAGACGCTTTTGACATAACTTGTTTTTTCAATTTTTAAGAGTCGAGAAAAAACAAAAGATGACTCTAGTCTCCTTCGATTTTTAATGAGCCTGAAGTGAAAAGTGCTCAAATGGACAACAGTTACCAGGCTTTACGACGCCGGAATACGTCTCTAGCCTAGACCTCTAAATGTTGTGCGTTAAGTTCCAAAGCGTTGTTAGATTCATTCAATTTATTTTAAGTTGATCTTTGTTAGAAGTTTGCCTTTTGGGTTGAGATGTAGATGTAATTCCTAAAATTCAATCTAAAGATGATAAGCAAACTTTTATCTCTTTTTAGCAATGAAAATCCTAGCTACAAGGGGAAAAGAAAGACACAATCTTTTCTCAAAGAGCAAAGAGCACACTGTAATTGCACTTTTCCTAAATCAAGCCAAACAGACTGTCAATATGAAAATGCACATGTGCATGTATTTGTTTTCACTTTCTTAATATTGATGCCTAAAAGAAAGTTGATGTACAAATCTGAATTTGCTTTCAAGTGACAAAACACAAACAAGCTTCTTTTCGAAATCAAAAGGTAGAGATGATTACGACACTTTATGATTTTGAAATAAATACTCGTTTCAACACTAGAAAGTCACAAATTCAAACCAAAGGCAAAAGTAAAAGCATAATCGACTGTCACTAGCAAATAAACATTCTCCTAAGATCAAAATTAACACTTACGACAGATCTAAATCAAAGGACGACAGTATGACTATTCTACTTTTTCAATGGAAAACTGTAAATGATGTAACAAACACAAAAAAACATCTACAGTCTTTTTGTACAAAGGAGGCAGAATTAAGGCAAAGAAAAGGGGTTTTAAACAGACACATACACTGATCACAGGCTGCAAAAATCAGAGACAAGACTGAAAAAATGAAGCAAAGAACCTCAGCTGCACAAGGCTAGGCTAATCAGCGCACCTGTTACACAGAGAAATTGGATTGCAGCGTAGGTAGCCCTCTCGGGAACTGCGTTGAAATGTAGAATCTCTTCACAGAGCCTGCGCTGGGGCAGAAATGAGAATTCTATCCGGGTTCTGGGTCACGGTTTGCAGTTTAATCTATGGTTTTTGGCCGAGTAAAAGCAATGAGTAATGCACAATAAGAGGGTAGATTTAAAAGAGGTCTAAGAGCTATTGCAAAGGGTAATCAGATCATTTGTGAATCAGCTGTTCAAATCATAAACAAATCCAGTGAATGGATTGAAGTAGCTGATGTCTACTTTGCATTTGATAATGGCAAATGCAGTTCGATTGCTACGTCTATGTTTATGAAACAAACAACAAGAGAAACACAAACAAACTAATTAGACACGATCCCCAGCAGAGTCACCATTTCGTTAATGGGAAAAGTGTCTACTCAGAACGACCCTATCCCACTAAGGTGTGACAGTGACCTTAGAAAAAAACAAGGAAAACTACTTTCGTATTCTTCTTTATGAACTATAAACGAAGAGGAATAGGATGAACCAACCTGTGTCTTGCGCTAGTCCTTTGATCCAATCTCTCTCCTCTTTGACAGCTTCCAGCTACCTGCTCCCTTACTTGCCTAGCATCACCAAGTTCCTGTAAGATCACAGAAGAAGAAAACTACACAAAGACATGGATTTATATTCATAAATAGCTTAAGATCATATTTAAGCTAAACATACAAATGTAATAAACATCAATGAAACACAAGCATGTAGGAGAAACTCAAATAGTTTTATTGATATAACAAGAAGATCCAGGAGGAGTTACAACCGATGATTCCTGATCCAACATCAACCTCCCAGCAAAGGAATCCCCTCTTCACCTCCAACAAAGCATAAATCACCCAATACTCTGATATCTATCTCAAAACCAACAACAATTCTCTGCAATGTCCAAAATTCCAGCCTCTGGATCTCTGGGATGAGGGATCCATATATAGATGTATGCAAAGAGGATGAGTCAGCTTATAATTTGACTAGTGGCTTCTCTCTATCAGTTCTTGCTTCCACTTGGAGACTGAGAGCCTCTTCCTCATCCTTGGTCGAACTCAGTGAGGCAAGTGTCATTGGGGAAGATTCTGGAAGCTTCTATTGTCTGTCCACCTCGCGGAATGACACTGCCATTTGTCATTTCCCACTCAACGCACCCTGGTAGTGCATTTAGGTGCGTTGCAATGCACCTAGCTAGTGTACTTGGGTGCTATGCAACGCAGCTAGCTAGTGGAGCAGCTGAAATGATCCTGATTTGACTGATTCTGAGCAGTTTCTGGTGGACAACTTCTGGGAGAAGCTGTAATTTGTTGACCTTGTTCCTTTAGGGGCCGGAACAACACTTTTAGGGACTTAGGATCCCTTGGTTTATGGACATTTCATGCTTAGAGCTGTAAGGCACAAAAATGTCTATAACACACTCAACGCCTCATCATGGAAACTCTCTCTAGTATGAAGGATATGATCAAAGTTCCATACCCAAACTATCTTTGGGCTCAGGTCTTACATGTTGTCAGCTCTTATTTCACCTAATGAAGGACTCCCTCACCCTAGTTAAACAATTGTGGCTGCAAGAAATGCAATGCCATTAGTACCTGGACTTTTGTAGCCACATGTTGACTCTTAGTCTGTGCTAACTGCACAATTATCCACAAAGTAGACCTTAATGATATTGATGCTATCTGCATTATTGGAATTTTATTTCTCACTAGCCAACTGCCCTTAGTGCAATGTGTTCGGATCAACTCGATAGGGTTCCTCAGATCTTCTCTCCCTCCTGTAAAGTTTACTCGTGCACCTCTAGATGATAAAATAATGAGGAAATATATATCATCTTTCTCAATTGAAATCTCATGGTCCCAAATCTTGAACAATCCCTATTATTCATCCCACCGTTGGATAATCCAACTCAAGAGATCCTCCTGACTTTTCATCAGGTCAAGTCTGGCATACTTTAGCAGCCCACATCATCTCAAAGCTACCAAACATGTCGGATAATTTAACATTTTCACTTCCTCTTTGTTATGGGATATTTTTCTCCAAAGACTCATCTTATAAGTTGGATCATTGCATCACACAACCCTTTCATTAGTTTCTAGTTGGAAGAAACACTGGGAAATCAAGAAATTCAAACAATTCTTGTGCTTGGCTTGTTAACACAACCCTCCTTTAATCATAAAGCATTCTAATGTCATTATTATTCACGGGAAAGGAATTTAACATGGCCCATGACATAGGCGGCCACATTACCTAGCCAAGCAACTTAGGGCTTGCTCAAAAATGATAAATTTACCAGAAATGAACATAAATTAAGGATTCAAATACAAGATAAGGATCAAGCCTCTTACCTAGAATTGGCGGAACGTCGAATGGTCACCTAAATTGATCACAATCAGTTGGGAAAGTTCTACTCCTTTTTCTCTCCAAAGCTCTCTCACAATCTCCAAACAGTGAAAATGAGGGTCTGTCACCCTTCTTATAGTCACTTTGGAGCTATGAATCACTTTATATAGTCTTTTAAATTGAAGCTATTCATTCCTATTTTGGTTTAAACATGCACCATCTCGCTATTCTGTCAAATTTTGCTTATGCTCTAATGATATTTTAGTTTTTTTATGCAAACTTGACCAAATTTGACTCTAGTTAAGCACATTCCTTTTTGGGATTTTTCTCGCTATTGAACTGAAAAACCCTGAAGCTACCTTCTTTAGGATCATAAAATTGCTACGAAGAAGAGTTGAGAAATTATTTTTATCTCTTTTTGTTGCTCCCTAAAACTTGAAAAAAGATATATCGATTTTTCTTCATTCGACTCGTTAAAATTTTATAAAGATGTATCGAGTTTTCTTCATTTGACTCATTAAAATTTTATGAAGATATATCAATTTTTTCTTCGTCTAACTCGTTCAAATTTCACAAAGAATATCAAGTTTACTTTGTCTCCTCGTACTCATAACAAAATGATGTAGACATCTATTGAGCATAGGCTTCTCACTTTATCTAGACTCAATGGACTAACTTAGAGAAAATGAACTATGTCGAGTATACTATTAACCCTTTGTCATACCCAGTGATCAACCATGACAAAGGTACCCCTTGGAGTTGTCTTTACCATCTTTTCAAACTCTTTTCAAACTCTCTAAATATGAAAAGACCACTGAGTTTACCTTTTTTGAATCGTTAAACTTAATTAGATGGGGATGGTTTTGACATAATTGTGCCACAATATTTGTATTATGAAGGATATTTTAGCAACAGTACTCTTGTCACTCCCTTGAACAGGGAACCCCTTCAACAATCCTCTTTGTTATCTTCTCTTCGAACCCTAACATCCTATGATTTTGGCCTTGATACCCCAATGATCCTGCATCCTTGTATGCTAACACTCTTTGGTGTTCCTGAATCTAAGCTTCCAAGTAACCTTGATGGTGTGCCTTCTATTGTTCAATGGATTCATCTACTCTCTGCTTCTTGTATTGACTATACCATCATATGCCTAAAATTTCCCTCCGTCTGTTTGCCCCATTGCTCCAATTCTATCTCCAAAACAATCATTCTTGTCGCGTTTCATGTCAACTAATGTAGGACACCTTATTTCCTACATTTGACATATGTCTTCCTATCGACTTCAACATCCTATCTAGGAAGAAGATCTAGAAGCATATCAATACCTTAGAACTTGCCCTCCTTAGTGGAAGGTTACCCTACATTTGATTGGGGCTTTTCACTATTGGCTCCCAGTTGAACAATTGTATGAGTGTTCAATGAAAACAAACTTTTAACACTCGCTACTTGACATCTTGGAGACCTTCATCCTTGTGAGTCACCATCCTCGCGTCTGTTAATAATTTTCATCATTAACTGGTAATAAGATGATTTCTCACATGTTTGACTTCAACTCATTTATTCACATGTGCATAAATATGTCATTCAGAGAGACAGTGACCAAGACCTTGCATAGAGGCTTACATCACTCAACCTTGTTTCCTCTCTCGAGTTGCATATATTGTTTTCAGGGACAACTCTTCAGATTCATCATATTATGACACAGCTTCCACAGTGTTCCTATAAGTGGACATGATAGTCATACCTCTTCTGAGAATCACTTTGATACAACTACTGAGCATGGGAATGCCCGACTCAGGACATGTTTACATATTTTTTACATATGTTGTTGTTTTCAGGTCTCCTATACTTTCGAAGCTCCAATCCTCTTTCTTTATTCAGTTTATCTAAAGTATTTTGGTCCTCATCTCCGTCTTTTACCTCACACTTTAGGGGCATCTATCATACACAAAATGAATTCCTCATTATCTCAGAGGAGAAGGACACTTTGAATGGAAGAAAAAAACTAAGTTGCAGGCCCATTTTCGAGGGTAATGCACCCCAGAAAGAGACAGAGGGCGTGATAACACTACCCATGACATAGCAGGGAGAATTAGTCCCTAGGTTAACACTTTGTTTTACCTAAAGGGAAGCGTTACTAGATATTTGTGGGATTTTGGAGGTCAAAGCATGAGTTGACTAACTAACACTCCACTTTTCACTCAAATGTTAGCTCGAAAAGTAGGAAACATCCACCTCAGTCCTAACTAAGGACATTGCTAATCCTAGCAAAGCTACAAGGGAAGGGAAAGAGAAATAAAGTGAGGAAACATCCAAGCTTTTTCCTCATTGGAACTCATGGAGAAATTGGCAAGGAGAGAGCCTCTCCTCATCTATAAATCAAAGGCTCAGCCATTGTAAAAAAGATCGAAATATTGAGATCAATATTGTTATGATGTCAAAGAGTTGAGAGAGAGAGAGGGAAAGGAGCCAAGGAGCTAAGGGAAGACTTGATTCAACAACCATGGTTGTAATCATTCTTCTCTCATCAAATAATATATATCTTCTCCTATTCTATCTACTTGATGATGTTGAGACTTCTTTTTTGTATATGTTGATGCAATTTTGAGATTGATAGTCCTCTTAGATGCATGTTAGTTTTATATTCTCTTGTATGTTAATGTTTTTAATCGTCAAATTTTATATTTCATGAAGGTTATCTCTTGTCCTGTCTATGTGTAGGTTCTCAAGAGCGAGAAAATCGATTCTCCCTTTTTCACACTAAGATATACAATGGAACTACACTAGAGATTTAGAGGTAACTCTTCTCCTTTACTTTGCCGATTCTAGATTAACATGGATATGTGCATGTGTCTTTTAGAAGTTGCAGGTCATCTAATTCCTTCTACCTTGGGTCCCAGGAGACCTGAGAGGGTTTTTCTACCTACAACCACTAGTGCATTAATCCCTACAATGGTTCTCAGTATGACCCACTTCACCCTATGGTTTTTGTCGAATCCTGCTCCAAATGGGGCATTGAATTATACAATAATTAACCCCTAGCCAACTCATGGATAAGTAGAATGATATGATCTCCATGAGAATGAAAAAATATATAATTTTCAACAAAGACACAAGTTGTGAAAGGTAAACCTGCATCCAAGGACAAAGGATGTACAATGTAAAATAATGTTTGACGTAGTATGTTAGTGTCTGAGTAACATATGTAAATATGTATAAGAGGAATATCTATGCATCAAGCTCAACAAGTCAAAGGTATCTCCTACTGACTCAATATGTGTAAAATAGGCTATAATATTAAGTATGTTGATTTTTACGTCATCTTAGTTTGAACAAATATATCCCTTAGTTTGCATAAATATTGGGAAGATTTGTAGAGGAATTTGTTTTTTCATAAGGGGAATCTTCTCACAATAGTAAATAGAAGGGATTATTAGGGAAAGAGAAGGAGAGGGATGTAGGAGAGAGACATAGGAGACGAGAGAGAGAGAGAGAGAGAGAGAGAGAGAGAGAGAAAGAGAGAGAGAGTGAAAAAAATTGAGGAGGGAGACATGTAATCCAGGTGGATATCAGTGACCACCCACCTATTCCACTAGCTCATAGCACAATTTTCCTATTTTGGAATTTTTTTATTTTTGGAAATTTTTAGGCGATAAACTTCTAAAACTGTTTTGAGACCCTAAATGGTGTTTAATAGTGAAACAAGTTGGAAATAGTCATAGACTACAGATGGAAGTAGAAAAATGTACTCCTCGAGTATACCTTTCCAATGCGCTACCATGTGCACCAAACAAAGATCATATGCCAAAATTACAAACCTAAGAAGTTGACATTCCAACTTGCTCCATTTGGGCCCATAGGCCTTTTCCACTTGATCTTCTAGGGTTATGTTTTTTGATGTTTAGGGTTTCTCATTGCTTCATTATGGTAAAAAGGCCTTCGAGCCTCAATATGACATAGTTCATCAGGGTGCATAGCTGTCACACCTCTTCTTAGAGGTAAGCTATTATTATTCTAACTACTTTTCTTCCATTCTACACATATACAGTTTCAAAATTTTCCATTTATTAATTGAAGTAAAATTTCACTATATCTTTTTGCTTTTTTTATAAAATTTTATTTAATTTTGTTACTTTCATAAATTTGTATCAACACAGGGGGGAAGAGAGAATGGGGATGGAGAGAGTAATTGGAAATGAAAAGACAAAGAGGGATAGGGTATAGGGAAGAGAGAGAGAAAGATATAGGAAGAGGGCTAGGGAGAGGGGGCAATATAGAAAGGGATATGGAAATAGATAGAGAGATGGATCCTTAAGAGGAGAGAGAGAGATAGGAGGAAGATAGGGAGAGAGGGTGGGAGTAGGAAAAAGGGAGAGAAAGACAAAGGAGGGAGAAAGAGTTGGCAAGGATGGTGAGGCAATGGAGAGAGAAAAAGGTGTCAATTATATTAACACCTGTGCATTATCAAACACATGCACATTATTGAATAACATGCATTTCATTTTAATGTGAAAGTGTTACTAAATTCAAAAACATTGCAGGATCATCTTTTCCCAACTACATGGTGGAGAGAGTGGTGGTATTGATTTTAGTTTTGGATTGATAAACATCTTGGTTTGGTCTACATAACCAAAACACATCCACTTTTACAACTTCTTGATTTTCAATCTCGTTATGTATATATTGCATGCATTCATTACTAACGAAATTGCACACACTTAGAGATATGTGCAAAAATTATAATTATATAAATTTTTGATAGATTAATTATTTTGACTATAACTATTGATTGTTAGACATATTTTGAAATAGGAAAAGAACCCACAAGGACCTACACCTCATATATCTATATATATATATATATATATATATATATATATATATATATATATAAAATAACCAACCTAGATCCATCTTAAGTCCAGATCTACCAGGCACCGAGAGGGATAAAATCTCTTTTCACTCTAAAAGAGGTGTGCATATCAAGAGATTTAATCCCTCTCAATGCTTGGTAGATCTAGAGTTAAGATGGATCTAGGCTAGTTTAATTTCATCCTTTAAATAGGCTATATTCCACATACCATCACCCAAAACAATGGGTTATCAATAACATGGGTCAATATCATGGGTCATTTGTATTTTTATAAGGTTATTTGTATTTTTATTATCTCATAAGGCATTCCTCTTTGAGAAGAACTCCCAAGATTCCACTCTACACTAGTCTGCACCATAGGATTGCATGTTAGATGATTGAAGAATACTGTGTTTGTTAGATTGATACAGTTTCAACTGTTTGAAATTGATATAGTTACAAAAACATGCCATATAACCCTCAACGATGGTGAGACAACTCAGATTCCTAGATGCAGGACTCCAGTGAAGATGAGTTGTTTTAAAGTGACCGATACAATGAGCAAGGCACTAATTCATTTATAAATGCAGATAAATACTACCCATGTCGTTTCCCATTCCACCCGGTGTTCAAAATGAAAAGTACAATTCAAAAAGCGTAAATATGACAGAGACAAACGAAACCACAAGGTCATAATCCTTTTGAACTCGAAGGTACTTGAACACACTAGTTTTCCCATTTCTTGTAGCATACAACTTCTTGTCCTCAACTTAACATCTTTATTGAACTCATAGTATAGTGGGTGTGAAGATAGGTGTAGGCAGAGAGAAAATATAGTGCATTAATGGAATCCATGTAGGAGCAGCAATAAAGAGGAGTCATATTGGTGGCCATATACAAGATCGTGATGAGCATCAATGCTCTCCATTGGGCTCTTAACAACCTATTTGCATTAGATCATAAAATCATCCTCATTCATGCTCAACGCTCTCCAATTTCCTTTTTCACAACTGGAAGCTCGGTTCAGCCTTTTAAGGGTTTTTTTGGCCACTTATTAGCTTTATTTTTGTTTAGTAGAGTGTCAATCTAGTGGGACTGGAACCAAGTGGACAAGATAATAGCGACCCTTCCCTATCACCCTTGCTACACCCATTTGACTAGCCAACTATTATGAGCCTATTATTAAAATTGGTAGGATGAAATTCACAGTAAAATTATATAAGACTCTTGAATTTATTGATGGAAAGGATTTTAATATTTTAGGCCATAGAAAGAAGTGGAATGAGTGTTTTGTTGATTCATCTTCGAGATTGTAATGGAATTTCAATGTGAAGTGTTTGGTTCTGTTTTGGGTTTGGTGGAGTCAGAGTTCTAATTGCAATTTGGTGTGGGCAGGGTTGATGGTGCCAGCAGATTTGTTGCAAAGAAGTCTACAGAGAAGACTTTGGCCAAAGCAAGGGAAATATGCAAAGCCAAAAATCTAATATCTACGCATGCTGAGCAATGTATTTAAAGAAGTTGGTGTGAAAAAGATTGTTGGGTTTGTTCCATATTTTAAATTGTTTTGATGTCCAGTTGAATGGAAATATTGGAATTCAAGAAATGCAACCTTGATCATTGTGATCTTGGGATGCATACTAAAACTGGTTCAAATTGGACTTACACAAAAAATTCAAAACCCATCTTTCAACAAGATACTAGTTCAACTTGGACTTATGATAGGTGCGTATATGAGTATTTTAGAACTTATTAACACATTTAACTTCAAGCATGTTCTATACATGAAGGTCTTCTCTTATTTTAGTTAGCATTGTAAACTTTAAAAAGAAGATCCTTTAGTAGATCATCTCTATTTTATTAGGATTCACATAAGTGTCTTTCATTGACCACACAAATGGAATTTTGGAGGTATTTTAGAGCAATCGATACAATGCGCGGGGCACTAATTCGTTTACAAATTTAGATAAATACTACCCTGATGTTGAACCACACTTGCTAGTTCGAAACACGTCAACAAATGAATTTTGATTTGATTTTTTCCAAAAACGCTTCTCAATAAACTTGATATGGATCACAAAAGCCTAAATTCAAATCATAACCATGTCGTTTCCCATTCCACTCAGTGTTCAAAATCAAAACTACAATTCAAAAAGCATAAATATGACAAAGACGAACAAAAATAGAAGGAAATAATCCTTTTGAACTCGAAGGTACTCGAACACACTGATTTTCCCATTTCTTGTAACATACAACTTTTCATCCTCAATTTAACCTCTTTATTGAACTCATAGTGTAGTGGGTGTGAAGATAGGTCTAGGCAGAGAGCAAAACTAGTGCATTATGGAATACATGTAGGAGTAGAAATAAAGAGGAGTCATATTGGTGGCCATAGATGAGATCATGATGAGCATCAACACTCTCCATTGGGCTCTTAACAACCTATTTGCATTAGATGATAGAATCATCCTGATTCATGCTCAATGCTCTCCAATTTCCTATTTCACAACTGGAAGCTCAGGTCAGTCTCTTTATGGTTTTTTTGGCTGCTTATTAGCTTTATTCTTTTTAGTAGAGTGTCAATATGGTGCGAATGGAACTAGGTGGAGAGGATAATAGCGACTCTTACATTTGACTAGTCATCTGTTATGAGTCCGTTATGAAAATTGGTAGGATTTAATTCACAGTAAGATGGTATAAGACTGTTGAATTTATTGAGGAAAGGATTTTAATCTTTTAGACCACAGAAAAAAGTGGAATGAGTGTTTTGTTGATTCATCTTTGGGATTGTAATGGAATTTCAATGTGAATTGTTTTGTCTGTTTTGGGTTTGGTGGAGTCAGAGTTCTAATTGCAGTTTGGTGTAGGAAGGGCTAATGGTGCCAACAGATGTGTTGCAAATGTTGGAAAATGATATCAAGAAGTCTACAGAGAAGATTTTTTCCAAAGAAAGGGAAATATGCAAAGCCAAAAATATGAGATCTACTCATGTTGTGGAATACATTTAAAGAAGTTTGTGTGAAATAGATTGTTGGGTTTATTCCACATTTTAAATTGTTTTGATCTTCAGTTGAATGGAAATATTGCGATTCAAGAAATGCAACCTTGATCATTGTAACCTTGGGATGCATACTAAACCTGGTTCAAATTGGACTTACACAGAAAATTCAAAACCCATCTTTCAGCAACATACTAGTTCAACTTGGACTTATGATAGGTGCCTATATGAGTATTTCAAAATTTATTGACACTTTTAACTTCAAGCTAGTTCTATACATGAAGGTATTATCTCATATTAGTTAGGATTGCAAACTTTAAGAGGAAGATCCTTTAGTAGACCAACTCTATTTTATCATGATTCACATAAGCGTCTTTCGCTAACCACACAAATGTTATTCTGCATCTTATCCGTTCTTCTTCACGTTGTATTTTCATAATTGAAAACCTTATAGTTTTATTTCCACTATTCTAGGTGACTCTAGAAACTGAAATTTAGATTGGAGAATCTAGGGATGTCATATGAAATTCTTCCAAAAAGTACAATCCTAACATGCTGGTGTTAGGTAGTCATGGATATGGAACCCTTAAGAGGTATTGTTGATCGAAATTTCCCCCATTTGTAGCTCTAAGAAGTGAAATTTAAAAATAAGCATTTTTACTAATATGCATGATTTCTGAATGAATCATACCATTGTTGTTTTAAAAAACAGGCATTTCCTTTTAGGTTTATAGTAGGGTTTTATTTTGTAAAGATGGTAACTATATTTTGAGGTTTCTATTAGGTTTTTATTTTTGCAATATAACACTTGTTTAAGTAGATGATATTGGATTATGCAGGGTGGTTCTTGGCAATGTGCGTGACTATTGTGTTCACCATGTACAATGACCTATTATTGTGGTCAAACCCAAGAAGGAGCAAGCTCATTTATCTCTTTTAGACTAGTGCCACCTATGTGATTTAATTCATCTTATACTTTCCCTTTATTTTTTATATAAGCAACAAATATTACATCTAATTGAAATTTTCTAAGACATGGTCTGGGAATTTCAATAGTCATAATATATGCTGGTGATTTTCATTATTCTTTCTAAAGACTAAAAATTTACTATATTTTTATGTATGGTTGTATCAAATGATTCAAATATGATGTATATATTATGATTGCATGAATTGATATTTTATTTGAATCATTGCTACCTTTGTATCTTTTTGTGTGGGATCATATTTATCTTTAACCTACATTCTGTTCATTAGGATTATTTAGGCAAAAAAAATTTACCAGAAGGAAGATTAAGGAATATTTATATGGGATGGAGTTTTGACCAATTATCAATTAATAACTAAAAAATTGAAATGCACAAAGAGAGAATCTTAGAGTATGTCATGGTTTGATACAGGAAAGATCACAATGAAACTTTGAAGAACAAATGGAAAAAAAGAGAGTTAGAGGTGATTTAAGGAGTTCTATAAATACTATCAATGGAAGATAAGTGATTTTTGGGTCCAAAAGAATAAGGGATTGTGACACTAATAGACATGTGTATATTAAAATGGAGAGCTCTCTAGATGAGTGAGATACATTGATTTTTGGTTTTTGAAATGCAGTACTTCAATTTCTTTCATTTTGTACCTTCCATTTTTTTTAAATGTGATATTTTTTTTCATTTTGTACTTTCCTTTAATGAAACCATTCAATTTAGTTCTTGGTTTGTAGGACAATTTCATTTTCACAATAGAGTATTATAATTGGGTCATGGCAGGTTTATATCAAAATTCTTCTTAGAAATATTATTCATGACTAGAATGGAAAATTGAATCTGTAACAAAATATAAAATATAAAATATAAAATATAATATTTATAAATTCATTATTTTTATATTTATTTTAAAAGGTTTTAAAAATTAAATTATTATTATAGTTATTTTAAATATTTGTTAAAATATTCAAATCCCGTGTATTGTAGCTTTCCTTGGGAAACTGTAAATATCCCATGTCTAAGTTGCATTTCACTTTTAGACTTTATATGCTCTTTTTTCCTCTTTATGAATGATGCATTGGGTGGAAATCAAAATTTGATGATATTTGTGGTGCTTTAGTTTTTTTTTTGGGTATTCACAATATGGGTTAAATTTTGACCCCTTCTCCAAGGTAGCTAATTACAACTATCACACTTAGACCCATCTTCCAAGTAACTGCTTTAAACTTTCTAAAGATACGATCATTGATATTACATGTCCTTGTTGAGGATGTTTAACATTCAAGAGTGTGTAACTTTTTTCCTTTGTTTCTTTCTTCAATATTTCTGGTCAGTGGAAAGGTGCAAGATTGGTTGAAGCTCCACTGAAAATAACTTGGCGAACTATTAGTTTTATTTGTTGCTCCAAGCATTTTTTCTAGAAGCTAACTTGTTTTCCCTCTACATTATTCTTAGAATTCAATGGAAAGGTGAAAGATTGGTTGAAGCTCCAGTGAAAATAACTTGAGGAGCTATTAGTTTTATTTGTTGCTCCAAGGCTTTTCTCTAGAAGCTTCCTTTTTTTCTCTCTACACAATTCTTAGAGTGTTAGTAAGAGAGACAAAAATGTGAGCTCTTGTTTTGAGTTAATATATGGAGTTTTGAGTGTTGTACATTTCTTCTTTTTTATTCATATATTCAATTAGATACGTGTTCATTGATCTAGCATAAGGACTATTTCTCTTTCTAAATTGAGTTGTGTTGCCACTTTATGCCCACTCAAGGGTTTTTGCTCAAAATTGATCTAGGTGGATATTGGTGGCCACCTGCCAGTTCCACTTGGACCCCCACCATTGCTTCTTTCAGTTTTTCAGTTTCCTTAATTGTAGCACAATTTACTATTTTTAGCAGTTTTTCGGGTCCTAATCTTTTGGAGCCGTTTCAGGTCCTAAATTTCCAGAGCCATTTTGAGGCCCTAAACAATGTTTTTTTGAAAATCTATCGCCAACGATTTTCTGCCTAAATTCATCCTTTTTTTTGTAGTCCTTAGAGAGATATTTGCAATGGGTTATCATGCACATCAAACAGAGATAATATGACCAAGTCGTGACCCCAGGAAGTTGGTTGTCCAACTCACCCCAATGGGGCCCATAAACTCTTTGTGTTACATCTCCTCCGGTTAGCGTTTTCGTTTTTTAGGGTTTTCTCTTATAGTTCAATAATAAAAAGGCCCTTGAGCCTCAATGTAAGGCAGTTCAGAGGCATGTAGCCACCACATCTCTTCTTAGGGATAAGCTACCATCGCCCTAGCTGGTTTATTTCCATTTCTGTTTGTAAGCATATTTCAGTATTTTACATCAATGAAATGAAGTATTATTTCTGTTGCATCCCTGTGTTTATGGTTATCTCTATAATTTGTTGCGTTCCTATTTAAATCTAGACCAAAAATAGGTTTAAAATAGCAACAAAAATTCCAATTTAATTTGACCTTGAATTAAATTGAAATTTTATTCTCATAGCAACTTGTAATAGTTAATTAAGTTAAATTGACTTAATTGACTTAGGAAATTCGATTTGGAAGTCTATCTAGAGTCATGTAGAGTGATGGCCCAGGTTGAGCTCTTTTGAGTTGTAATTAGATAACTCACTCTAACTGAGTTATAGTTAGTTAAACTAGTTCTAAATGTTGGAGGAACTAGTAGGAGTCTAGTAGTGGGGAAGTGCACCAATGCATACTTAGCACCACACCAGTTAACTAAAGATTCACTCATAAATAACTCATGCATGTTAGTTCAGAGGAAGACCCAATTGATATTAGAGTTCAGGGACAATGTACTATCAATTGTATAATTTTCCAAGTTGTACAAATGGTTAATGAAATCAGTTGAGGGCCTATGGATGGATTACACAATTACGGAGAATGGATTTTCCAATTAAATACAGGCTAATTCTCTCAGGAATTGTGCAAGAAAGTAGGGTCTTGGCAGGCAACATAATTGGCTAAGTGTTGGCTTGAGCTGGCTTGTGAAGTAGAGAGTTAGATTGTACTAGTGCAGGAATTGTTTGGGTTGAGCAAGCATTGTATTTTCTTCTCAGATATTCTGGTTAATGTAATATAGATATTTGAGGTTCTTAGAAAATTCTTTCCCCAGAGAAATATTTCGTTATGTGTGATTAATATTCTTCATTTTTTGCTTAATGTTTTCATCGATTAATTTTGGTTTCTGCTGAAGAGTAGAGTATATTATTGTCTTGTGTTTTAGCATATCACATAAGTTGTTAAATATAGAGTAAAAATATACATAGTATTGGAGTTGAATATAGTATAGAAGAGGAGAATTCGAGTTTGGTTTGGAAGTGAAATGAATTTGTAAGTTCATACTTCAGATTCTATAATATGTCTATCTATAGTGTGAGACTTGAGTATGACCTAGAGGGAAACTTGAATTACATATCCTAGAAGGAGATGATGGACGCAGTGCTGGAAGAAAATGGCCTCAAGGAATTCAAAGATCATGACATTCCTAAGCCTCCAACTTCTGATGCTAAAGATTTGGTTTAATGGAGAAGGTGCGTGGAAAGAGCAAGAATGATTATCATGGAAGGAGTTCAAGATCACATTGTTTCAAGTCTCCAAGGTAAGTACACTCCATATGCAATGTGGAAGGCATTGACGAACCTATTTCAAAATAGTAGTGACCATAGGAAGTTGCAACTAAAGGAAAAACTCAAAAAGATCAAGATGGAGAAGGGCGACTCAATTCCAAAGTACTTGACCAAGTTGACCCACTATCGGGATTACTATTGTCGAAGATGATATGGTGAGCCTAGCTCTTCTAGGACTTCCCAACAGATGGCATAGTTACCAAGACTCAATTTATAGGGAGATGCTACCAAATTAGGAGTGGTTGTGGTCGGATTTGGTACAGGAAGAGATTCGACAGAACACCAAAGATGAATCCTCATTAAATGCTGATGATGAGGAGAATTCTGCCTTACCGGGTAAGGCAAAGAAAGGGAAGCGGAATTCATCCAATTCAAAATTGGATTATTGTCAGGGTGACAAGAAGAAGGAAATGTCGAAATTCAAGTGCTTTCAATGTCACGAGTTGGGACATTTTACCACAAAGTGTCCTCTCAGGAAGGTTGGTAAGAATCCCTCAAAAGTAGCATCAGGTGAGGCTCTTGCCTCACAATTTGAACTAGAATTTACCCTCATCCCTTATATGGTATCATCAATGATGGGTAGTGTATGGTACCTGTATAGTGGAGCTTCTTTCCACATGATTGGTAACAGAGAGCTCTTCAGTAACTTGGAGGAGAAGGATCTTCAGGCGCATATAGAGATGGGTGATGATTGGAGGTATAGCGCTACCGATCTTGGTATAGTTACCTTTTAGAGTGATTCAAGTTCTCCCACCACTTTGCGAGATGATATGTATGTTTCTAGTTTGTAAAATAACTTGGTATTTATTTCCATGTTGGAGGATAGAGGCTATGATGTGATATTTAGTAAGGGAAATGCATTCCTTTTTCACATAGCTAGAGGACAGGTGAAGAGGATAGGGGTTTGAGTGAAGAATCAGTACAAGTTGGAGGTACAAGATTGTGTTTACTTGAGCACAAAAGTGGAGAAGGTGCAGAGCCAATACATCGGTGATTTGTGGCATAGGGGGTTGGGTCACTTGCACCATGGCGCTTTGAAGATCATGCAACAAATTTATAGCGGTCTTCCCAAAGGTACACTAGAGTAGGTAGTGTTTCAAGAATATTTAGTGTTCTTAGACAAACACCTAACCCTCTAAATCTAGTAGTAGGTCTAGAAACAACAGACAAAGTAATCTTAACATTTTCTATAATCAATAGATAAAACAAGAGAGAAGAGAAACCTACTTGTAGTTTTCACTAGCTCCTTGTCTCCCTTGACTGATCTTTCTACTTCTTTCCGTACTTAAGCTGCTTTTTTTTTTAAAGTACCTACGCAGACACATAAAAAAAAAAACCCATTAAGGCAAATTATAATGATCCATTGCTTATAAATAGCATGGAATTGAGAACATGATATACATATGAAACATTAACATATAACACAAGCATAAGGAAAAAGTCTTGAAAACTTTATTAATAAGAGGAAAGATTACATCTCATATGAGCTCGGTCCAGTGTCATCCTTCCAATTCAATCCTTCTTCACCTCATGACAAGCAAGACACTCCAATAGTGTTACAATACTTGCACTCAATTCTAATCTCATATCACTAGCATCTCCTTACAATTCAATCTTTTTCAGCCCCTGATCTCTTAGATGAGTGATCTATTTATAGGTGAGTGAAGGAGGTTATGCCATCAATGGTGATGATGAATGCCCTTCTAAATTTAGAAATCAGTTCCATGGAAGAAGGGATAGGGGATTAATGTTTCCTAATTCCCTTTCTCATCCAAATGCGAACTCAAAGGAATCGTTGGCATTGAGAAACTTCTAGAGGCTTCCAATGGATAAAGAATCTTCAAACCCTCACGGAAATTTGCTCAAATTCACTTAGTGCAGGCCAAAGAGGGACCAAGTGTGCTGCATAGCATCCTATCAGTGTATGGTTTGCATTCCAGTGCACCCTAATGAAGGTCTACCTACACTGATCTTCTTAGAGGTAGTTTTTGGATGTTTTCAGTGATAGAAATTCTTTGGAAGTAAGGCATTCTAATGACTAACTTCTTTAGGGCATGTAATAACTGCACTAGGGGTTGATGGGCCCTAATAGTATCAATCTATAATTTGGGGTTGATGTGCCCAAATGGATCTGTAACTGTTGCCCCCTAAAGCATGAAGTCGTAAATATATATGTCGGGTGAAACGTTTTATCACGAGGAGAGGAGGTTTCGAGAGGGAAGGTGTTTTGCATCAATTACAATACTTATATCATGATAATTTGATTTTTCTCATGAACTAGCTGAGGGAGCCATACCCATGCTCAGCTTATAAACTTTCATTACATGTACAAATATAGTCATCTACAGATATAGACCCATGAGTGGTTGACCATGAATGTAAGGCCATTGTACATTTGATTTAGCACTCTAGAAAATATCGCAGCCTGGATGGATGAAACTAGATTCGGGGTGTTAAATCTCATCCAATCTTTTGCTCAAGTACAAGTCTGACCATGTGAATAGATGTTATGAAGTAACATGGAAAGACATTGTCTGATTACCAGCCAATGATGTAAGCCGTTAATAGATGCGAGAGGAATCACCGATAATGAAAATGACCCTCAAGGTACTGCAGTACATTTCACATGGTGTGAATAAATGATTTGTCATCAAACACCATACAAATTATTTCAGTCGAAGGCCATTGATGTCAACCTATCGCTGAAAGCAAGAAACCTATCGTTGATGTATGCAAGGTTCAAGGTACTTAAGGGGTGTTTCTAAGTTAACTTCTTGGATGATGTGTTGATGTCGACAAGAAGCAACTGGTCACAGGAGGGCCTTGATGTATCCCACATCTATGACATGAAACAAGGTAATTGATTTTGGAGATGAGAATCGACTGACGACAAAAGGTTCAGGAATGGTGGCCATGAAAATGAAGGTTTATGGTATTGCAAAGGATGAAGTTTGAACTGAATGAATTCTCTTGAACATATCGGCGACACTAAAATGAATTGGTAGCGTTGACGCAAAACAAGGTAATGGATGGTATGATAGACCAATGGTGTGATAACCATCAAGTTGAATGACCCAACCCACATAGTCATGGTGATGAGGTGAAACTGTCATGTTTAAGAGCGACTTGCTACCATAAAGTTTTCTTGACTTTTTCCCATTTTCACCAGTACTTCTTTATTTTTTATCAAGCTTGAGGAGGATAACATATGCTTGTTGTATAATTTCACCCTTTGTGTGAATCCATCACTATTTGATGCTTTAACGAGTCTAGCGAATGTGGAACTCAGTCTTGTCTAGATGAACAAGTTTGTTGCTATTTAATGTTTTTAACGAGTTTAACGACAAAGACAACTCGGTACTTTTCATGTTTAGAGAGTTTGAAAAGAGAAGAAAAGGAAACTCCATAAGTTCTTTTTCGTAAAATAATCTCTCAAGTTTGAAAAAGTGTAAAATAATACAAGAGAGATATTGTTTCCAATCCTTTAACGAGCTGGAATAGACAAGTGCTCGACAATCGTTTCATTTTTAGAGAGTCTGAAAAGAGTTTAAAGAGGACTCCATGGGGGTTTATTTTCATTTTTAACAAAGCTCGAAAAAGAAACAAAAGTTTGCGTTGTGGTCAAAGATGTTCAATTTACACTTGAGCACATTGAATTTTGCTTTCAGTTGTTAAACCTACTCAAAATGCCATCAAAGAAGATTAAAAATGCATGTTCATGAATAAAATGAATAAAAACTAACATTTACTTGATTAATGTGGAAGAAATAAACACAAAAACAAGTTTTATTATTCATTTTCACCATTTCACTTTTACCCTTTGTCCTTGGTGCTCTGGAGCAGATTTTCACCTCAAAGTTCACTAGATAATTGCAGAGGATTCAGTGGACCGTTTCTCATGCTGTCTAGACCAGGTAGGAGCTATCCCTATTCTTTTTCATTTAATTCCATTCATTTTCAGTTTTAAGAAAATTTGTTTGGTTTTTGAGTCCCCTAGGGTTTCATTTTTTCGCACTTTGGATCAGCGCACCCTTTCAATATCGAAAGGTGCGCTGCATTACATACACCTAGAAGGAAGTATGCACTGCAGCACATTGTCTCTAATGGTGGGCTGTCACAAAAACCAAATTTTGATAGCTATTTTCTCCCAAATTTTCAATTGTTTTTTGCAAAAAATGGATCCTAATTTGTCTAATGGTTTCATTTCAGACATTCATTGGATCAAAATGGTCATTATATGGAGAGAATGAGAGCATGAAGAACAAGACATGATTGCCCTAAATCATCAGGGAACAGTTGATGCCCTAAGGAACTGTGGGTTACTGTATTATTCCCGATTATCCAACATGTGGCAACAAATTGAGCTTTTACAGTACCTTATTTGTTCTTGGGATCCTACCGATCAAGTTTTTCACATTAGGGGCAAAGTGATCCCCTTTACCATCGATGAAATTTACTTTCTAACTGGACTGTCGAGGTGGGGTGCCCCCATCTCATTATAAGGATTTACCAGAGGAGGTGAATCAATGAGAGATTATATACGACAATTCTACCAGGAAGGAGCCCAACCTAGTAGAGACAGAAAGATAAATATCAGAGGTATTAGTGATTTACCATTGAGAAAAATCCTTTTAACCCTCGCCAAACTGACTGGCAGCACAACTTTACACTTGGCAAACAGGTCATATATGCAATATGATTTAGAGTGCTTGGAGCCAAAGGTGTTCAACTGGTGTGAGGCAGTTATTCCATCCATGAAAGAACAACTGACCAAGGTAAAGAATGGAAAGAAAAACTTTTTTGGTTATGGTTCTATCTTGATTTCTTTTTCCTTGGAGTGAATCCCACTCATGCAACCATAGCACATCTCACTGGGAGTACCTAGACCTATAGACCCACACATGCAGAAGTGGGTAGATCTTATGGCTAGGCATGCTGGCCAGTCATTGATCTCATTTTTCTCTTCTTTCTTTGAGTGGTTCGATTGATAGGACATGACCTTCGCAGAATATCCATATTCAGGAATGGATTTCCATGGTGATCCAAATCTGGTGTTATCAGTTGGAGCATAGTGGAGTGCTATTGGTAAATTGTTTGACCAAAGTGTTTTCTCTTTTAAAGTTTCTACTTTTTCTTTGTTTTTTGATTATTGCCAAGACTGAACAAACATTTTTTATATGTATGCAGATGTTGGATTTTTTCGACCTGTGGGAAGCCAATGGGAGGTAGGTGTGCCAGTACAGAGAGCTGTTGGGAGAGCAATTCTCCGAGACTTGGATTTAGCAGAGACATTGGCCGAGCTACAGGATCACGTAGAGGGTTTAACCCTGGGTATTCCGGATGTTTGGATCGAGGAGTTACCTAAGCAATTGCAGCGCCATACCATTGGCATGTCGATGTGTTGGATGAGACTCCTACGCATGATAGCACAAGCTGTGACTTGTTATCATGAGCAGCACTAGTTTACTTGGATATTTTCTGCATACATTTTTGAGTTTTTTCGGTCAAATGACCAATTTTTGTCATGGACACAAACTATTTGTAAAGAATTATATACAGCTATATATTTGAATTTCGAAGTTTTATTATGGTTAAGTGATGCAATCCTATTCAAATGATGATGTATGTTTAACACATAATTCACTAGAGAGTCAGTTAATGTGTTTAGATTTCTGGAAATATGTTGATATTGAATAAACTCAAAATACCTTTCCAAAATACGAACTCTAAGGAACATGTGATGAATTGCTGGGTTACGGACGGTATAGACACCAGTAAGCTGTAGTACAACAAGCTATGAGTCTAGCCTAATGATGATTCAGCATATACCAAGTGAAATGGCATCATAGAGGAGTTCAATCAATGCACTATACTTAGCGATATTGTTTGTTGATCATCCAATACATATCCCTCTAAAACTCACTAACTCGCCGCTTGGAGCGAAGATGGCCTATGCTGCAGAAGATAAATTCTGCGTACTACGACTAGATCCATCAGCATAACCAACAAATGGTTCTGAAAATTTTGACATCTGCAAAAAATGTTAAGTGGATTACCTAACCAAATAAAAACTCTAAAAGAAACACACACACAAATGCAATCAAAGCATATATACCGTGAGTTTTACTACACTTGACTAAGCATAGTAACGTTTAAGGTACAACCTGTTTCGGCGCTGTGACAATGGAATCCCATCATAGTCCACTAACTCGTAGGCACCTTTTGTCAACACACATTTAACAATATAAGGGCCCATCCATAGCAGTTGAAATTTTCCTACTCCAAGTTTATCAGAGTCCTGATCATAAATCAAGACCAGGTCACCTTCTGAGAAGACACGAGGCTTAACATTTTTATCATATTGTGCCTTGATGCATTTTTTATGCCCTTCGTTAGCCACTGCGACATCACGACATGTTTCATTGAGATGGATTAATCCCATGAAACATGCTTATTCTTCAGAAGTGTCAGGTAGCAGGTCAATCACGAGTTTGAGAGATGAGATTTCACATTGGATCGGTAAGACCGCTTCCAAACCATACACCAACTGAAAAGGTGTAAATCTGGTTGCATTTCTCACTGAGGTTCGATATGCCCACAAAGCTGAGTAGAGGATTAAATTCCAATTCCTTTTATGAACTCCAATAATTCTTTGCAACATGTGCTTAAGGACTTTGTTGATAGCCTCAACTTGTCCATTAGCTTGCAAGTAGTATGGAGTAGAACTATCATGTGACAGTCCTAATTTGGCAGTTAATTTGACCATCATGTGATTGCGAAAATGTGACCCATGATCTGTAACTATAGCTTGTGGTACACCAAACCTGGCAACCACATGGTTGAAAAAAAACAGAGCAGTCATTTCACCACTGTTGTTCAATGTTGGCATCGCCTTGGCCCATTTGTTAAAATAGTCAATGGCAACTATAACATACCCATGCCCCCTGGCCGAGGTGGGGTTACATGTCATAAAGTCAATGCCCCATTTTGTGAATGGGCCAACAACAATGACAGGATGCAGTGGTGCAGGTGATAATCTGGTCTTACGGTCAAATATCTGGCAAGCATGGCAACTTTTGACCATAAGAATGCAATCTTTGTATATGGTTAGCCAGAAGTAACCAGCACGTAGAATTTTTTGTGCAGTTGCGTAACCAGATAAATTCCTCCCACAAGCACCTAAATGACACTCATTCAAAGCCTTTTCGGCCTCCTCATGAGTAAGGCACCTACATAAGATCGTATCGACAACACGACGATAAAGTGCATCACCAATGATCAGATAATCTTTAGCTTGGTATTGAATATGTTTTTGTTCAAAGTGAGAGGTATTAGGCCGAAAAGCTTGGGTCTGGAGATAGACCAGTATATCTCCATACAATGGATCACTTGATGAGATCAGAAACAGAGACTCATCCAAGATTGATGCTTCTGATGTTAAATCATTCGAGGATGAGGGAAGATTGCAAAGTAACTCGGTAAAGACAAGAGATTTCTTTGATTTAGATTTGATGAATTCCAAACCAAACTCCTGCAAGATAACTGTCCATTTAGAATACTTCCCCCCAACAATTGACGTGACAAGATGTATGTCATAGGGTTGTAATTCGATACAATGGTAGTTTTGTGAAGGAGGATGTAATGACGAAATCTATGCACAGCGTGAACGACTGCCAAGGCTAATTTTTCAGCATATGAATACTTACTTTCTGTATCGTTGAGATTGTGACTCAAATAATAAATAGGTTGTTCAGTTTCACTTTCTTCTTGAACTAAAACCATACCAATGGTTGTATTTGCAACAATGAGATACAAGTAAAAGTTTTTTTGATAGTCTTGGGCATATATTAATGATGCTCTAATCAGGGAATATTTGAGAGCATCAAAAGAAGCTTACGCAACTTGGTCCCAATGGAAGGGTACCCCTTTCTTCAATAGATGTGTATAACCTTTAACTAATTCAGCATAGTTTGGAATGAACCTCCTCAGAAAGTTTTCCTTCCCTTGAAGTCTCTGTATCTGTAACAAATTTGAAGGTGGAGGCAAGTCAAGGATTGCCTGAACCTTAATGGGATCAAGTCAAATTCCATCTTTCGAAACTACGAATCTAAGAAATCGACCAGAGCCAACACAAAATACACATTTATGTGGATTGAGTCTTATCTTGTAATGTTGACATCATAAGAATATTGCTCTCAAATGTTGCGGGTGATCAGTCCATTTTCATGAATGAGCAAGAAAATCATCAATATAAGGTTGAAAAATGTGCTTGATGTCATGGAAAGCATACTTCATCACCCTCTAAAATGTAGCCCCTACATTCTTCAAACCAAAAGGTAGCTTTTGATAAGTGAATGTGCCCCACGGACATATCAAAGTGGTTTCTGGTTGGTCTTGTGGGTGGATATTGATTTGATTGTAGCCAGAAAATCCATCCATGAATGAAAAGATTTCACATCCGGCACATTCATCAATAATCTGGTCAATAAAAGGTGTAGGATAATTGTCCTTTGGACATGCTTGATTTACATCCCTATAATCGATGCACACTCGAATTTTCCCTTGTTTTTTTATCACTGGAACAATATTAGATACCCAATCAGTAAGAGGTACAGGGAAAATGAAGCCAGCATGCAAAAGTTTTTCAACCTCTACCTTAATGGTAGCATCTTTCTTAGGATGAATAGGTCGAAGTTGTTGTCATACTGGTTTGACATCAGGGTACATTTTAATCTCATGTTCAACAATACTCGAGTCAATGCCCGACATTTCCTCATAAAACCATGCAAAGATATCTGGAAATTCACGAAAAATAGCACAATACTTATCAAGTTCCAATGGAGAATAGGATTTGCCGTCATGAATGTTTTCTACAATGTTACGCTTGGTCAAAATGTTTATAGAAATTGTTTCTTCTATGTTGGACAAATTAGGCTCAGAATCTACAGTATTTATAGAATTTGACAAAAAATCAATGATCGATGGGTGATTGAGTTCATTTGAATAATCTTCATTGTCATCTATAAGGTGGGAACAATGATGATAATCCTCCCATGGCATCTCTCCTATCATCATTGATGTGACGATTCCTTCATCCGTTGAATGTATACGTGAAAAAGGATCCGAAGAGGTACCATATTCTAATGATCTATCTACCCATACAATTGTTGAGTGTGGATTAGGGTTTGTTGCATAAGCCCAAAAAATTGATTGCTACAATGGTTCAATGGGGCTTAGTGGCAACGCCTCGCTATGACCATCAATTTCAAAGTAGTTGGAAATCTTCGTAAAATTAGATGATGTAGAAGAAATCATGTTGCAAGTCTCTACTCATGCCACTTCCGCCAAACCAGATGGTGGTGGGAGGGTAAAAGTGCCCATCAGGGAAGGATCTTTAAGGAGACCTACTCCAAAACTTTGAAGTGACAGTGGATTTCCATGTATCAATGGAATGCTTCCCATAGCCTGTGAACTATTGGCAAAGAAGGCTAGCTGATCAATGACTGTGATTCCACCCTTGAAAGGGAATGCAATCATACGAAAGTATGTGGAAACAAAAACAACCATAGCATATACCCAAGGCCTTGCTAGCAAAATGTTTTAATCAAGGAGTCCGTCAACTACCTCAACGTCAACAGTTACTGTCTTGCCCCCTAGTTTCAATTTGTAGGTTACTCAAAATCCCATATGGTGTATATGTTCTTCCATCAAAGGCTTTTAACATAGTTGGTGATCATGACAATGGCAGTGAACCAAGTGTTTTCCAATAGCTCATGGACATAATGCAAGTAGATGCCCCCTCATCAATAATATTTCGGTGAACATTTTTATTGAGAGCTTTTACTTGTATTTGGAAAGCTAATTGTGCTGGTAACTGTGGTGAATATCTCGCATGGTTAAAAACCACAAGATTTGAATCCATTAATAGGATCTATTCCACTGATTGCTAACAATAAAGCTTGTTTTTGGGAGGGACAGTTTTGCAACACCTCAAGTGTCGACATAGAGGAAGGTGATTGAACCAGATCTTCCACTATATTATAGTTTTGAGATGCTCGAGCATGAGGATTGAATGTTGATTTTTGCACAACTCCATTTGGTGGCTTTATTGTCAATTCAGGTACAACTGTGGGAACAACTTCTGATGAATTGAAGGTCGAAGTACTAGGTTGATCAGTGGCCTGGTTATTCAACGATGACCGATTTCCATAATCTTTGTTTCTTGTTGACACCAAAACATCATTTTGTGGATTTGTGATGGATAACATGAGTACTTAGGATGTGGAAGCATGGTCAGTTGCAACCAAATGTGTCTTCGAGGTTAGAAACAGAACAGTCAACACTAATGATGTCGTTGAGGTATTTAAAAGCTTATAGACCTCAGAGCGATGTGGATAATCTCTTGTATAATGCTCGTCATTACATATCAGACATGGATAACAAGGTTTCCTAGCTACAGTAGGGGAATCTTATGATTTCTCTGGAGTGGAATTTTCTTCTTTCTTCTTGTTATTCTTCACCTTTTTCTTACCTCCTGGTTTCTTTGGATTTTTGCCTTTATCAGATGACATGGCATTAATCTCTGAGGCATGAGTGTTTTCTGATGCATTTGCAGCTTGATTGGAAATAGCAAGAGTTTGACTAGATGGTCTTCCTGTTGCCTATGTGCTTGAAGAACCGATCACACCATCGCCAACATGAGAGTCCTTACTCGATTGTGGGGGTGGTGGAACAGTGTAAGCTGGTCTAGGTGCATTAGGAATTTTATCATAGAGTGTGTCAGATTGTGTGTAAATCAAATCCAAGTATTGGGCACGAGTGATAACTTGCTCTTCTGTGACAACTCCACCTTTTGCCACATCCTCAGTGATTGATGGCAACAAGGACTTTATGAACCACTCAGATAAACATTGATCGGGAACGTATGTCTTAACCATTCGATGATGATGCTGCCACTCATGAATATGATCTGATATATGGGTGGAGGTAGTGTGTTTAAAGTTGGTCAAGAGTTCTGTACTAGTCTCATATCTGATAGGTAACTAGAAGTGGTTCAAAAAGGTAGTGGCTAAAGTGGTGAAGTTACCGAAAGAAGCTCTTGGTAATTCAATGTACCATTTAGCAGCTGGACTAGTAAGTGTTCTTTGGAAAAGATGAAGTTTGATCAAATCATCATTCAAAGTGTTGGATGAACAACATAAGTGAAAGGTCATAACATGATTCAATGGGTATTCTCTAGGATTTTCGTTAAACTTTGGAATATCAGATGGTAACTTATGTGGAATTACCAGTCACCAAGGTACATATGCAATGGGATCATTGGTGAGCTGGTTTAAATCTGGTAATTCTAAAGTTGATATGAATGGCAACTGTTGATTCAAGTCAGGTTGCGCATACCCAGGATATGATGCAATTGCTTGTGCAATAGGTCTTTGAAGACCATCGTAGGGCATTTTCATTTGGTAACCTCGGTATGGTTGTTGAAGAAAACAAGTATAAGGTGGTTGTTGATAACCAGATTGAACTTGTGGTTGTCCATAACCTACAAAACCTTGTTTCCTAGGACCTTGGTAAGCTTGATATTGACCAAAACCAAGTTGAGCTTGTGAACCAAGTCCAAACTGAGGTTGAAACTGTTGGAATTTGGGTTGTTGGAATTGTGGCAACCACGATTGTTGATACAATTGTTGCTGCCCAATAATGAAAATTTGACCAAGTTGTGAATCAGCTATACCGGTGTAAGCTTGGGTCAATCCAAATAAAGGTATACTAACCTGAGGTTGTTCCTAAGCTCCAAAAACAAGTGTCTATTGTATAACAACTTGATAAACTTGAACCTCTTGACTTGAAGCTTGTGGTTGCAAGGAAGAAGGATCAGTTTGTACCGGTTGAGATACAATAGTTTGAGCTTGTGACTGTGGCATAGTAGTAACAAGTGTAGTTGGAATATTTGACATAGTTTGCATTGGTTTTGTTATATACATGAGCCTCGGTTGAGTTGCCATTACTGGTTGCCTTTAATAAACTCTAATTCCAAGTTAACTTGGATATTGTGGGAAATTACCATATGGTTGTCCTCTAGAATAGGGAGGCTACGATGAATAAGCATATTTCTATCCATATGGTGGAAATCCAGTATTTAATGGATACACAGGTCTTTGTTGACCAGATTGCCCAGTCGGATACTAATGTGCAAGATCAAAATGTTGAGTTCCCGTTAGAGAAGAACCAGGTAGAATTTTGGTTGAGTACATGGGTGATGACCATGGTGCAAAAGTAACCCTTGAGTGGGTTCCTGACAATGATTGGTAACCAATTAGGATGGATGATTCACCATACAGGTGCGACTCAGGTGTGGTAGAAAACATCGAAGGAGTTACAACAGAAGATTCTGTTGTAGTTGCATCAAATGATACAGTCTTGGATGTTAACGGTTGTTCAGCCATAGTTAACTGGCTCAAGAGTTGTCCTAAAGATTTGACTAGTACTTGAAAGGAAGTAGGATCAGAGGAAGCAAAGTAATCAGGAGTAGTAGGATAAAGATTAAGCCCAGTTCCAAAGTGAAACAGGGTTCCAGGTGTGCAATCTTCTACTCATTCCTCCTTTATGGCAATCAAATCTGGTGGAAGAACTTGACCGTCAGGTCCATAAAATATTTCTAATGTTAATGAAAGTGTAGTTTCAATAGTCACTAATGTCTGAGGAGTAACAACTTCTAAATGTCGAAATTTGAAGTCCAGATGTTCAGGTAAATGAACAATAGTTTCAAAGGGAGGTTCCTGAACAACTTCAGGTTCAGATGTAACTTCTATTGGAAATGGGATAGATTTTGGACTGACTCCTGGTTGAGCTATTTCAAGTTCAGAAGCACTTTCTTCTTGAACAATTTCAAGTTGAGTATAAACTTCTTGTTGGACAACATCGGTTACTGTTACACTAGGATCAGTGCTAATGTCCTCAGGTAATCATGAAACTTCTTCTTTAGGAACGGATGTACTAGAAATAGTTGGAGTAACTGGAGTCTCTGTAGCTACTGAAACAAATGTTTCAGGTAACCCAAATGAAGAACTAGGAGTTCTTGATGTACTAGACTCAGTTAAACGAGACTGCTTTGTCCGAATTGGTGTCACTTTGGGAGGAAAATGTGGTTGGCTCTTTGTTCTCCGCAAACGACAGGGTTTGGGTTGATGTTCCTCCATGATTGCTGATTAATTTTATCAACTCAAAATCAACTAAGGAATGAGGATGTTATTCATGGTAAATTAATTTTTACGACATTGGAACACAACTTTGCTTTTTCATTTTTAAAGAGTCGAGAAAAATCAAAAGATGAATCTATTCGCCTTCGATTTTTAGTGAGCTTGAAAGGACAAGTGCTCAATAGAAAAGGAATGAAAGTGACTGCTCTGGAGATTCTAGACAAGAGGGTTTACCAACAAATTACAAAACTGCAATATACACCTTGGTGATAAATGAAAGAGAAATGACCAAGGACTTTATGTATGATAGTCAGTCTTCCCAAATGTTGTGTTTGGTGCATTGCGATCGGTAAGGTGGTAGACTTGGCTTCTTAGGGATAGAGGATTTCACTCAATATACTCAATGCCACTTGCTCTCCAATGTGGTCGCCAATTTGTTTCGGGAATATTTAGTGTTCTTGGACAAACGCCTAACCCTCTAGATCTAATAGCAGGTCTAGAAACAACAAATAAAGTAATCTTAACCTTTTCCATAATCAATAGATAAAACAAGAGAGAAGATAAACCTACTTGTAGTTTTTGCTAGCTCCTTGTCTCCCTTGACTGATCTTGCTACTCCTTTCCATACTTAAGCCACTTGGAAAGTACCTGCATAGACAGAGAAACAAAACCCATCAAGGCAAATGATAATGATCTATTGCTTATAAATAACATGGAATCGAGAACATGATATACATATGAAAGCATTAACATATAACACAAGCATAAGGAAAAGGTCTTGAAAACTTTATTAATAAGAGGAAAGATTACAACCCATATCAGCTCAGTCCAATGTCGTCCTTCCAATTCAATCCTTCTTCACCTCATCATAAGCAAGACACTCCAACAGTATTACAATACTTGCACTCAATTCTAATCTCATATCACCAACATCTCCTTACAATTCAATCTTTTTCAGCCCTTGATCTCTTAGGTGAGTGATCTATTTATAGGTGAGTAAAGGAGGTTATGTAATCAATGGTGATGATGAATTCCTTTCTAAATTTAGAAATCAGTTCCATGGAAGATGGGATAGGGGATTAATGTTTCCTAATTCCCTTTCTCATCCAAATGCGAACTCAAAGGAGCAGGTGGCATTGAGAAACTTCTAGAGGCTTCCAATGGATAAGGAATCTTCAAACCCTCATGGAAATTTGCTCAAATTCACTCAGCACAGGCCAAAGAGAGACCAAGTGCACTGCATAGCCCCCTGTCAGTGTATGGTTTGCATTGCAGCGCACCCTAATGAAGGTCTACCTACACTGATCTTCTTAGAGGTAGTTTTTGGATCTTTTCAGTGATAAAACTTCTTTGGAAGTAAGGCATTCTGATAACTAACTTCTTTAGGGCATGTAACAACTGCACTAGGGGTTGAGGGGTCCTAATAGTATTGATCTGCAATTTAGGGTTGATGTGCCCAAACGGATATGTAACAATTAGACACATGCAAAGGGTGTACATTAGGAAAATACACCAAAGATTCTTTTGATGAAAAGGATAGTCAAGCACAAGCGATCCTCGATTGAGTTGGTTGTGGACCATTCTCGACAGCATGTACAGCCAAGAACAAGTATTATGTTATATTTGTTGATGATTGTTCTCGTAAGTGTTGGATCTTCTTCATGCATAAGAAAGATCATACTTTCGCAAAGTTTTGTGAATTTAAAGCATTGGTCAAGAAAGATATTGGAAAGAAGGTTAAATCTCTCAGGAGTGATAATGGTGGAGATTATGTGTCGAATGAGTTTAAAAACCTTTGTGAAGTAGAAGGTGTTCAACAAGAGTTAATAGCACCTCATAACCCATAGAAAAATGGGGTGGATGAATGGAAAAACATAATCATGTTAGAGAATAATTTATTATAGAGCAGTGGAACACATAAAATACTACAGAAATATAAACAAAAAAAATGCATAAAACAAGAGAGACACAGATATACGTGGTTCACCCAGTTTCGGCTACGTCCACCCCGAACAGCCAGTCCTTCCTTTCTATTATCCAGCAAAATGAAGAGACACAACCTACAACAAATCCACTGTAATATCCTTTGTTTTCTCTCACAGTCTCACCTCTTTGTTTCTTGCTCAGAGAATACACATCTATTTCATAGCCTCAAATACAATGCCCTCATACAAAGAGAGGGGTTTCCTTCTAGGGCAAAAACCCCTAAACTAAACATAAGTTCTATTGTCAGATCATCTGCCTAATGAACGGCCCGGATTGACTAGAAATTTCTATACTTTTACAAGGAAATTTTACATCTACTTTTGGCTTCAGGGTCATTGCCCCTGAACCCCTGTCAGGGCACCGTTGGCCCCTCGACCCCCCAGCTAGGGGGGATCGGCCCCCCAGGACCCCCGCAGCGGGAACAAGTCCCCCCCGCGTGGAGGGTGTACAAAATTCCTGGGGTATACATCCGGCTGAAACAATGACATCTGGACAATCATTCTCCACACACAACAAAGCATTGTAGAAGAGGCACAAGAGATCTTGCGTGATCAAGGCCTACCACTACACTTGTGGGTTGAGGCATGCAACACAACTATTTATTTGTAGAACAAAATTTCTCATCAAATTCTTGGGACGAGTACTCCAGAAGAGTCTTGTTTAGGGAAGAAACTAGATGTGTGACACTTCGAGACTTTTGTTTCATCATTCTACTACCATGTAACCAAATTTTCATATAAGAAGCTTGAGCCAAAAACAGAGTTGGGGATATTTGTGGGGTACACTCATACGCCTCACAACTATCAGGTGTACCTTTCGACCAATAGGATGACAATGGTTCGCAGGGATTTGAAATTCAATGAAGAGAAGGCCATGAGATGTTCGCTTCAGAGGGGGCTTCAGCTACATGAAATGGAGGATATTTTAGCTCCAATGGAGGAACCTCAAGATGATATGGAGAAGCCACATGCATAGGATCGGAGAGTGGAGACACTCACTCATGCAGAGTCTTCCAGAGATGGGAGAAAGAACAACTGAGAGGCTGACAAGTTATTGTATGATGCTAGAAAGAATGTGGGAGCACCCACATCAAAAGGTAGGTAGAGGAGGTAACCAGAGAGGTACACTAGCTACATGGCTCTGATGAGTAGATGCGCAGAGACTGAGCCATCCTCTTTTGAGGAAACAATGTAGAAACTAGTTTGTCTTGATGCCATGGTTGAGGAGTATGACTTCATTGTCAGGCACAGTGTTTGGCATGTGGTCTGAAGACCAGCGAACAAGTTGGTGGTGTATTCCAGATGGATTTACAAGGTAAAGAAAGCAACGGATGGTAGTGTGGAGAAACACAAGGCTAGGTTTATGGCCAAAGATTTTTCTCAGGTGAAGGGTATTGATTACGATAAGACTTTTTCTATTGTAGCAAGGTACTCATCAATGAGATCCATTCTAGCACTCTCAGCATAAATGGGATGGAAGATACATCGGATGGATGTAAAGACAACATTCCTCAATGACATGATTAAGGAAGAGGTGTATATTGTGTAGCCAGAAAGATTTGGGACCTTCAACAGAGAGTTGCATGTGTGCTGAATCAAGTGAGCATTGCATGGGTTGAAGCAAGCATCTTGTGCTTAGTACACCAAGATCGATTACTACTTCACCAGGTTGGGCTTGACCAAAAGTGAAGTAGATGCAAGCCTTTACCATATTATGGTTGAAGGTATATTTTTTATTATTGTTTTATATGTCAACGATTTGATTCTGATAAGTGATGGTAAGTTGATCAATTCTTGCAAAGAGGATCTTGCAAGAGAATTCGAAATGAATGACTTGGGGCTCATGCACTACTTTCTAGGTATGGAAGTATGGCAAGGTGATGAGGAAATTTTTGTCTCTCAGGGAAAGTATGCCAATGCAATACTCAAAAGGTTCCACATGTTCAAGGCTTCACCGATGTAGATTAGGCAGGTATTCCATCCAAGAGGAATAGCACGTTAGGGGGGGTCTTCAGTATCAGGTCAACAACTATTTCTTGGTATAGTAGGAAATAAAGATCAGTTGCACTCAGTTCAATAGAAGGAGAGTACATGGCTACTAGTCAAGCAGCTTGTAAGGCTATCTGGATGAGGAAAATTCTTGTTTATTTTTCTGTTCAACAGATGGATCCCACCATGATTTACTGTGAAAATCATAGTTCTATCACACTCTCTAAAAAATCTAGTTTTTCATGATCGGTATAAGGATATTGATATTCGGTACCATCATCTTTTAGATTGTGTGCAGAGGTGAATTATGTTGTTGGAGTACATTCCCATAGAGGAGCATGATGCAGACATTTTGAAAAAGGCATTGTCAAAATGAAAATTCAAGTTTCACAGAGGTAGGATCAAGGTAGTGGATAATTTGTTTCCTCTTGAGAGGGAGTGTTAAAAATAGAACCAAGAAATTCCAATTTAATTTGTCTCTAAATTAAATTGTGAATTAAATTGAAATTATATTCTCATATCAACTTGTAATAGCTAATTAAGTTAAATTGACTTAATTGACTTAGGAAATTCGAGTTGGAAGTCTATATAGAGTCATATAGAGTGATCCCTAAATTTTAGGGGCCTAGGTTGAGTTCTTTCGAGTTGTAATTAGATAACTCACTCTAGCTTAGTTATAGTCAATTAAACTAGTTATAACTATTGGAGGAACTAGTAGGAGTCTAATAGTGGGGAAGTGCACCAGTGCATCCTCAGTACCACACCAGTTAAATAAAGATTCACTCATAAATAGCTCATGCATGTCAGTTCAAAGGAAGATCTAGATGAGATCAGAGTTCAGGGACAATGTACTATCAATTTTATAATTTTCCAAGTTGTATAGATGGTGCATGCAATTAGTTAAGGGCCTACGGACGGATTTCATAGTTATGGAGAGTGGGTTTCCCAATTGAATACAAGGTAATTCTCTCAGTAATAGTGCAAGGAAGTAGGGTCTTGGTAGGCACCAGAATTGGCTAAGTCTTGGCTTGAACTGGCTTGTGAGGTAGAGAGTTAGATTATACTAGTGCAGGAATTGTTCAGGTTGAACAAGAGCTATATTTCTTCTTAGATCTTCTGGCTAATGCAATATAGATAGTCGATGTTTTTATCAATTTCTTTCACTAGAGAAATATTGTGTTATGTTCGATTGATTTCTTCCTTTTCTACTTATTGTTTTCATCGATCAATTTTAGTTTCCGCTAAAGAGTAGAGTATATTCTTGTCTTGTATTTTAACATATTACATAAGTTGTTGAATCTATAGTAAACATCTACAACATAATAAACATAGGAAGAGGGGATAACATAGAAGGAACATACATATTTAATTTGGCAATCAAAACTAGAAATCAATAGAAATAATTTTTTCTTGACAAATTCCTGTAAGTATATAGCTTCCACTGAACATCTGACCATTTGAACGTCCTAACATCACATTAGAAATAAAGCGTTAGTCCATTCTACAAACTATCATGTTCCGTAATCATTACAATTTTGAGCTAATAATGTTGTTCACCAGAAGTTGTCACTTCCCTAGAAAATACAAAAAGATGTCGATTACCATCACTCACACACCTTAAATTTAATATTTGTAGATCTAATCATTAGGAATCCAATCCAGTTGGAAGATTTGAATCCAAGCACATCCTTCTCAAGGGAAGTTCGCAAGATCTATTTACTTTTCATTATGTAGGCATGTGCACCTTGTGTATCATCCCCTTTTATATTGTCTTCTAGGCTTTAAGCACATTTCACAACCAATACCCCCATTGTGCTTGAACTTTCTCCCTCACAAGCAAATAAACGCACCATTAGATACATATGTTGGGGGTGACTGAGTTATATGCAAAAAAATAGAGTAGGAATAGCAACCATATGCACATGGGTGGAATACTTGGCTTCATTGACCTGAAAATTCACAAAAGAATTCAAGCTCTAGCATCTACATAGCACAGTCTAAAGGAAAAAAATCCAAAGAGTGATCTTAGTGAAATGGTCAATCATAGGGTCTTCATTTAGTAGGCATGAGCTCCTTACATATCATCCCATTTTATAATGTCTTCAAGAACCAACACTCCCTCCAATGTGCTTGAATTTTATCTCTTAAAAGAAAATAAAACCACAGTTACATACAAATGCTAGGGATGATTGAATTAGGTGTAGACAAGTAAAGTGGGAATAATAAATATCTGTAGATGGGTGCAATCCCTGGCTTGATTGACAAACATAACAAAAAATTCAAGCTTCAATATCTCCAACCTAAAAGAGACATTCCCAAATAGTGCTCTTCATAAAGAAATCAATCATAAACTATTCATTCTGTAGGCATGAACTCCTCATGTATCATGCACAACCACTCCCTCATGCGCTTGAAATTTCTCCCAGGTGACCAAATAAACCCAGTATTAGATACATGCTGGGGGTGACTGTGTTAGGTGCAGATAAATAGAGTAGCAATAGAAACCTTCTATGCATGGGTGGAATACCTCGCTTCATTGAACCTAACATTCATAAAATTTCAAGATTCAACACTACAACTTAAAGGGAGACAGTGTCAAACAATGGTCTTAACAATACTGTCAATCGTAAATAGGCCAATTTACCTCTCCAAAGCTACTAATGAATTTGATTGTTTCCACTCAAGTTGATGTTCAATAGTTATCTCCCTAACATCATGAATAATATCCACAAGCATAGAGTCCATCCCTGAAAATATGAATGGAAGTTAGCACAATTGTGAATTTTCTTGAATAATCAACCATGAGAAATATTAATAAGTCCAAATGGAATGACCAACTTTTCACTGTGATGAGATAAAGGATGCTTCTTCTTTAGCGGTGTTTAATTTTTTTCTGGGTATTCACACTATGGGTTATTGGTACAGTTGGGATTGACCCATCTTCAACTTGTACTTCACACCAACAAAACCCCCAGACACCGGCCCTTTTGGCAATGACCTGCAAGCTAGTCGAAGTCTCACCTGAGGTGGCTATGGGTGATTGCAGAACCAAGTTTCTACAACCTTGAGGAACTGCACGAAGTGGCTCTTAACTTTGCTTTTCTATATTTTAATCTTCTTTCTAACATTCATAACATTACTACGTAATGTATTCTAACTACAGAATTTGTTAGATTCATTTAATATGAACATATTATAGAACAATAACAGCTACACTAACATAAAAATTACTTGCAATTACTTCACATAAACAAATAGAACATAATTAAAAAATATAGATACAAAAGAATTTTCCAGAACTTCATCTTCTTTATTAAGATAGGTCTTTCAGTACATAAAAATTCTCAACTTTTGCACCGAGCTACAGTTGATTTGTGCACTCAGTAGTAGACTCTTCCAAGGCCTTTGCATACTCAAGTATGGAGTCTTTCCTTAGACCCAAAACACAAAACAAAATACTTGACCAATTGCACTCTTTCTATTATATCATCTAATGACTTGTTAGTGTCAGTATATGAAGCCTTCCTCCAGTGATCAACCATGCTCTTACAAAGTGATTTTAAGGTGTCAAGGTCAAATTTTGTCATTTTAGTGAGTCTTCAAGTAAAATTTGGTCACTAGGTATTAGGTCTAGGATCTGTTTTCACTAATTTCAAAGTTTACCAAGTTTCGGTCCATATCACCATTCCGGTGAGTGTACCATCATTCAAAAATTTGTCATCACGATTTCAAGTTCTAATGGGTCATTTTACACCTTTTTTGTGCTTCATTTGTACCTAGGTAAGGGTCATTTCCCTCTCCTAGGGTTTTGAAGGTAAATTCTCTTGGATGGTCAAATCATCAACAAAACGTGTATCCTGATGCTCATACACCTTCCCCTATCTTTAATGTACCTTCTTAAGCACTTCCCATCACTGATATCCTTCAAATTCATCATTTTCCCACAAACCCTAGCTTATTGCTACAATTTGACAATTTTCTAGGCTAGGCCTATGTTTCGCCCTTTTGGACCCCTTCTCCTCACTCAATCTTTGAAGTTCCACTTTCTCTTCCTTCCTAACATCCCTCCCTATTTTCCAAAATCTAATCAAGAATTTATCATGCCCTTATCCCCTTCATTTCCCTCCATTTCTACAAAACCCCTGTTCCACACATCGGGGTAGGTTTTACTCAAATGATGTTTTTGAGAAATATAAGATGCATTTGACAAACGTGAGAGAGGTTTTTTTCCATAATATGCAAAGAAAGAAAAACCTCCTTCACTTTTTACACAGGTGTCATGGTTTTAGATAAATGTCAAAGATAACGTTGCCTTAATAGGGTTGCTACACCTCTGGAGTGGCCTTGGGAAAATCAAGATTTCTCATAGCCTGGTTGGCCAAATGAATTTTTTGATGCATCAAATGATATCTAGATAGAAAGAGCTTTATAGTGATTTATCATGACCTCAATTTGGAGTTGATAACGGCCTTCAAAAGTAGACTGCAACAGCACTCTGCATTAAGGCAGCCTCATTTTGCACATTTTGACCAGTCTTAGGAGATTTGAATTTTGATAGGGAAAGTAAACTCCAAATTGAAACATTCAAGATGATCGGGAAAGTAGACTCGACAAGCTTTCTAATGAGCTATCCTGCACCAAATGTTGACACCAGGAAGGCCTCCAAAACTCGTTCTGAAAGCGGCGCTGCGCATTAAAGTTTTTGCACAGGGATTTCGAATAGGTGTGGTGCTGTGCTTTTGATAGGGACACCTTGTTTAAAAAAGTCTTACATATTTGGAATCAACATGAAAAAATAAGAAAACCCAAAAATTTTGAGAAAATTTGGACAAGATCTTGGCCACCAAAAGGGCAAAAAACACCCAAAAAGTGCCCTCTCTACCAATTTTTTAATCCACAGGAAGCATTCTTTGGAGAATCAACGTTTGGAGGGGAAAATGACCTCCAAATTAGGGAATTCAAATTTTTCCAGAAACTAGATAGGTAGGGATTTCCAACAAGCCATCTTAGGCCTAATTTGGACACGGGGAAGGCCTCCAAAACGGCCCCTGAAGTGGTGCTACACATTAAATGAATTTTGCGAGTTTTGCTAGAAAAGACAAAATTTTCATAGTTTTCTCTACAGTTGACTTTTTCTTATTCTCTTGGTAAATGTGGCATGGTAAATGACATAACTTGATGTAAGGATGATCTTCAAAAAATTATTACATGTCCTTAAATACATTACATTGCTACAAAAACCATGGTCCACATACCACAAACACAGCAAAACAATCATCTAAAATGTCGATACCAATTACAAAATGAGGGGATTTGACCCACCCCAAAGCCCCTAAACACTTGTGCAATTAATATAACTTCACAGAATCCACGCACTTCGCCCCTCAAAATGTAGAGTCTTTGACCAAAAATGAACCAAGTTGGGATGCCCACAACAAGCCCGCAACACTCACATGTGACCCGTCTTGAGTCACTCAGCTGCAGTGCCCTTGATCTTTGTTGTGATGCCATTGTAGATGACATTGTACTACTGGACAATTTTTGCTATGATTTTCCTCTCGGCACACTTATGTTATCAATTCCTTTGTGGTTGGTCCAATAGTTTTCTAAAACACTTATTTCTCCCTCTGTCGTAGCTCTGTGAGCCTTTCATCTACTACTTAAAAAAGTTAGAGGGCCTCATCTTGCCACGAATGAGTCATCTCTTTCAAAATCTACTCCTTCCTGTGAAGATCTTCAATCGCTTTTTGGAGATTCTTCAATTTAGTGATGTTGGCAAGCCTTTGCAAGATTGTTATGGTCCTCGAAGCTGCTAAGATCTCTTCCCGTCGCCTGTAGCTCCTCTTCAATCCTATGAATGTTTGGATCCTCCTGTAATGAGGTCAAAATCTGCATAGTCTCATATAGTAACTTTCCACATTCCGCCACTGTGTTAGAGTTTCCTTTCACTACAAATTTTAGATCCCTCTCGCTTTGCTCGCGTACTTCTAGTGGCATGACTGGCTCCAACCTTATTTGTAGCTTAGAAATATTCACTTCATATTCAAACTTTAATTTTGCAAGCTTATTCTTTGACTCATTTATCGTGAGGCTAAGCTTTGTGACCTTCTCTACTGGTGGTTCTTCTTCACAGACCTTTGCATCCAAAACTTCACTACAATTTTTTGCAATGGCTTCATCTAGGTGCTGTTTTTTTTGGCATGCTTCATTCATGTCTTTGATAAATGGATCAAGCTCCTTTCTCAACAAAGCTCTATCCTTTTCCACCTGAACTCTTAATAATGAAGTGCATTGTTCTCGCTCCTTCATTTCATTTTTAATACTTTGATGGAACTCGTGTAATACCTGAGTTGGAAGTGCGGTGATGTTCATGTTAACACAGTCCCACCCTCTTTCTCACTCTCTATCCTCAGCGGATTCAAACTATAATGCTCCACCTGGTATCTGTAAAATCCTCAATCCAATTTTCACCTATGTCTGTCACTCTGTTGGCAGTAATTGACTTATATGTGCTAGTTGTCTAGCTTTCTGCACGAGTACCTTTAACTCGTGCACCTTGTTGCACATCTGTCAAGATCATTTTGTAGCAATCATCAACCTTGTTCCATGTCTCTGCTATTACTTCCTAGACCTTTTCTCCAATCTCGTCGATGTCCCCCTCAGTGAGGACAAGTGGTATTGCACCCTTAGATTTTCTTGCCTTTTGTTTCTTCCATGCACTGGGCGTAGTTACTGTAGGTATCCTCTTTTTTATGATGAATGGTGATTCCTTTGTTGGATCTATGTCACTGAGAGGGTCCTAGATATCATGTTCTATCTCTAGCTCATTCTATGGCTCTGGTTCCTCTGCTTATTTTCATTTGTTTGACCCACTTAGACCTGTATGATGCATGGTGCCCCCCACTGCTTCAATGTTGTCTATGATTGGGGTAATCCATTTGTTTTACCATTGTTGTATTATTGTGAGTAAGTCATCTTCAGTGATCAAATATGGTAGAGGGTTCCATGTCTCCATTGGATCCTTTCGAGCCTTGATGTATACTCTATGAAAATATGCCTTGAATGTTGCGATAATGTGATAATGCTCATACAAGCTAGGTGATAACCTAGGATACTCGTTCACCTCCATGTGCAAATTCATGTCCAATAGCACAAAAACAATTATGTTCTCATGCACGCCCAATGACTCCTTGGTATGCCACAGTGAGGCATACTGCACTTCGTCACATACATCTCTTTCGACAAGCGGAACTTGTGCGTCCTCTCGCTCCTTCCATGCTAACAATGTGATGATCAAAATCAACAATGCATAATGAAAGTTTCTTCCTACCTCTTGTGCCTCGCGACAATCCTCCAAAAATTCATTGCATAAGTACCCGGCATTGAACTTAACCCCAAAATTTCACTATGTATCCAAAGAAACCATGGATGCAGGGAATTTTTTCGCTCTGCATTTGCTCATTATTTTTCCTGCTAAAATGTGTGTGGTGAAGTGCACCCCTTGGTCATTGATAGATTGATGTCGTAACCATGAGACTTCTTGATAATCCCAAACTTATCCTTCATGGTCTGTGTCATTACCCTGTCTTGGTTTTTACCGATGAATTCTTAGGAGAGGTCCCTCCCTTGGTAGGGTAGTCCAGTAATTATTCTTATCAACATCTTGTCAATTGGGATCCTCTTCCCTAAGCAGAGGCATCTGTCATGCACCAATACTAGTAACTGTCAAACAGATGTTGTGTTGGATGTGCTTCTACCGAAGAGTGGCACATATAGCATATTTAGCAAGCCCCATCTCTGCAATCCTACAACCCACTGGTGCGGCTCCAACCTCGTAACTCCACTCTCTGGATAATAAACCTAGTGTAGGTACTTGCTGGGCTCGAACTGTAGAAATTTACTGTTGTCATTAAAGTCCCAATACTCCATTTTAAATTGCGGGATTTTCCCCAACACTTCGTCTTCAAATGGCACTTTTTCTGGCAACATCAGTGTAAAAGTGTTGAACTTTGTGTCTTTCGGGTCCTTAACCAACTTGGAACCTAACTTCCTTGGTGGAAAATATGGTGGAAGCAAAGAGAGAATTTATGCTCCCTTTGTCTCCACCTAGGGCATCTCATCTTCCTCCATGTTGTCATGTATTTCCTATGGCTCTTCTTATTATACTAGCTTCTTCACCCTCTCCTTAGGTTTCTTATCTTGCTTAATCTTCGTACACTACTCTTTTTCTCTTTCCTTCCTTGGGGACATTCTTAGCTCTACTCCAAATTCCTCAGTTGGCCTCCTTTTGGGTATTTTCTAGGGTTGTTCTTCTGTAACTACTTTTTTTCGCGACGACCTCACGTGCCTTTGGGAAATGGGTACATTCAATGCTCCAGCCTGGGCTTCCATTAATCCTACTAGCCCTTTCTCTAAAAATGCTTGAGCAATTTCTTCAAAGCTTCTCTCATACATTCACTTGACTCATTCTTGATTGCAAATTCTCAACTGAATTCTCTAGATAGTAAAGTGTAAAATGTGGAGTGGGGCATAGCTTTTGTACCAAATTTGAATTTTGAACCTCATGATTAGTTTAGATCTTGTTCATTTAATGAAGGTATGGCACTAGATCCGAAAATTTTGCTTCATAAATGCATTCATCCCATGCCTTTTAAAAACAAATTCCTTTTAACGACAACTTTTTCCTTCCAATGGTCATACTTTCCCCGTTATCTTCGACAATGGCACAATAATCTACCCTCCGTCGCAGTTCTTTCGAACTTTGACACAATGCTAAATACCACACTATAGTCCTACTTTGGCATGGTTATTTCTGACTCCAACATACCCCTGAATATCATGCAGTAGCCTTCTTCAATGAAGCCCACCTCTGGAGAGTAGTTTATAGTCTAGTGCCCACTTTTAACTATAGATTGTAGTAGGGTTTTGATAGTCTCTTGCAAATTGTCCTGCCTATCCATAGTTATAATAGGTAATCTAGTCATGTCCTTGACCAACTCCTCCTCATCCTCCTCATGCTCGTCCCTGGAAGCCTTTTTGACCATCATGTTAGCCTGGATCCTCACGTGTATGTCCTTCATCTTGCAGTGTATAAGCATCAGCAGTGGGCTCCAACATCAATTCATAACTTTGACAATTTCTTTCATATGGCCTACTGATTTACAAAAGTTACAAAATGACTTTTTTGGGGTCTGCATGTACTTCTGTAACAAATAACAATATTCAAAGGGATTTCGACCTCTCGTTCTACAAATCGCACACCATAAATTTGATTCTCAGTTTACTAGATTAGGTGCTCCACTTGCCAAGTAATCTCTGAACATAGGGCATTGATCCTTATAATGGCTTTGTGCTTTTAATTTTGTACACCACAACTCTGATTTGGTTTCTTTACTTTCCCTGAGATCTTGTAATTCCAAGGTCAAATTCGCTAGTTGAATCTGAATTTGTTATACTCTTGTGTGAGTATCTCTTATTGGCAAGGCTTCCAGCTTCATTGCAATCTCCAATGCTTAGGCTTGAGTCACTATATTTCGCTGCGTCAAGGGTAACCTGATATGTGGCAACAATTTAGTTATAAACCATTCTTTATGTTATTATGGGGATATGTTAAAGCTTACTTGTCCCATTAACACCTTGAATCATTGATACAACCCTCACATAGACTAAATAGTTATTTGTTTGATTTCCTTTAGCTCCGTAATGCACTGTGATTCTTATTTCAATTTCTTGAATTCTAATACCAATGCTTTCTTAATATCATCCAACAAAGAAAATTGATCATGCCACTACAAAAAACTACCACAGAGGCTTAAAATCTAACATAACTTCCCTATGCAGAGGGGATACATGGAAGGAGATCTTTCTTCTCGAAATCTTAAGGATAAAAATTGAGAGGAGAACTGCAGACTTGCAATTTCTGAAACAATGTAGAAACAAGAAAATCATTGTTGGCTTCTTTATAAAAATTAGGGATCTAGGTTTATTTATACTCAATTCGAAGGACTCTTCTCTCAAATAAATTTCATTCATATTCTATCTAATTTAAGTCTTGATGATGGACCCCCTTTGGGGTTTGAAACGTCGACAGAATGAACACAAAACTGTGGATAATTCTGATCATGCCACTACAAAAAACTACCATAAAAGCTTAAAATCTAACAAAACTGATTAGTCAAAGAATACTTCATGTACCATGTGAGTGCTATTTCTTGTAGCATCATGATGAATTGTGCTTCCTTTACATCTTCGTTAGTAATTTGTCTTGTTTTCCATACTGCATCAACTACAAACTAGAACTACTCAGGATCCTCTAATCCAAGTCCTCTAAAGATAGGTAGTTTAATGTCATCGAGCATTTTTATTTTTCAAGGGTTAGGAGGAGGGGGAGGGGGCATAGGGGAATTATGCGGAGGGGGATGGGGAGTAAGGGGAATATATGGATGCGGAATCCCAAAGATCAACTCCTAACTTTGATGCACCTTTAGGATGGGAGGGGGAATATCATAGGGTTGTGAGGTCACTTCCTTCTTCTTCACTCTCAGACCCACCTAAAAAGGGACTATAGTCAGTCTCAATAAAGTTCTTTGGCTCATGTTCTACTCTATATCGCTTTCCACTTTGCGTAAACCCCAGTCCTAGTTCATACTTATTCCCTCTTTATCCAGACATTAATTTGACTGCATTCATAGCACACCCTTTTCACACAAAAGAATTTTAATCCACAAGTTCAAAGAATTTAGGTACTTACCCCGTGGACCCTTGAGAAATATTCTCTCAGCTTCACTGTAAGATATAGTCATGTTTTAGAGAGATTCCATACATGCTGGCAAAATTTTATGTTAGTGTAAAAACCTGTGAACAATTTATGAAACCAACGTTTCAGACTAGCTAGGTGAGTCCATCGTCAGGGCAATGAGATTAGTATTTTGAGAAGAGAGGATCATGAAATTATGGAGCTATTAATAGTTGTTTAGAAAAATATTTGATATCTTTTTTATTATTAATGTCGGCCTAATTGATTCATAATTATTAATTTTTTTAGATATATATATATATATATATATATATATATATATATATATATATATATATATATATATATATATATATATATATATATATATATATATATATATATATATATATATATATATATATATTATTTAATTATTTTATTTCTATATTTATTTAATATTATTAATATTATATTATAATTTAAATTTTAAGTGACATAACTAGTAAAACCTATCACTTAAAATTTAAAATTATCATAATAATAAATTATAATAAAATTAATTAAATAATTATATATATATTAATATATATATATATATATATATATATATATATATATATATATATATATATATATATATATATATATATATATATATATATTAATAATTATGAATCAATTAGGCCGACATTAATAATAAAAAAGATATCAAATATTTTTCTAAACAACTATTAATAGCTCCATAATTTCATGACCCTCTCTTCTCAAAATACTAATCTCATTGCCCTGACGATGGACTCACCTAGCTAGTCCGAAACGTTGGTTTCATAAATTGTTCACAGGGTTTTCCACTGAAAAAAAAAAAAAGATATAGTCATGTCTATTGCAAAATTATTAATAAATACTCTTAGGATATTGTCAATCCAAAAATGAATCACTCTTGAGATACTGTTGTTAATGTTCTTGAGTTGTTGTATTAATTTGGGGCCCCACGCAGTAGGCTCGTTGTTTTTGAAACAAGTCCTATTTTGAGTCAACTTTGATACCCATTCATATAGTTCATTAGAAAATGTTGCGGAGAAGATCTTGTGTTGTTCTGTAAAGAGATAATTCTGTAACAATGCTTCAGTCAACAATCGTGGATTTTTGTTTCAGCAATGGAACCATTTATTGGCTCAGTTGTGCTTGACCTAGGTTCATCTTGTATTTCGCACCAACAAAACCCCCAGACACTGGCCCTTTCGGCAATGACCTACGAGCAGGTCGAAGTCTCACTTGAGGTGGGTATGGATGATCGTAGAACCAGGTTTCTTCAACCTTGAGGGACTACATGGAGTGGCTCTTAACTTCTCTTTTCTGTATCTTAATCTTCTTTCTAACATTCATAACATTACTATGCAATGTATTTTAACTACTAATTTTGTCACATCCATTTAATATAAACATATTACAGAACAATAATAGTTGTGCTAACATATGAATTACTTTAACTACTTGGAATAAATAGATAGAAAACAATTAACAGATATGTTGTAGCGGCTACAACCACCCTCCAAAATTTTTCCTTAGCTTCGTTTTGGAGCCTCCCTACCAACCTTTCACAGCACCTTGTCTTTCTTTATCAAGTACGCAAGTTTCAGTGTTTTTCTTGCACAAAGATAGCCTGTCAATCAAATCTTGATGCATTCCCCTCACAAGATTATCATCCAAACTTGGTCCAGCTACAGGCTGAGAAGTTCCCCCAAGAAATTGCTCAATTATGTCTGACAACCTGCTGGGCTCTAGAATTGCACAATCTTGCCAGTCAGGCTTCACGTAGAAAACTATGCAATCCTTCCCAGTAGGCCTACTTAGCCCAGGAATTGTGAAATCCTAGGAAACATTTAGCTACTCTACCCAGTAATTGCACAAATCTCCTTGGTAGCTAGCCCAACTCCCATCTAGAAATGCTCATTTTCTCCTAGCAGTTGAGCAGCCTCATGCATGAGCAATTGGGTTGATCAGTTCCACCTAGGACTAAGGAAACTTGACTTGCATGCATGACTTTATTTTTCCTGGAATAGTGAAAAGAAACATGAAAAATCATCCCTTGATCTAGGGGGAATTTTTAGTAGCCGAAGTATACATGGAAAATCGTTTTAGAACCTTTTCTCCAAGTGTTGCTTTTTCCTAGATTTGTGGCATGTGTGCCATGAGCTCAAACTTATTTTTATTCGATGCATCAGAGCTCATTCTTTAACATCGATATTGGAGCTCTGATATCCCACAGCACATCTAGGACTCTTCGATACATCCAGCTCAGCTATTCACAGGTAAGTGGTCTCAACTTGTCTTTTTCAACATTTCTATCGCTTTTTGTGTTTTCTTTGAACGATTGTTGTCATTTACATGCATACTAGCTTGTACAATCATCATTTCAGTTTTCATTGTTATCTCATTGTTGTCGCATGCATGAAATTGTTTTGCACGAATAGTCATTGATTTGGCGACCCGCTTCACCCATGTGCATGTTAATCTGTTTACTGAATATTTCATTAAATGTTTTCATGTACAGTCAATCACTTCTACTTTCACTTAGTGTTGCCATGCATTCACTTTAACATTTTATTTCAGTTTCCTGTTAGAGAGTCTAGCCAACCTTGGTCAAGACTCTGACTCACTAAGACAAAATTGCGTAATCTTGGGAAGGAAGGCTCTATCTTCCTCTCCATAAATTCGTATTTCTTCCCAAGCACTATCATCCAGGACTTATTTTCAAATTTCTAAGGGACAGTGACTCCTTGCCTAGAACATTGTGCAATGCAGTCCCTGAGCCTCCAATCATTGCCAGCTAGAATTGCGCCTTGTGCAATTCCAGCAGTCAGCAGTTAGTTTGGATTGTCCATTGTGCAAATCCAGTAGCTAGTCTTGCCTCCCACATAGCCCAGACTACCTTTTGCATAGTTTTGGTAGCGAGTCACCCAGCCTCCCAGAAGAAATTGCGCAATCTTTTCTTGTACAGGATTGCATGTAAATACCCCGCGTTCCCATGCATGGACATGATACACTAGATTGGCTTGCACACTAATCCTGAGATGATGACTTTGAGAAGTGTTAGTGGGATGAATATTGCAACCTTCTAGGCACAATATTATGAGGATATGTATCATATTTTGAAGCCTGTGACTACCATGGAGACTCCCTTCGGCTTACCCAGTAGCAGTGCCAACTCCAGTGACATTCTTAAGAACTGGGTAAAGGAGTCAGCTAGATTCACGATGACACCTAACCATATATACATGATGAAGATATTGTGTAAGGTGTATCAATACTTGGTCATATTTTTATGTCGACTGTACGGCCAAGAAAGCATGGAAACCTTCCCATAGAGTTAGGTGATCATGCTAGACCAATTGGACAGAGAGGGAAAACCATGCAATTGGCTTGGAATGTTGGCTCATCAGCTAAAGGAATAGGTAACGAAGGCTCGACAATCACTTGGAGGTATGCAAGCAGATATCTATAGGTCTTCCTACATCTTAAATGCAATCTCTGCCCGAGAGGAGTTCCCCGGCTTGGAGTGAGCATGGTCACCAGCGGAGACTGTTGTGAACACATATTGTAAGTTGTTTTCCAAATGTAGATTCAAAGGAGTTATCACACAGCTTTCTGATCATTTTGTCAACCCAGTTTACAAGATGATATTCAACAGCATCCACCCAGTTTACAAGATGATATTCAATAGGATCCACCCAGTTTACTGATAGACATTACTGATTGGTATGCCTCACCATCTGGCACCTTCATATGAATGTTCAGCGTAGAGAAGCCTCCACATGTTCTACCGAAGTTTTCCTTGGACAAACTCGTCATGTAGGAAGTAGTATATCACATCTTGACATGATTGACAACTAGCCCACTCTTCTTTTGCAGATTGGGTTATATGAGATCCAGAGTTTCAAGCAAGAGAATGTCGAAGCAGAACATATGAAGAAGTATCTATTTAACCTCCAAAGTTACAAGCCATATGACCCACATTATATTGTGAAAGATCATTGCGCGAGAGTATAGTTCAACTGGATCCATGGGTAATTTCATTGGGCCGAGGAGGACACATGGAGATATTTCTACAGTTTCTCTAGACCCAATGAACAAGATGACTTCGTTGTGGAGTGGTTAGTGAAGCAACATCAAGAAGCATCCCAGACAGCACCAGCACCAAGAGTAGAGGCATGCATACCAGTGAATGACAGGGGAAAGAGGAATATTGTCGATCACATGGAGGAAGAGAAAAGATGGAAGTTCTGAGAAGATCCACTGATAGAGAAAGAAAATTTGGTGATATTGGCAAAGAAGCAACAATGAAACAAGCAAATCGTGCAAAGGAAGAAGGAGAAGATAAGAATGGACGAAATAGAGAGGGATTTGCATGAGCTAAAGGAGAAACTCTGGAAGGAATAAGAGCTACACAAATAGGAGAGGGAAGCACAGTAACAACAGGTATAGCAGGGGGTGCAACATGTGCAAATAGATGAAATAGCGGCTGTACTAGTAGTAGATTCATTAGAACAACTGGCATTAGGAAGATAGAGTGAACCATCACAAGATTAGGACTTCGCTCATGAGATAGAGCAAGCACTTCAATAGTTGGATGTGGATATGGAACAATGGGAATTGGAACATGAAATTGACCTTATGCCTCACCACCAAGAGGTCGACTTACCTGCTTCACATCATCCAGAAGATGAGCAAATCTCAAGTGACCGAGGAGGCACTGAGATCCTCAGAGATCAACCAGAAGGAGAGATGCACAACATCGCATTCGATGAGTCTCAACATAGAGTTATGTAGTCTCATAGAGTGTCTACTCTGGATGATCATACATCTCATGTGTAAGTTGAGTAATGAGTGATCATGTCTGACATGTGCAAACATCCAACAAACTTGGCCAATGCAACCAGAGTGTATGTCGAAACCACTAGCTAAAGTGTTTGCTTTCTGATAGCTGAGAATGAGCGAATGGCTAACTACGAATGGCCAAGAAAAGAGGAGAGTTGGTGATAGCATCCACCCAAGCTGAACTGAAGAAGGCAAATACTAGATGAAGTATTGTCCCTTGAAATATTTATGTGAGCATTGTACTCCAATTTTGGTACCATGCGTAAGGCAATCATCCATCTTAATGGATGGAAGCAACGATGTTCTAGAAGAGCATGTATCTTGATGAACTTGCATGCTTCTATTGATTACAGGCAAACATGGACAATCGGATAAAAGGGAGCCCTGCTTCACTTGCCTAAGATGATGAAGGCAAATGTGGTCGAGTTGAAGGCTCGTATCCAGAGTCAAATCTAAAACTCTAAAGAACTCCCCTAGCTCATCACTAATATACAAGATTCCCATGCACATGTACTCAAGAGTATGGATGTTGTGGTGTGCGCACATGCGATCCCATCTATTGGGACTCTCACCTAGGTGAAGACAAAGGCATAGGTCTGAATAGATCTTGACTCGTACTTCAATGAGTTGATGCACATTGCTACCATCTCAGACTTGCCCATCAGTGCAGACATCATGTACAAGTATGTTGCTAGTCTAGCCACATTGAAGACAATGATGCGCATGCTTACAGACGAGTTGGACAAAGGAGCCTGAGCAATGTACCCGGATGTTATGGAGGCAAGAGTCAGGTTCCAGAAATATGTCACCTTGAAGCACACCAACACCATCGTGTACTACCGATCTTAGTATTAGTATGTTATTGTTGATCAGCGCGATGATGTTGAGGAGTTGGACTTCCATGGTTGTCTAAGTCATAGTGATGTCTTGCATGGATTTCTCAATCCATTTCTCTCACATGTGTCAATGTGCATAGTAATGTAATGTATTGTCAAGTGTAAGTCAAGTGTCGATTGTTGGATGTAACATTCATAGAGTAGATGAAGAGTCATGAAGGTAGTTGAACTGTCACAAAGGGGAATGTCAACGACCACCCCACCCTTTTCTATAAATAGTCCCTGATAACTCATTGTATAGGCTTTTGGTTAGCCAAGCTTCTGATAAGACTATCTTGGAAAGATCTTGGATGGTATTGTAACAAGCCTTGGCTTCTCCATTGTGCAGAGCTAGTACATCTCTTTGGAGGAGCAGGCGGTTGTGGCTGTAACATTCCACTATCGGAACTAGTGGTTGGACATGGATGTATTGTATGACTAAAACTTACACCTCTTAATATGATAATAGCTAACATGTTTCATGCATATGTTGTATTGTATTTTATGCTACATGGCTTACTCTAAATGATATATGTATATGTTTACTTATGTATGAATGTATAACTATCTATGTATGTATGTATGAATCCTTTTGAAATGCATTGTTGGTTTAATTATCACTTTGCATTGCTTGCTAACTTGCCTTCCATGTTATGATGCATCTTTGCTCGTGTGTTCCTTCTTTACTGCATGCTGTCATAGGTTTGTATGGGGCACACTCATCTCAACCCTCGTGTGCTAGAACCTCTCATGCACCTTGCTTGGGTCATCACAGCTGTCACACTCTTGCTACCAGCATAGTTATCTTACTTGCCTCTGTGTGAAATCGCGATCAAGGCATTACCATATGACCCACTGCTGGGAATCCTACACCAAAAGTTCTAAGGTTTAATTGGGGCATCTTACCGGGGAGATCCCCTGACATGTTGGTAGGTCTAGTACCATCAACATTTCTGGCACTAAAAGGAGGGTTAGATGACAAGCTGTGTCCTCTCATCCTGTTCTAAAACTTTGCATATCTATCATGGATTTGTTCACTCTTCTCCCCTTGCGATGTTTTTCGAATAATGAAGATGTCACCATCACAAGGGAGTTCTTCAAAACACTTGTCCACTTACACGTATGATGGTTAAGGCAGAGTGACCTGGCCTAGGTTCTTACTTGACTTTATTTCCATGCTTCATGAGAAAGATGGATGTTCTAACAAACAAGATATCTTGTTGCTTGGATACACACTTTGTGAATCCCCACATCGATGGTTGTGCAGCCTATTAGCTGACAGCATGCACTCACTTGAGTACTTCTGTGATCTCATTGAAGACACTTTCCATCATTTTGATCCAGACCATCTTGACAAAAAACTATTACAACAATGAAAGGCTCTGCATGAATCGACTATGGATTTTTGGTAGTGCTTTTGTGATTTGTAGTTTCAAGCTCCAAAGCGCCAGATGAATTTTTTCTATATTTGGGACCGATTCGAGTATTACATTAAGAAATATACTCAACCCAAGAAGAAGTTTGAAATCAAGCCTCGCTCCACATTCTTTAGTGATGGAGTTGCACAATCCTAGAAGGATGTGATCATTGTCACAAGTGATTGTCTACCATTGCCTTAGCAAATAGCTCTACCACTACAGAGTGATGTTGAGGATCATGCTCACACACCTGTTCAGCTATCACATCCTCCCAAAATCACTTCACTTAATTTTCACACAGATTTGGTTGTGAGTGTTACCGGGAAAAGTGTCTACACAGAACTGCTTATCCCACTAAGGTGTGATAGCTACCTTAGAAACAAAAAAAGTAAAGATACTTTCGTTTTTCCTTTATGAAGTATAGATGAGAGAAGAACAAAGAAGACCAACCTCTGTCTTGCGCTAATCTCCTAGTTCGATTCCTCTCTCTCTTGATAGTCTTTCGCTACTTCTTCCCTTGCACGCCCAGCTTCACAGAGTACCTGTAAGCTCACAGTAGCATAGCACTATACAAGAACATGGATCTATAATCATAAACAATCTAGGATCAGATGTAAATTGACCATACAAATGCAGAAAACATAAATGACACAAGAGTATGGAGGAAAACTTGAATAGCTTTTATTGATAAACAAGAAAGAGCCAAGGGAGTTACAACTAGTTGTTCTGACCTAGCATCATCCTCTTAGTAAGGAAGCCCCTCTTCACCTCATACAAAGCTTAGATCACCTAACAATATGATGTTATCTCAAGAAACCAACAACAATTCCTTACAATATGCAAAATTCCGGCCTCTGGATCTCTGGGATGAGGGATCCATATATAGATATCTGTAAGGGAGATGAGTCAGCTTGTGATTTGATTAGTGTCTTCCCTCTGATAGTTCTTGCTTCCACTTGGAGATTGATGATCTCTTACTCATCCTTGGTTGAATTCAGAGAGGCAAGTGTCACAGGAGCAGTTTCTGGAAGTTTCCATGCCTCTCCACGTCGCGGAATGACACTGCCATTTGTCACTTCTTGCCCATCGCACCCCATAGAAGGGATTTTTGAAATGCAATGCACCCACACAGTTTATTTAGGTGAGATGCAACACACTTTGCCTATGGAGCAGCTGAAATGATCTTGTTTTAACCAGTTCTGAGCAGTTTTTCATGCAAAACTTCTGGGAGAAGCTGTAATCAGTTGACCTTGTTCCTTTAGGGGTTAGAACAACACTTTTAGGGACTTAAGAGCCCTTGGTTTATGGACATTTCAAGCTTGGGGTTGTAGTGCCCAAAAATGTCTATAGCAGTTGCCCCCTAAAGCATGAGGTCGTTAATATTTTGATGTCGGGTGAAATGCTTTATTATGAGGATCCGAAGTTCTTTCAAGCTGGGAGGAGACCTGTAATAAGATACAATACAATACATTATCTTCATAATATTTTCATGATCTAGCTGAGGCAGGCATTCCCATGCTCAGCTTTATAAATTCATTTTCATGTACATAGGACAGACAATCGTCTGAGTGTAGACTGATGATTCTGGTAGAGCCATCATCCCTTTGATTGGATGATTATCTGTGCAGCAATAATGTACATTTGATGTCTTTATTTCTTTGAATATATATCGCAGCCCAGATGGATGAAACTAGATCCGGGGTCTTCAATCTCATTTGATCTTCACTCGGAGTACAAGTCTATCCATGTGAGAGATGCTCTGGAGTCGAACATGGAAAGACATCGCCTGATTACCAGCCAATGATGTAAGCTGTTAACAGGTGCGAGAGGAATCACCGATAATGATAATGACCCTCAAGGTACTGCAGTACAATTCACGTGGTCTGAATAAAGGACTTGGCGTCGAACACCACATAAAATCTTTCGGTCAAAGGCCATTGATGTAAACCTGTCACCGGAAGTGAGAAACTTGCCATTGAGGCATGCAAGCTTCAAAGTACTGAACGGGGTGTTCCTAGATCGACTTCTTGGATAATGAGTTGATGTCAACAAGAAGCGATCTGTCACAGGAGGGCCTTAATGAATCCCACATCAATGACATGGAATGGAGCAAATGATTTTAATGGAGGTGAAAATGATTTGATGACATACGGTTCAGGGTGGCGGTCATGAAAGAATGGAGTGTAAATGTATTGTAGCGGGTGAGATACAGGTGAATTCTCTGAATGACTTCTCTTGAACATATTGGTGACATTGACATGATGGATTGGTAGCATTACCCCAAATGTGGATGTTGTGACGGGACCATGGTGATGTGACCGGTGAATGAAACAACCCAACCCGACTTGGATGCGGAGTGAAAGTGTCATGTTCAAGAGCGACTTGCTACCAAAAAAGTTTCTTCAAGTTTTCTTCCCAATTTTCCCCAGTCATTGCTGACCAGTACCTCTTTATTTTTTTCAAGCTTGAGGACGATAACATATGCTTGTTCTATAATTTTCCATTCGGGCAAACCCATCGCTATGTTTTAACGAGCCTAGCGATAGTGAAACTCGTTCTTGTCTGCTATGGACAAGTTTGTCGCTATTAAGTTTTAACGAGTTTAACGACAAAGATAACTCGGTCATTTTCAATTTTAGAGAGTTTGAAAAGGAACATAAAGGAAACTCCAAAATTACTTTTTCATCATCTAATCCCTTAAGTGCAAAAAAGTATAAAACAATATAGAAGGGATGAATTTTCGATACTTTTAACGAGCCGAACAAGACAAGTGCTCGATCTTTTTGTGTAATAATCCCTCAGGTCCAAAAATATTAAAATTTAGAGGAGGGATAGCACTTCCAGTCCCTTTAACGAGCTAGAGAGGCCAATGGCTCGGAAATCTTTTCATATTTTACGAGTCAGTTGAAAAGAACTTAAAGGAGACTCGTCTTTTGAGGAATGAGTGATAAAATAGGGTAGCAGCTGATTCCAGGTAAGGTTTGGAATGTTCCCATCACGGTAGTGTTACAAGGATGGCTAGTGAGATCACTCTTCGCAGCTGTTCCTCAAAAGGGGTAAAAAATCAACTGGAGGTGAATGATCGGCCAATACAGAGTGGAGGTGATGATGAGAACACAAACAAGGCTTTTAAAGGCTGAAGTACTACATTCACGAGGGTTATTTACCGGGAAATAGTTCATTTTTTAATGAGCTTAAACGTGGGGGGAAACATTTGCTCATGGCTTATGTTTATTTTTTAACGAGCTTGAACTATGCACTAAAACTGCTCGATTGATCTAGTCGTATAATAAGAATGTCCCATTTAAAAACAACAATTTTTAGAGTTTTTCCCCACATCCTTTCTTTATGCAAGTTAGGAAATGACCAATACTACGAGTTTAAAGGGTTAGAGGACCTACAAATTTAAAAAAATAAATAGTCGCTCTTCGCTTGCATGCCAAAAGTTTTACATGCCCCCACGTATAAAATAAAGTTTCAAGGCCACCTTTTGTTCTACCGACAAAACATTTGTTTTATCAGGAAAGGTAATCCTCTTTCAGGTTACCAAAGATTGTTCTATTCACAGCGCAAAAAAAAACATTTCTTCAGCGATGTCTACCGAAATAGACAAAGGTGAGACAATCCACTCACGTAACTTTGACGAGAGAATCTTGTTCCAGTCTAACCCCCTCTTCCAATCACGGACGGGATTACAGTCTAGTCATATATCTCTCGTGGAAACCTACCCTATACCCAAATTTTTCCTGCTGAAGCAGACCAGGGTGCATGCCCCCTGGGTTTCAGTCATGTCTCCCGAATCACTCGCGCTCATCAGGTGGATGGACTAGAGATTGATGAGACATTCCTTGTGTGAAGAGACCATTCAGGGATGGTATATGACTATTTGTTATGCGTGATCCGGGAAATTAAAGCTGGTCTATGAGCTTGACCACTCTTCCTTCGTGTGGAAAACACATTACTCTAAAGAGTGATGAGACAATTGCTCCCATGCAATAAATATAGTCTCGTCCAACGACTAGATTATAATCCAAGGGTCCTTGGATGACCATTACGTTCATGTGAACGGCTTTCCCTCTCAATGTTATGGGCACATTGGGAAGGATCCCTAATGGTCGACTGGTTCCTTTGTCAAAGCCTGTTAGATGTCTCATCTCAGGCAAAAGTGATGGCGAACCAAGCACTTTCCAAGCAGTCGAGGAAAGGATACTCACAGAAGCCCCTTCATCTATGATGGTACCAGCCATAACCATTCTATATACTTGAGCAATAATTTGGAATGGTACACTAGCTGGTAAACGGGGTCTGCCTAGTTGATTCCAGTCGAAGGAGACAACTAGGTTGCTTGGAGGTGGGAACAAATAAACGAACGGGTACGACTCTGACGAACTTCCTTCATGCGATAAAGGAATGGGTAAATTGCCCCCATGTTCGTCGGAGTCTGTGCTTATGAAAAGAATTTGGATGGTGTCATCCTTATTCTCTTCTTTGACTGTATCATCTGAAGATGGAATCTCTGAAGGCAAGACCGGGTCAACTGCCGCCTCGACCTTTTGACTTTCATCTGGCATGGGTTCAGATGGTTTGTCTTCAATGATAGATGCTTCGATCGACCACCTGAGCGGGTCAGTCGGCTTTTCAACTAGTGACGGACTTAACAAGCATTTTTTATATCCAGGAGGAAGTCGTAACGGTGAGACCGGACGATCATCCAAAACTCTTTTAGCCTCGTCTAAGAAGGGACAACGGTGGATGGCATGGTCGCCTTCACACAGTTTACAAGGAAATCTATATTTTCCTTTTTGTCCTGGGGCTTCACTTTCACTAGTCGACGGTGTGTTTTCAACATGATCATCAGAGGTTGACAACACCTGGTTGTGCAAACAAGGAGACCAGTCCCTTAAGATCTGAGGGATGCAAGGACAATCTCTATGATAGTGGTCTCCTTTGCAAATGACACATGTCGATTTAGGCCTGGTCGGTGCAGTGTGTGTATTCTCGCTAGACGATGCTTGGTTGCCCCCTTTCGCTTTTGCTCCTTCTTCTTCTTCTCTTTCTTCTTCTTTTCCTTCTTCTTCTCAGGTACTTGATTTTTGGCTTTACCAACCCCATGAAGCGAAGAAGAAGGGGGAGAGGAAGAATTGGAGGAAGTAGAAGGTTGGTGGGTAACTCTAGATTCATCTAGTTTCTAACTCGACTGTTCAGGAATTGCGGTGTTCTGAACGACAGAGGTTGAGAAGAGCCATACGGGCAAGCCGATTGTCAATCCTGGAAGCGACAATGTGGCCATATGGGGTGCACCAACATCTCCCCAAGAGGAGAAGGGACTAGGATCTCCTCCAAGGGGAATTCCTTGGTTGGTGGGTTCCATTTTCTCAACCTAAGATCAACGTAGGGAGAGGTGATGATTATTTCGTTTAAAATAAATTTTAGATGCTTTGACACAACTCGCTTTTTCAATTTTTAAGAGTCGAGAAAAACCAAAAGATGACTCTAGTCGCCTTAGATTAACATATGCTTGAGGAGGATAACATATGCTTGTTCTATAATTTGCCCTTCGGGCAAACCCATCGCTATGTTTTAACGAGCCTAGCGATAGTGAAACTCGTTCTTGTCTGCTATGGACAAGTTTGTCGTTATTAAGTTTTAACGAGTTTAACGACAAAGATAACTCGGTCTCTTTCAATTTTAGAGAGTCTGAAAAGGAACGTAAAGGAAACTCCAAAATTCCTTTTTCGTCATCTAACCCCTTAAGTTCGAAAAAGTATAAAACAATACAGAAGGGATGAATTTTCGATACTTTTAATGAGCCTAAAGTGACAAGTGCTCAGATGGACCTTTTCCGTTAAGGAGTTTGAAAAGGAACGAAAGGGACTGCTCTGGAAATCTAGGTAGAGGGATTACCAAACCAATCGCAAAACTGCAGAATACTTTTTACGGTACGGCAGTCAATCTTCCCGAATGCTATGTTCAGTGCATTGCGATCGATAGGGCGGTAGACACGACTTCCTATGGATAAAGGATTAAGCCTATTGTGGTCTCCCAAAATATACTCGACAGTACGTGGGAGCACAAGTCCGTACTGGCACTTATCGTCTCAAAGTGGAGGAATCACCCAACCATCAGTGAGAACAACAGTTACCAGGCTTTACGACGCTAGAATACGTCTCTAGCCTAGACTTCTAAATGTTGTGCGTTAGGTTCCAAACCATTGTTAGATTCATTGAATTTATTTTATAGTTGATCTTGTTTATGAAGTTTTCCTTTCAGGTTCACCGCGAGATGTAGATGTGTAATTCCTAAAATGCAATCTAAGATGATAACCAGTCTTTTATCTTCTTTTTGCAATGAAAATCCTAGCTACTAAGGAAAGAGAGACAATATTCTCTCACAAAGAGCAAAGAGCACACTCTAAATGCACTTTCCTAAATCAAACCAATCAAACAGTCTAAATGCAAATGCACATGCATGTATTTGTTTTTGGCTTTCTTAGTATGTGAATGGAGAAAAGAAAGCTAATGCACAAATCTGAATTACTTTTCAAGCGACAATTACCAACAAGTTTCTTTTCGAAATCAAAAATGGAGACAATCAAAACACTTTATGATTTGGAAATGAATACTTGCTTTCAACACTAGAAAAATTACAAATTCAGACCAAATACAATAGTAACAGGATAATTGACTATCTACAGCAACCAAAATCTTTCCTATGACTAAAAACGACACTTGCGATGCTTTCAAATCAAAGGATGACAATACGATTAAGTTACTTTTGCAAAGGAGAACTGAAAATGACTCAACAAATACACAAAAATATTTTATAGTTCTTTTGTACAAAGGAGGTGGAATAACAGCAAGGAAAAGGGGTTTCAAACAGAGATATTCTGATCACAGGCAGCAAAATTCATGAATAGAACTGGAAAGAATGAATCACAGAAACCAAAACTGAACAATGCCTAGTCTGATCAGCGCACCTGTAACACAGGGAATTTGAAATGTAGCGCACCTACTACACTCGGGAAGTGTGCTAAATTTCAGATTCACAAAACAGTACCTGCGCTGGGCCAGAGACAAGTCTTTTCTTAGGTTTTGGGTCACAGTTTGCAGTTCAGTTCATGGGTTTTGGTTGAGCAAATGGTAATCAATAATGCAATAATCAAGGGTAGATCTAAGGAGGATCTAAGAGCTATCACAAGGGGAAATCAGAGAGTTTGTAAATCAGTTGTTTAATTTATAAACAAATCTCGGATATTGACTGAAGCGGCATTTATCTACTTTGCATTTGCATAGCAAATGCAGTTTGAAAGCTACCTGGCTCGACTTCAGGCTCTGTCTGTAAGTTTATAAAATAGACAACAAGGAAGATAAACAAACAAACTAATTCGTCCCCAGCGGAGTCGCCATTTTGTTACAGGGAAAAGTGTCTACACAGAACTGCTTATCCCACTAAGGTGTGATAGCTACCTTAGAAACAAACAAAGTAAAGCTACTTTCGTTTTTCCTTTATGAAGTATAGATGAGAGAAGAACAAAGAAGACCAACCTCTATCTTGCGCTAATCTCCTTGTTCGATTCCTCTCTCTCTTGATAGTCTTTCGCTACTTGTTCCCTTGCACACCCAGCCTCACAGAGTACTTGTAAGATCACAGTAGCATAGCACTATACAAGAACATGGATTTATAATCATAAACAATCTAGGATCAGATGTAAATTGACCATACAAATGTAGAAAACATAAATGACACAAGAGTATGGAGGAAAACTTGAATAGCTTTTATTGATAAACAAGAAAGAGCCAAGGGAGTTACAACCAGTTGTTCTGACCCAGCATCATCCTCTTAGCAAGGAAGCCCCTCTTCACCTCATATAAAGCTTAGATCACCCAACAATCTGATGTTATCTCAAGAAACCAAGAGAAATTCCTTACAATATGCAAAATTCCAGCCTCTGGATCTCTGGGATGAGGGATCCATATATAGATATTTGTAATGGAAATGAGTCAGCTTGTGATTTGATTAGTGTCTTCCCTCTGATAGTTCTTGCTTCCACTTGGAGATTGATGATCTCTTACTCATCCTTGGTCGAATTCAGAGAGGCAAGTGTCACAGGAGAAGTTTCTGGAAGTTTCCATGCCTCTCCACCTCGCGGAATGACACTGCCATTTGTCACTTCTCGCCCATCGCACCCCATAGAAGGGCTTTTTGAAATGCAATGCACCCACACAGTTTATTTAGGTGAGATACAACGCACTTTGCCTATGGAGCAGCTGAAATGATCCTGTTTTGACAAGTTCTGAGCAGTTTTTCATGGAGAACTTCTGGGAGAAGCTGTAATCAGTTGACCTTGTTCCTTTAGGGGTTAGAACAACACTTTTAGGGACTTAGGAGCCCTTGGTTTATGGACATTTAAAGCTTGGGGTTGTAGTGCCCAAAAATGTCTATAACAGTGAGTCCATTGAGTTGTCATATACATTTTGTTCCAAAACCTCCGTCTTTGCACTTGGTTGTTCCTCCAAATGATATTCTCCTATGTTCTTCCATTCTAGACTCTACACTTTTTGTGAACGAGGATCAATCCACTGATGGAGTTGGTGTTGCACAACCAACATGCGTTGTTATTCATGAAGAGTATGAGTGGGAGCTTGAGCATCAACACTTGGTGAAGGATGACCCCCTTTGGTTTGAGCCCCCTCCGTTCTTTCCTGACATATTTGGTGAGCCTGCCATCCATGATTTCACATGTGTATCTTCATCCATGGATGCACCCATTGTTGACAACTCGCAGGATACACTAGATGTCAATCCATCATTTGACAATGGAGAGGATAAGTTATTCATTGAAAATCCATGTGTCCTTTCATCTACATTTTCCAGAAACAAAAAGGATGAATTTGTTCACTTTTTATCTACCCCTCTGTTTGATTCATCATATCATCAGGATGTCGATGAAATCATTGATTTTTCTGATCATGGCTTTCATGATCCATTGACTACCATATTCGATCACAATCATGTTTCCATCGCAGTTGATTTTTTGAAGCCACCAGTCCATGATGATATATCTGACGATGAAGTTGAAACACCTAAGACTGTCGAGTCACTTTAGCCCAAGCTGATGGTTATGTCAAGCCCTCGTTGTCCTGTGGTTAGTTTCACTTCTGATTAGGAAATTTTTCAATCACCCAAGGCTCCTCATCACTCATCTGTATGCATTGAAGATCAATCTCGCACACAGATCATGCTTCCTCCTCTTGAACTGCATGTTCCTATCGCTCATGCATTGGAGGAATCTTACATTCCAAGCACATGTGCACAACACAAGCTATCTTTATTTCTTTCATTTGCTTGCATGTCACAGTCAAGAAGGTGCATATGTTTCATAACTGTACACAGTGTCACACAACACCGTGATAAGCCCACAAAATGTTCCTCATGAACTTGTACTTACTTATGTCCTGTGGGCACTTTCAAAAACGAAGTGTGGTTGTCTTCATTGTTATATATTTCTTGCTTGTTGGTTCGCATAACTGGGTTGCTTGCAGACCAAGCCTTCACCAACATGGGTCAACCAATGCGTCGATGGCTGCATTGGAAATATCACTTCACGTGATTGGTCCCATGCACCGTTAGTTTATGAGTAGGAGTAGTGTTTGCTTTCAGTTAGTTTGATTGCATGCTTGTTTTCTTAATTTCTTTGTTTTCTTGTTTGTTTGTTTGCTCACTTGTATGCTTACTCGCTTTGCTCTCACTTTTTCTTTTGCTTCTGATTTTCTTTATTGTTTGTTAATTTTCTTGTTTTGTTCGTAGGTTAGATTCACATGAAACCATTGTTGGCTTAAAGGGGCCTAACCCAAGTTTGGAGTTAATTAGCCAAACAAATCCCTACACTACTGGCCCTTTCGGCAACAGCTGGCAGAGCGCGGACTGAGGTCTCACCCGAAGCAGTATGGGGCGATGTTGGAACCATGTTTCTGCACCCTTGAGATGTCTGAGGGGTTGATTTAGTCCAACTATGAATACCTTCGCACAGGTTACTTTATGCATTGCCCTGACCTACGATGCCTTTGTGATTTGCTATAATCACCTTCGCACAACCCTAACTAGGGGCTGAGGAGCTTTTGTGCTGCTAAGGCAGTGGTCTAGGCTATTTCCCAGGTAACACCATGGATCTTACTTATCTTCTTATAATTGTTCGTTAACTTCACGTAAACAGATACTTTATCTTATATTCACTTAATCAACATAATCATATATGTTCACGCATCATATAAAAAGAAAAAATGTAATTTATACCCAATACACTCAATGTAGAAAATAGTAAATAATTACACAAGAACGGTAAAAAAACTTCTCTTTATTAATGCTTCAATCGATTATAGACTCAACCTACCCTGCGCACTCAGCTGCAGGGGCACTCAGCTGCAGGGGTTCACGCACTCAACTACAGACTACTAGGCCTCTGTGCACTCAGCTGCAGAGCCTTCTCCTACTCTATGACCCAACGACTCGACTCTACACTTAGATAAGACTCAATTCTTTGTCCTTCCTTTCTCAATTTATTCAATCCTTTACAACTTAGAGCCTCACTCTATATATACAATCCCATGGTCCGTGAAACATGGGTAGATCTCTAAAGGCGACATTACATTGAAAAATTGAGGGTGGACAACCCTATGACTCATTTACAAGTTCATGCTCTGCACCCACAAAACGCGAAGTCATTACATCGGATTTAGTCAAAATCTAGGCTTTAAGCCCCAAAACTTCCATTGGGGAATCCTGTGCCCAACAAGCCCCCAAAACAAACATCATGACTCACCCTTGAGTCAGTCTATCGATGTGGAGATCTTTGCACAGAGACCTCCTAAATCTGCTCGAACCGCTGCAAGGTCGACAGTGCACTAAGCGACTTCCTGATGTACATCCTAGACCCATTGTCCAGAGACCGCAGTAGCTGAACTGCTTCCCTGCACTTGGTTATAGTCTCACACCTCCTTTCAGCTGCCTAGAGCACTAGGACTGTGCCTCGATCGACTAGTCAGATAGTTGGGCCACCCGTGTATGGCTTCAACCAACTGCCATTCACTTTTCCTGGGAAAGGTTCTCTATTTAACTTTACCAACTGCACCATGCCACAATTTGTGATTTTCTTAATAACATACGATCCTAGCCAATGCATTCTGAGTTTTCCCAGGAACTAATCAAACTTACTATCATACAGTAACACCAAATCGTTCACCTTGAAGGTGCGCAACTTAATATGTCGATCGTGCCAGACCTTTCGTGCTACTTTTGTACCTGTCAGTGAAAGCTAGCCAAAGATTGTTCTTCCTCAAGTTCCTCCAACTTTGTGAGCCTCTCCTCTAGGCCTCCATGGTCTGTCATACCTGTGAGCGCTTCTATGCGCAGACTAGGCACGATGTATTCCATCGTGTTATAGACATTTTTGTGCCTCGCAGCATGGAGCATGAAATGTCAATAATTACAGGGATCCTCAGTCCCTAAACATGTTGTTCTTACCCCTAGAGGAACAAGGTCAGAAAACCACAACACTTCCTATCAGTTCTCCACCTGAAAACACTCAAAAACAGGCTATTTTTGGATCATGTCAGCTGCTCCACTGAGCATCTGCGCTGAATGTCAACTGCTCCTCCTTGTACCTGCGCTGAAAGTCAAAACCAATGAAGGCTACCTGCGCTGGGCGAGATTGGCCAAGTGGCACAGTCATTCTGCAAGGTGTCAACTGCCCAGGAAGCTTCCAAACTGACACTTGGTTCAAGGGATTCGCCCTATGATGAGTAAGAAGGTCTTGATCTCCAAGTGGAAGCAAGATTCTCCAAGTGGACTCAAGAACTGAAGATTAACTAAAGTGGGAGAGGACACTAGTCAGCTTTATGCCAGCCTCAAGCTGACTCATCCTTTCTCCAAATCTCCTATATATAGAGCTCTTCTATGAGGTCTAAGGAGGCTGGAATTTTGTGCAAAGTAAGGAAGTGCTGTTGGTTTACAGTTAGAGCTATTGGGTGATTGCTTTTATAGAGGAGAAGAGGAGATTTCTTGCTGCTGGGGAGGTGCTGCTGGATTGGAGCCATTTATGGTTGTAACCTTCTCAGAACCTTTTTCTTCTATCAATAAAGCTTTGATGTTCTCCTATATACTTGTATTGCAATGATGTATTGTTTTTATCTGTATATTTGATTCATTCTAATCCATTCATCAGTTATGAGTACATGTTTCTTGTAGTTTCCCTCTCTTGTTTTTGCAGGATCTTTGTGTAACTGGGCCGGCAAAGGGAGCAAGGAGCTGGGAACAAGAGGCAAAGATAGAAGACAGGATCGACAAAAGCGAAAGACATCGGTTGGTCAATCTTTTCTTCCTTCTCTGTACTTTCATAAAGGAAAAATATCAAAGCTTTACTTTCAGTTGTTGCTAAGGAACTATCACCCTTAGAGTAGGGATAGGGTCATTCCGAGTCGGATACTTTTCCCCACAACAAACTGGCGACTCCACTGGGGAGCCTAGTATCTTGTTGGTGTTTGTAGTATCTTTGCTATTCATTTCCTGAAGAAAAGAGTACCAAATCGAAAAGCTTTTGACTATATCAAAAGCGAAGTAGAGGGGCTGCTACTCTTGCTCATTTTCTGAGCAGATTCATGATTTGAAGAGCTGATCTACAAAAGATTCTTGTGCTCTTTGTGATAGCTTTTCATCCTATTTATTATTTTAAAAACTTAAATGACATAGAAAGTAAATATTCCTATGTTGAAAAACTAGCGCTTGCTGCTGTTCAAGCGATTCAAAGGTTTCGACATTATGTCCTCTTTAGGAAAACTACCGTTCTGTCGGATTGCAACCCCATGATGTATATACTGTCGCGACAGTTGCTTGGGGGCAAATATTCAAAATGGATAGCGATCCTTCAAGAGTTTGATCTGGATTTTGTAAAATCCAAATCGAAGAAAGCTCTAGTTTTCGCGGAATTATTGTGCGATCTCCCATCGTCGTCCAACGATGAAACATCAGAAGAGTCAATCGTGGATGAAAATTTGTTTCTGATATCAGTAAGCGATGAGTGGTATGGAGACATCATTGTTTATCTCCAAACCCAAAAATTTAGGCCTAATACCTCACACTCGGAACAGAAGCGTATACGATACCAATCTAAAGACTACATGATCGTCGGTGATACACTTTACCATCGTGGTGTCGATACGGTTCTGAGGAGGTGCCTTACCCATGAGGAGGCCGAGAAAGCCCTGAATGATTGTCATTCAGGCGCGTGCGGGGGGCATCAATCTGGATATGCAACAGCACAAAGAATCTTACGAGCAGGATATTTCTGGCCAACTATGTTTAAAGATTGCATAATAGCTGTCAGAAGTTGCCATGCGTGTCAGATCTTTGATAGCAAAACCAGGAGACCGCCCGCACCTTTGCAGCCTATAGTTGCTGTTGGGCCTTTCGCCAAGTGGGGCATCGATTTCATGCAATGTAACCCCACCTCGACCGGGGGGCATGGGTATATTATAGTCGCTGTTGACTATTTTACCAAATGGGCCGAGGCGATGCCTACATTGGATAACACTGGTGAAACAGCTGCCCTTTTCTTTTTTAATCATGTAGTCGCCAGGTTCGGCGTTCCGCAGGCTATAGTGACAGATCATGGATCGCATTTTCGCAATCACATGATGGTTGAATTAGCTGCCAAACTAGGGCTATCTCACGACAGCTCTACCCCATATTATCCACAAGCCAACGGACAAGTTGAGGCAATCAACAAGGTCCTGAAGCGTATGTTGCAAAGGATGATCGGGGTTCACAAAAGAAGATGGCACCTACTCCTGTACTCAGCATTGTGGGCTTACCGAACCTCGGTAAAGAACACCACTGGGTTCACACCATTCCAATTGGTGTATGGCCTGGAGGCAGTCGTACCGATCCAGTGCGAAATTTCGTCTCTTAAACTCGCAATTGACCTCCTCCCCGGAACCTCAGAAGAAGAGGCTCGTTTCTTGGAATTGATCCAGTTGGATGAAAACCGTCGTGACGCCGCTTTGGCGAACGAAGCCCATAAGAAACGAGTCAAGGCACAGTTCGACAAGAATGTCAAACCTCGTATCTTCTCTGAGGGTGACTTGGTTTTGCTTTACGACCAAGAATCCGACAAATTAGGAGCAGGAAAATTTAAGTCCTTATGGATGGGTCCCTATATTGTTAAAAGGGTGTTAGCAAAAGGAGCCTACGAGTTAATGGATTATGACGGGATACCACTGGCGCAACCCCGCAACGGGTTGTACCTCAAGCGTTACTATGCCTGAATAGTAACCTGAGTGCTTTTGTTGTATTTTGTTTTCGCTAAAGTGTTTGTTTCGGTTTAGTAATCCACCCTTCTCGTTTGTTGCAGATGTCGAATTTTTCTGAGACATATGTAGGATATGCCGACGGAGCGAGTCGTAGTACGCGGAATTTGTCCTCCGCAGCCTGGGCCATTTTTGATCCAAGCGGCGAGTTAGTGAGTTCCAGAGGTGTGTGTATTGGGCAGTCAACGAACAACATCGCTGAGTATAGCACGTTGATTGAACTCCTCTCTGATACCATCGCTCATGGTATACGCCGACTAATTGTTAGGCTAGACTCACAGCTCGTGATACTGCAACTCACTGGTATATATTCAGTCCGCAATCCAGCTATTTATCGAATGTTTCTAAGGGTTAAGATTTTGGAAAGAGAGTTTGATTCAATTCAATACCAACATATTTCCAGAAACTTGAACACATTAACAGATTCATTAGCAAACTATGTATTAGATAGACATTTACGACATATATAAAAAGAGATGCATCGGTGCTATGCAAGTGGATCGCAAATAAACCAGAATAAACCCCGAAAATCAAAATATATAAAGCTGTTTATAGTTTGTACATGATGTGCTGTAATCAAAACAAAATTGGTCGTATGACCTAGAACTCAAAAAGATGCTAGGGGGCACCCTAGCCTAGTGGTGCTCATGATAGTACGTCACGGTCTGTGCAATCATGCGCAAGAGACGAGTCCATCGTCTAGGCACGCCAATAGTGTGCCGCTGCAACTGTAAAGGTAACTCGTCAATCTGTACATCCGGAAGACCACGAGTAAGGCTCTCAACCTGCTCCTGCACAGCTGTAAGTGTCTCAGTATCACCAAGGTCGCGAATAACAACTCTCCTAGCAGGCTCTGCTGCTGGGGCAGCAGCTGGCGATCGTGGACGGGCTGCTGGACCAACAGGACCAACATCTGCATGCACCCAAGAGTTTGATTAGTTTTGCACAGTAACATCATGAGTAAAAACAATAAACAGTGATATGGTCAGAGATTTTACCAATAGCGCCCCATTGCTCGCCATCCGGTAGCACCAAGTCCGGATCACCTCGGTAGTCCATACCCACATATGGATACTCAGAAAACACCATCTCCTGACGCTCGAACCACCTAAAGAAGGCCTCAGTAAAAGTAATCTGAGGTTGACCAGCATGTCGGGACATGTGGTCAACCCACCTCTGCATGCGTGGCTCGGTCGGAGAAGGCAAGTCAAGTATGATGTACTGAGGCTGCATCAATGGGATTTTCTCCAAGGCAAAGGCAGTCAGAATAGAACCAAATCCAAAGTTCTTCAGCCTCCCGTCCTTTACCTTGGTCAATTGACTTTTCATCTGAACAAGTACTGCATCACACCAGTTAAACACTTTCGGTTGGAGACACTCCAAGGCGTGCTGCATATAAGATCTGTTGGCAACATGTAAAGCTGCGCTACCGGCCATCCTACCAATGGTAAACAGAATGGACCTAAGAGACCTGTCAGTGATGTCACGTATATTGATCTTGCCGTCTTTGCTCGGCTGTGAACCTTCCCGGCAATACTGACGGATATAGTCTCTGGTGGAATTAGTCCCTCGAGCCGTACCTGACAAAGAAAGGGGGGCACCCTGCCTTGACAACCCAGTCAAGAAGTACATGTCCTCTATGGTCAAGGGGATGGTTTTCCCCCTAATCTGGAATACTTGGTTAACAGGATCCCAAGCATCAAGCATGTACTGAAGTAAGGAAATCTGTGCTCTCATACTAGAGATACGGAAGAACTTCAGTAGGCCACAGTTCCGAAGCGCGTTCACCGTGACCGGGTCATGGAGTGCAACCATGTCCTCTGCTTCATGTTCTCGTTCTCGCCATGTAAGGGACATTTTGTTCAAAGTTCCCTGCAAGCAAACAAGAGAAGGAGTAAATTCCTAATTTTGATGAAAAACTGGCGAAAAATCATCAAAAATCACATACAGGATCAGTTTTTCTAGGCCCAGCGCAGGCAGAGAGTCTCTCCCTTGCGCTGAGGCGCAGTCTGCCTTAAGACAACCTGACATACAGCGCAGGTTTCGAAAGGAGAACCTGCGCTGATGCCAGGGCGCCTTGATGAAACCCCTGAGGCTCAGAAACCCTGAAAAATGTGCATGAAACTGAAAAAGGAAACCATGAAAGTGAAGGGCTAAGGTTTAGCTCCTACCTGGTCCAAACAGCGCCGAAAATCGTCCACAGAATCTCCCGGAATCAGCTGGTGAAAATCAAGGAAGAAGAGGCACCTCCAGAGCTCCAACAAGCAAAATGCCAATGAAATGGTAAATGAGAGGTAAAAACACCTTTTTATGACTTTTTACACAGTTTAAAGTTAAATATTAGGGTTATAATCTCCTTTTCATGCAAATATTGTCCATTTCTAACAAAGTTTGTTGCAGCAATTGAAGGTGAAGTACTACATTTGAAAAGAGAGGAGCTAGTAAAAGTAAAAAATCAAATTTGACCATGAATCGAGCAGTTTTACCACGGAATTTATGCTCGTTAAAAAATAGAAAAGTGTGAGCAAAAGTTTCCACCAGAGTTCAAGCTCATTAAAAATGAACCTATCCCGGTAAATAACCATTGCGATCGTAAATTTATCAGCCTTAAAAGCCTTGGTCGTGTTTTCATCCATCACCTCCACTGTCATTTGGCCGGTCGTTCACCCCCATATGTGTGTTTACCCATTTTGAGGAACATCTGCGAAGAGTGATTTCACCTAGCCATCCTTGTGACAGTACCGTGATTGGAAAATTCCAATTTGTACCTGGAATCAGTTGCTATCCCTGTTTATCACTCGTTCCTCAAAAGACGAGTCATCTTTGAGCTCTTTTCTGACTCGTAAAATATGAAAAGTTTGCCGAGTTTTGGCCTTCCAGCTCGTTAAAAGGACCGGAAGAGCTATCCCTCATTTAGACTTTAATCTTTTTGGACCTGAGGGATTATTACACAAAAAGATCGAGCGCTTGTCTTGTTCGGCTCGTTAAAAGTACCGAACACCCATCCCTTCTGTATTGTTTTATACTTTTTCGGACTTAAGGGATTAGATGACGAAAAAGGAATTATGGAGTTAACTTTCTGTACCTTTTCAGACTCTCTAAAAATGAAAAGGACCGAGTTTTCCTTGTCGTTAGACTCGTTAAAATGATTAAATAGCGACAAACTTGTCTTTAGACGAGAACGAGTTTCCCTATCGCTAAGCTCGTTAAATCATAGTGATGGGCTTACCCGAAGGGAAGGTTATAGAACAAGCATATGTTATCCTCCTCAAGCTTGACAAAAATAAAGAGGTACTGGTCAGAAATGACTGGGGAAAAATTGGGAGAACATCAAAGCTTAATGGTAGCAAGTCGCTCTTGAACATGACACTTTTCTTCCGTACCACATCGGGTTGGGTTGTTTCATTCACCGGTCTCATCACCATGGTCTTCGCCAAACCATCCACATTTTGGGGTAATGCTACCGATCCATCGCATCAGTGTCGTTATATGTTCAAGAGAGGTCATTCTGAAAGTGTCAACCGTGTCCCATCCACTGCCATACGTTATCCTTCATCCATTCATGATCGCCACCCTGAATCATATGTCACAGTTTGTTTTCACCTCCACTAAAATCATTAGCTCCGTTCCGTGTCATTGATGTGGGATTCATTAAGGCCCTCCTTTGACGGATCGCTTCTTGTCGACTTCAGCTCATTATCCAAGAAGTTGATCTAGGAACAACCCCATCAGTACTTTGAAGCTTGCATACCTCAATGGCAAGTTTCTCACTTCCGGCGACAAGGATACATCAATGACCTTCGACCAGAAGATTTTGCGTGGCATTCGACGTCAAGTCCTTTATTCACGCCACGTGAATTGTACTGCAGTACCTTGAGGGTCATTATCATTATCGGTGATTCCTCTCGCGCTTGTTAACGGTTTTCATCATTGACCGGTAATCAAGCGATGTCTTTCCATGTTCGACTTCAACGCAATTCTCACATGGATCGACTTGTACTTAGAGTGAAGATCGAACGAGTTTGAAGACCCCGGATCTAGTTTCATCCATCCGGGCTGCGATATATATTCAGGAAATATAAAAGCATTTGTCATGTACATCATTGCAGCAGATGATCATCCTATTCAAAGGATGATAATTTCAGCAGAGAATTATCAGTCTACCATCAGACAATCGTCTGTTCTATGTACCAAAATGTATTTATAAAGCTGAGCATGGGAATGCCCGCCTCAGCTAGATCATGAAAACAGAATGAAAAATAATGTATTGTATTGTATTGTATTACAGGGCACCTCTCAGCACTTGAATGAACTTCGGACCCTCTGGATAAAGCATTTCACCCGAGAAACGGCCTCATACTTTAGGGGGCAACTGTTATAGACATTTTTGTGCCTCACAGCATGGAGCATGAAATGTCAATAATTACAGGGATCCTCAGTCCCTAAACATGTTGTTCTTACCCCTAGAGGAACAAGGTCAGCAAACCACAGCACTTCCTATCAGTTCTCCACCTGAAAACACTCAAAAACAGGCTATTTTTGGATCATGTCGGCTGCTCCACTGAGCATCTGCGTTGAATGTCAACTGCTCCTCCTTGTACCTGCGCTGAAAGTCAAAACCAATGAAGGCTACCTGCGCTGGGCGAGATTGGCCAAGTGGCACAGTCATTCTGCAAGGTGTCAACTGCCCAGGAAGCTTCCAAACTGACACTTGGTTCAAGGGATTCGCCCTATGATGAGTAAGAAGGTCTTGATCTCCAAGTGGAAGCAAGATTCTCCAAGTGGACTCAAGAACTGAAGATTAACTAAAGTGGGAGAGGACACTAATCAGCTTTATGCCAGCCTCAAGCTGACTCATCCTTTCTCCAAATCTCCTATATATAGAGCTCTTCTATGAGGTCTAAGGAGGCTGGAATTTTGTGCAAAGTAAGGAAGTGTTGTTGGTTTACAGTTAGAGCTATTGGGTGATTGCTTTTATAGAGGGGAAGAGGAGATTTCTTGCTGCTGGGGAGGTGCTGCTGGATTGGAGCCATTTATGGTTGTAACCTTCTCAGAACCTTTTTCTTCTATAAATAAAGCTTTGATGTTCTCCTATATACTTGTATTGCAATGATGTATTGTTTTTATCTGTATATTTGATTCATCCTAATCCATGCATCAGTTATGAGTACATGTTTCTTGTAGTTTCCCTCTCTTGTTTTTGCAGTTTGTGTAACTGGGCCGGCAAAGGGAGCAAGGAGCTGGGAACAAGAGGCAAAGATAGAAGACAGGATCGACAAAAGCGAAAGACATCGGTTGGTCAATCTTTTCTTCCTTCTCTGTACTTTCATAAAGGAAAAATATCAAAGCTTTACTTTCAGTTGTTGCTAAGGAACTATCACCCTTAGAGTAGGGATAGGGTCATTCCGAGTCGGATACTTTTCCCCACAACACATCGGCATTACAACTTCCACTCTATAGACTAGCCAGAAAGGTCTCTGTCCTGTTAGTTTCTTCCATGTTGTCCTATAAGCCCATAATATTGCAGGTTTCAAGGTGACACGCGCATCGGTACCATAGGGTGCTTATCTTTCTTGGGTCTCAGTGTGCGCGGTGATTTAGGGATTTCTGCAACTATCCTGATGCTTTCTGGGGCGTCTTCTATCATCATGGCTGTGAGGCCTCTTCAACAGTCATCTCGCCAATATCCATGGCATCCTCTCGCATGGTCATATTGTTGTTCCACAAATCTCTCAATGGTTCAGGTAGGTGCTAAAATAATACCTTTGAGTTCAAATAATCGAACATATCATAATTACTGAATCTCAGGATGAACGATAGCTCAAGTCTTAAATGGCCAAGTGTTGTTTTCTGGGCATCCCTTTGCAATTTATAGTGCCTTTTGAGTTAGAATTCGATCGTTCCCCCCAAATATAATCCATTAATGCCCCCTTGGTGGCATATTTTCCCAGATCTAGCCCATAAAATTTACCTTAAATGCCTACCGCCCGCTCCATTTGGTCTCAAACCAAGCATGACATTGTGAATAGTGACTATAACTTTCACTTTCCAGCCAACCTGTGTCGCAACACAGCTACCCTTACGTTGTCAGAGACCTTGTGAAACTTCACTCCTGCACACAACCCTGACATCACGCAACTCTTGGGTAGAGCAGTTTATAGTCCCACACCTCCTTTCAACTGCATGGAGTGCTAAGATTGTGCTCCCTATGGCTAGTTATATGGGAAGAGTTCTCCATTTAACTTCACTACCAGTTACTTTTCCTAGGAAGAGTTTGCCATTTGACTTCACCGACCACATTACGCCCCTATCCAAGGTCTCCTTAATAACATACGGTCCAACCCAGGGCATCAAGCTGATCAAATCTTGGCGGTAATCCCCAAGTACTTCAACATAAACGAGCTCATTATGTTCTATCACCATGGTCTCTTTATCAAGAAAGTCCTTGTTTATTCCATCCTCCAGCTTCTTGACTTCGGCTTCCACCATGGCGTTTTTCTTCCTAAACCGAACACTTTCATTCATTAGTTCTTGGAGCCTAAGATCACCCTGATGGATCTCTTCATCAAGTCCCAAGTGTTCTTCTTCAAGCTCTCCCAACTGTGTGATCCCTTCTTCCAAGGCTCCATGATCCGTTATATCCACGGGCACTACTATGCGCAGACTAGGCATGATATACTCCATTGACATTATAGCATTTTCTCCATAGCTCAACCTAGAAGTCGTCTCTTCCGTTAGTTTCTTGTACGTTGTCCTATAAGCCCATAAAATTGCTGGTACGGGCAGGTCCCAATCATTTCGCTGTGCACTACATACCTTGTTCAACACTTCGCACGCTTTGTTAAGTGCTTCCACATGGATAGCCTTCCACGTGATTGTTCTCTCCACACTTTGTCATTGCAACTTGAGGAGCTGTTTATGCATTCACCCCCCCCCCCCCAACACATGCTTATTGACCGTATTCCCCAATGCAAAGTTCATGTGCATCCACGCAGGTTGTTTTCCACCTACCTGTACCCACCTAGACAGATGCGCATGCGGACCATTCCGTCCATTGTATTTATGGCCAATCGCACCCTAGGCTTTCTAAACTACGTGTGCATCATCCTCCTACATGCGCGCCAGTATTCAAAGCTTCTTTTGTGCATACCCCACCACCTCACAGGCATAGCGTGCAATACCCAATTACCCAATTCAAGGCCTGGAAATGTTGTTTTTCCTGCACCTCCCTTTCAAATCTACCCAAAAAGGCATCCACCTCACTTAACCCAACATAAGTAGGCAAATATCTCACTTTTGTCGATACGTAGCACAGTGATATTATCATCATATTACAGTTTATTGTGGATACCTCATGTAACTGGTTCTGCCATCACTCTATCTCCACATCAAAATTTGACATATAGGAGCTTTCGTGCTCCCATGAGATCCGTCCGTTCATAGTTACCCAATCTTTCTCTCACGCGGTTATTTTGTAGATGCAGTCCAAATCATCATCACTTTCATAGTCACGCACCGGCTCTGTGTAGTGTGATCCCTCAACATGGTCTAAGGGTATAACTATGCGTAGAGACTTCTTCTCAAAAATCATCTTGCACTTCTTCAGATTAATCACCCCATTCATGTCAGTGGCCCAATCAATTCCTAAGAGCGCGGGATAGGGATTTCTGTCATCAACAACCTCTATCACTTCAAAGTCTTCTAGCGCACTCGCTCCCTCAATATCCACGGTGATTCCCTGCAATCACCCCAGGGGTATTATCTTTTATTGGTTCACCATTCATAGCTAAATATGAGACCACTATAGCGTAGGCCTCCCCATGCGCTCCCATGTCTACTTCGGCAGAATGTTCACATTCAATCCCAAATCCAGAATTACTTGGTCCATCTCATATTCTCCAATCTGCACGGTTAACCTCATTTCTCTTCTCTTCCTTGTCTTATGCTTTCCAATCTTCTGGACTACACGCGGTTCTCCTGGAGTGGTCCCAACGCATTTATTAATGAGTTCCTGTAGTCCCTTTACAACTTTACTGTCGTGCAGTAACTTCATGCATGTTTCCAGGAATGTCATAAGCATAGATAGGTCCATTTCCATCTCCATTCTATCTTTGCTTCCTGAAGTGGATGCATCAGTGAAGCTCTTCTTAGCTTCCATGAAGGTTTTCTTAGTGCACTCCAAATCAAACTCTGCTTCTTTCGTGAGAACCTTGCGAACCCAAGTACTATCTTTGAGTTGTTTGCCTTTATCATCTCCCATCGCAATTCCACTTCGGAGCATAATGTTCACATTTGGATCTTCCTCGTGAGGCTCAGACCTCATCATCTGTGGGTTTTGAGTTGGGGGAGGTGGTAGCGCTCCCTTGTCGCATATCCTAACTATCAATGTAGGACAATCTTACATCTCACAATCTAACAAGCTAAAGTACAGACATGATGGATGAGTTGGGTTCGTACAATCACAGGAATAATGTCCTGGTCCCCCGTAATTGTAGCATATCAGCTGTCCATGACCTCTTCCAGGTTCTCCTCCACCTCGATGTCATCTGCGCCCCTGAAACCTTGTTCGTGCCACTCCTGTATTCTGGTCTAGGGGCCGTGATTTGGACTAAACTCTATAAGTGGGAGTTCTATCCATCATCAACTCATAGCTTCTACAAGTGTGCTCATCGTGTCCCACTGACCTACAAAAGTTACAAGACAATTGCTATGAATTTGGCGTGTACATCTGTAACAAATGGCAGTTGTCTGTAGTGTGTTTCCCTCCTATTTGACAAATCGCGCACCACAAAGTAGGCATCATGCTAGATCCTTCTTGTGCTTCCATCCTTAACGGCATCATTCCTCCTCCTGCAAGGTAATTCGTGAACACTGGGCAGTGGTACTTATCATGACCCTGACCCTTTCATTTTACGCGCCACACTTCTTTGCACACTTCTGGGCGAGTTGTCCTGTCCTGTTTAAGACACTGCATCTCAAGGCATAAGTTTGTCAACTGCGTGTGGATCTGCTGAACTCCCAAGTTAGGATCCTGCATCGGGGTCTCATGCAGCCTCACCATGATCTCTAAGGCATCTGCATGAGTCATTAACTTCTGTTGTGATATTGTGCTCCTTAAATGTGGCATTAACGATGTTGCAAACCATTTGCTATGTTTTCCATCCATCATATTCATATTAGCTTCGTGAATCGTACACTTCAACCTCTGATCCAACTCCTAAAGAGTCTCACCTAGTAGCAGTGTGATCTCTTTGAATCCAATGATCAACTGTGCCTCTGACTTCGGCCTACTAAATTTCCTATTTAGTGCTGCTTGGATATCCACGATTCCCGCATTTGGATTATCATTAGAATGCTTAATATACTAGATCAACACGTGGTCCTGTAGAGCACTAACCAGTGTCTCTTTCTTTATATTGTCATCTCTAACTCCTTGTGCTTCCCATATGGCTTTTATGAAGAACCAAAATTGGTCTGGATCCTCATTTCCTACTCTCCTGAACATAGGAAACTTTATTGTGCTTGCCATATTAACACGCAGTGGTGGCAGAGGTGGTATGGGAGAAGATGGAGGTGATGGTCATGAAGCTGGTGGCGGTGTTATAGACATTTTTGTGCCTTACAGCTATAAGCATGAAATGTCCATAAACCAAGGGATCCTAAGTCCCTAAAAGTGTTGTTCCGACCCCTAAAGGAACAAGGTCAACAAATTATAGCTTCTCCCAGAAGTTCTCCACCAGAAACTGCTCAGAATCAGTCAAATCAGGATCATTTTAGCTGCTCCACTGGCTAGTTGCGTTGCATAGCACCCAAATACACTATCTAGGTGCATTACAACGCACCTAAATGCACTACCAGGGTGCTTTGAGCGGGAAATTACAAATGGCAGTGTCATTCCGCGAGGTGGAAAGACAATGGAAGCTTCCAGAATCTTCCCCAATGACACTTGCATCACTGAGTTCGACCAAGGATGAGTAAGAGGCTCTCAGTCTCCAAGTGGAAGCAAGAACTAACAGAGAGAAGAGACTAGTCAAATCATAAGTTGACTCATCCTCTTTGCATACATCTATATATGGATCCCTCATCCCAGAGATCCAGAAGGCTGGAATTTTGTACATTGCAGAGAATTGGTGTTGGTTTTGAGATAGATATCAGAGTATTGGGTGATTTATGATTTGTTGGAGGTGAAGAGGGGCTTCTGTGCTGGGAGGTTGATGCTGGATCAGGATATCGGTTATAACTCCTTCTGGATCTTCTTGTTATATCAATAAAACTATTTGAGTTTCTCCTACATGCTTGTGTATCATTGATGTTTGTTACATTTGTATGTTTAGCTTAAACATGATCCTAAGCTATTTATGAATATAAATCCATGTCTTTGTGTAGTTTTCTTCTTCTGTGATCTCACAGGAACTTGGTGAAGCTGGGCAAGTAAGGGAGCAGGTAGCTGGAAGCTGTCAAAGGGGAGAGAGATTGGATCAAAGGACTAGCGCAAGACACAGGTTGGTTCATCCTATTCCTCTTCATTTATAGTTCATAAAGAAGAATACGAAAGTAGTTTTCTCTATTTGTTTCTAAGGTCACTGTCACACCTTAGTGGGATAGGGTCGTTCTGAATAGACACTTTTCCCATTAACAAAATGGTGACTCCGCTGGGGATCGAACCCAGAATGTAAAACTTTGATGATGTGTTTCTTTTTTTTTATAAATGTTGCAAATGTCTATCTAACACATAGTTTGCTAATGAGTCGGTTAATGTGTTTAAGTTTCTGGAAATATGTTGGTATTGAATAAGATCAAATTGTCTTTCCAAAATCTTAACCCTTAGGAACATGCGATAAATGGCTGGGTTTCGGACGGAATATATACCATTGAGTTGTAGTATTACGAGTTGTGAGTCTAGCCTGACAATTAGTCGGCGTATACCATGAGTAATGGCATCAGAGAGAAGTTCTATCAACGCGCTATACTCAGCGATGTTATTCGTTGATTGACCAATACATACACCTCTGAAACTTACTAACTCGCCGCTTGGATCAAAAATGGCCCAGGCTGCAGAGGACAGGTTCCGCGAACTACGACTCGCTCCGTCGGCATATCCAACACATGGCTCCAATAGGTTTGACATCTGCAATAAGTGTAAAAAGTGGATTACTCGACCAAAACAAACCCTTTAATCAAAAATATATATAGTTGTTTATGGTTTACACATAATTTTCTGTAACCAAGACAAAATCGGTCACACGACCCAAAAACTCAAAATGCTAGGGGGCGCCCTAGTCTAATGATGCTCGTGATAGCAAGTCAGAGCCCGTGCGATCATGCGTAAGAGACGAGTCCATCGTCTGGGCACACCAGTAGTATGCCGCTGTAACTGCAAAGGTAGCTCGTCGGTCCTCACATCTGGTATACCGAGAGTGAGGCCCTCAACCTACTCCTGTAAAGCTGAGAGAGTCTCGGCCACATCAAGGTCGCGAAGAATAGCTCTTCCGGCAGCCTCTCCTGTTGGAGCAACAGCTGGTAGTCTCAGGCAAACTACTGGACGAACAGGACCAACATCTACATGTACACATGAGTTTGATTATAGTCTTGATAGAATAAAGCACAAGGACATTATAAACAAAAGCAGTAAACAGAAATATGGTCAAAGATTTTACCAATAGCACCCCACTGCTCGCCATCTGCAGTACTAAATCTGGATCACCCCGGAAGTCCATGCCTACATATGGATACTCGGCATAAACCATCTCCTGACGATCAAACCACCTGAAGAAGGTATCAAAAAATGAAATATGAGACTGGCCAGCATGCCTAGACATATGGTCAACCCATCTCTGCATACGTGGTTCAGTAGGAGAAGGTAAATCGAGTGCAATGTACTGCGGCTGCATCAGTGGTATCTTCTCCAAGGCAAAGGCGGTCAAAATAGAACCGAACCCAAAGTTCTTCAACCTCCCGTTATTTATCTTGGTCAACTGTTCTTTCATCACAAGAAGTACTGCATCGCACCACTTGAACACCTTCGGTTGGAGGCATTCCAAGGCATGCTGCATATAGGATCTGTTGGCTACATGAAGAGACGCACTACCGGCCATCCTACCAAAAGTAAACAGGATAGTCGTAAGGGACCTGTCAGTGACATCACGGATAATGATCTTGCCGTCTTTACTCGGCTGAGATCCTTCCCTGCAATACTGGCGGGCATAATCTCTCACAGAATCGCCTCCTCGGGCCAAACCTGACAAAGAGATGGGGGCACCCCGCCTCGACAAGCTAGTCAAGAAATAGATGTCTACTACAGTCAAGGGGATAGATTTACCCCTAATCTGGAAAACTTGATTGAAAGGATCCCAAACATCGAGCAAATACTGCAGTAAGTTGATCTGCTGTCTCATGCTAGAAATGCGGGAGAACTTCAGCAAGCCACAATTCCACAGCGCGTTCACTGTAATTGGATCATGTAGGGCAATCATGTCCTCCTCTTCATGCTCACGTTCTCGCCATGTAAGGGTCATCTTGCTCCCAAATCTCTGAAAAAACAAACAAGAGAGGAGTTAGATCCTGATTTTGGTGAGAAACAGGCAAAAATTCCATCAAAAATTGTGCAACAAATTCCCTTTCTGCGCCCAACGCACCTGCAGCAGTGTTCTAGGTGCATTGAATGTCAAACTACCTTCATACAAGCTAGCATTCAACGCAGGTTTCGATACACTGGGGGTGCGTTGATGGCAGAACGAATACCTCAAACCCAGGGGCTCAGAAAAGCAGGGAATCAGGGTCAAAAAGAAAAATGGAAACCATGAAATGAAAGAGCTCAGGTTTAGCTCCTACCTAGTCCAGACGGTGCCGGGAATCGTCCACAGAATCTCCTGAAATAAACTGATGAAAATCGAGGGAGAAAAGCACCTCCAAAGCTCCAACAAACCAAGTTCAAATGAAATGGTAAAATGAGAGGTAAAAAACACTTTTTGATTACTTTTACGTAGTTCAAAGTAAAATATTAGTGTTTTAATCTCATTTTTCAAGCAAATATTGTTCATTTCTAACTAGTTTGATGAAGCAGTTGAAAATACAGTACTATCTTTGGAAGGACAAAGCTATTTATGGTAAAAAATCAAAATAAGACCATCTAATCGAGCAGTTTTAGCACATAGTTCAAGCTCGTTAAAAAATAAACATAAGACATGAGCAAATGTTTCCACCCGCGTTTAAGCTCGTTAAAAAATGAACTATTCCCCGGTAAATAACCACCGTGAATGTAGCATTTCAGCCATTAAAGCCTTGGTCGTGTTTGCACCGTCACCTCCACTTTTCCATTGGCCGATCATTCACCTCCATTTGATTGTTTACCCATTTTGAGGAATAGCTGCGAAGAGTGATTTCACTAGCCATCCTTGTGACACTGCCGTGATTGGAAAATTCCAAACCTTACCTGGAATCAGCTGCTACCCATTTTATCACTCATTACTCAAAAGACAAGTCTTCTTTAAGCTCTTTTCAACTGACTCGTAAAATATGAAAAGATTGCCGAGTTTTGGCCTTCCAGCTCGTTAAAGCGACCAGAAGTGCTATCCCTCCTCTAGATTTTAATCTTTTTGGACCTGAGGGATTATTGCACAAAAAGATCGAGCGCTTGTTTTGTTCGGCTCGTTAAAACTATCAAAAATTCATCCCTTCTGTATTGTTTTATACTTTTTCAGACTTAAGGGATTAGATGACGAAAAAGGAATTTTGGAGTTAACTTTACGTACCTTTTCAGACTCTCTAAAAATGAAAAGGACCGAGTTATCTTTGTCGTTAGACTCGTTAAAAAGATTAATAGCGACAAACTTGTCTTTAGACGAGAATGAGTTTCACTATCGCTAGGCTCGTTAAAACATAGCGATGGGTTTGCCCGAAGGGACAATTATAGAACAAGAATATGTTATCCTCCTCAAGCTTGAAAAAAATAAAGAGGTACTGGTCAGCAATGACTAGGGAAAAATTGGGAAGAAAACTCAAAGAATCTTTATTGGTAGCGAGTCAATTGAAACATGACACTTCCACTCCGTGTCCGAATCAGGTTGGGTTGTTTCATTCACCGGTCACATCACCATGGTCACGCCATACCATCCACATTTGGGGTAAATGCTACCAATCCATCACATAAGTGTCGCCGACATGTTCAAGAGAAGTCATCCAGAGAAGTCACCTGTGTCCCATCCACTACCATACATTATACTTCATTCTTTCATGACCGCCATCCTGAACCGTATATCATCGGATTGGTTTCACCTCCATCAAAATCATTTGCTCCGTTCCGTGTCATTGATGTGGGATTCATTAAGGCCCTCCTTTGACGGATCACTTCTTGTCGACATCAGCTCATTATCCAAGGAGTTGATCTAGGAACACCCCATTCAGTACTTTGAAGCTTGCATGCCTCAATGGCAAGTTTCTCACTTCCGGCGACAGGTATACATCAATGACCTTCGACCGAAAGATTTTGCGTGGTGTTCGACGCCAAGTCCTTTATTCGCACCACATGAATTGTACTGTAGTACCTTGAGGGTCATCATCATTATCAGTGATTCCTCTCGCGCTTGTTAACGGTTTACATCATTGACTGGTAATCAAGCGATGTCTTTCCATGTTCGACTTCAAAACGTTTCTCACATGGATCGACTTGTACTTCGAGTGAAGATCGGATGAGATTGAAGACCCCGGATCTAGTTTCATCCATCCAGGCTGCGATATATATTCAGGAAAAATAAAGACATTGAAATGTACAACATTGCAGCACAGATAATCATCCGATCAAAAGGATGATGGCTCTATCAGAATCATCAGTCTACCATCAGACGATTGTCTGTCCTATGTACATGAAAATGAATTTATAAAGCTGAGCATGGGAATGCCCGCCTCAGCTAGATCATGAAAAATAGTATGAAGATAATGTATTGTATTGTATCTTATTACAGGTCTCCTCCCAGCATTGAAAGAACTTCGGATCCTCCTAATAAAGCATTTCACCCGATAAACGGCCTCATACTTTAGGGCGCAACTGTTATAGACATTTTTGTGCCTTACAGCTAGAAGCATGAAATGTCCATAAACCAAGGGATCCTAAGTCCCTAAAAGTGTTGTTCCGACCCCTAAAGGAACAAGGTCAACAAATTACAGCTTCTCCCAGAAGTTCTCCACCAGAAACTGCTCAGAATCAGTCAAATCAGGATCATTTCAGCTTCTCCACTGGCTAGCTGCGTTGCATAGCACCCAAATACACTAGCTAGGTGCGTTGCAATGCAACTAAATGCACTACCAGGGAGCGTTGAGCGGGAAATGACAAATGGCAGTGTCATTCCGCGAGGTGGAAAGACAATGGAAGCTTCCAGAATCTTCCCCATTGACACTTGCCTCACTGAGTTCGACCAAGGATGAGTAAGAGGCTCTGAGTCTCCAAGTGGAAGCAAGAACTGACAGAGAGAAGACACTAGTCAAATCATAAGCTGACTCATCCTCTTTGCATACATCTATATATGGATCCCTCATCCCAGAGATCTAGAAGGCTGGAATTTTGTACATTGCAGAGAATTGTTGTTGGTTTTGAGATAGATATCAGAGTATTGGGTGATTTATGCTTTGTTTGAGGTGAAGAGGGGCTTCTGTGCTGTTGATGCTGGATCAGGATATCGGTTGTAACTACTCCTGTATCTTCTTGTTATATCAATAAAACTATTTGAGTTTCTCCTACATGCTTGTGTATCATTGATGTTTGTTACATTTGTATGTTTAGCTTAAATCTGATCCTAAGCTATTTATGAATATAAATCCATGTCTTTGTGTAGTTTTCTTCTTCTGTGATCTTACAGGAACTTGGTGAAGCTGGGCAAGTAAGGGAGCAGGTAGCTGGAAGCTGTCAAAGGGGAGAGAGATTGGATCAAAGGACTAGCGCAAGACACAGGTTAGTTCATCATATTCCTCTTTGTTTATAGTTCATAAAGAAGAATACGAAAGTAGTTTTCTCTGTTTGTTTCTAAGGTCATTGTCACACCTTAGTGGGATAGGGTCATTCTGAATAGACACATTTCCCATTAACAGGCAGTGTTGGTGTGGGTGGTATGTGCAGAATCCTCTGCCTTATCAAATGGATCACACTTCGTGGAGAGACCTTCGCGAGCTCTTCCTTGTCCCCTCATGGAGGTGAAATCAAAGGTATATTCTCTAGTCCCTTACATCCTTCATTTTCGTAGGTTTTTCTACTTCGCGTAGCTCTAAGCATCAAGGTAATTACTTATCCCTTTTTTCACAGAATAGCATTATAATCCAAGTATTCAGAGACTTTACATAATTACCACGTAGTTCTTTGAGAAAGCATCACTCTACCTTGCTATAGTTGACTGAAGTATCTACCACGAACTTAGTAATGAACCCTCCTATAATATGATCAAGCCAGTGATCAACAGCACACGTGATCTTATCCTCCGATGCTTCCAATCTACGCACCAACTCTGGGGTCCACACAATAGGATTGTCGAGTTTCCACCTTCCTTGGCTATTTTCTAGCTTCGCCATCCACTCGTACATCTCAGTAGGGAAAGATGCGAAGAAGATTTCATGGATCTCTGTGTACAAGTAGCAGTCTAACCACTCTTATTTTATTAGTCATGGGTTCCTATTCTCCTATGCTGCGAACTCGTGAATCCTCTTGTCCAACCAACCTTCAATTTCCTTCTTAGTTCGATTCCAATGATATGATATTAGACATCTCTATGAAAATTCTAGTCCCAGAAATAGAACCATTTGATGGCTTGAGGGGGCCTGACCTAGGTTCAAAGTTAATTAGCCAAACAAATCCCTACACTACTGGCCCTTTCGGCAATAGCCCACGGGGCACTGACTAAGGTCTCACCCGAAGCAGTATGGGGGGATGCTCGAACCAAGTTTCCGCACCCTTGAGATGTCTGAGGGGTCGATTTAGTATAACTTTGAATACCTTCGTGCAGGTTACTTCGTGCACTACCCTGACCTGCGAGGCCTTCGAGATCTACTATAATCACCTTCGCGCAGCCCTAACTAGGGGCTGAGTAGCTTTCACGCTGCTAAGCTAGTGATCTATGCTATTTCCCCAAGTTACACCACAGATCTTACTTATGTTCTTATAACTGTTAGTTAACTTCATGTAAACAAATACTTTTATCTTATATTCACTTAATCAACACAATCATATATGTCCGCGCATCATACAAACACCACAAATGTAATTTATACCCAATACATTCAATGCAAAAAACAGTAAATAATTACACAGGAATGGTAAAAAAATTCTCTTTATTAATACTTCAATCGGTTCCAGACTCAACCTGCCCTACGCACTCAACTATAGGGGTCCGTGCACTCAGCTGTGGAATACTAGGCCTCTGTCCACTCAGCAACAAAGGCTTCTCCTACTCTACAACCCAACGACTCGACTCTACAGTTAGATAAGACTCAATTCTTCATCCTTCCTTTCTCAATTTATTTAGTTCTTTACAACTTAGATCCTTGCTCTATTTATACAATCCCATATCTCTAAAGGTGACATTACATTACAAAAATAATGGTGGACAACCCTATGACTCATTTACAAGTTCGCACTCCGCGCCCACAAAACGTGGAGTCCTTACATCAGATTTAGTCAAAATCTGGGCTTTAAGCCCCAAAACTGCCCTTGGGGAATCTCGTGCCCAACAACCATGTATGAATCTTAAAACAAGCTAGGTAAAGTACAAAAGGCCTTGTGCAACTATCACTACTTGGTTATCCATCACACTGCCTCTGTATGAAGAACTTGTTACTTTTATTCCATGATACGTCAAAGGAAAATATGTACTATTCGAAGTGAACCTTGGTGAAAGCACAACGCTTGCATGCTAACTAGTGTCACCTACTCTAGTTGGTTGTTTTTGGGTTAACCCTTGTCAGCTCTGTCAAGTAGAGTAAGGTGAGGGGGAAAACCTTAATAGGCACATTAGAGGTATAATAAACTACTTCTTTTCCGAAACATCATTTTCTACTCTCAATAAGTCGACATCCCTCTTTCGCCTCTGAAATGAATAAATGCTATGCACAATTATCAAAAAATAAAAAGGAAAAGTGAAAAATTTTTGAATAAATGAAAATGAATAAAACGAAAGAAGAGAAAGGCTTCTTGTGCAAAGAGGTGATGCAATTAACTCCACCAAGGTACTGACTAGGCTTGCTGGTGGTGGAGCTATGCTTGTGTTCCTATGTGACTCCATCGAGGTATTGTCCAGGCCTGCTGGCAGCGGAGCAACACCAGAGATGAAACTAAGATTCTAACAACTATATTTCTTATGCACCAACATACCCCTCAACCCCAATAGAAGAAAATGTGTTTCCTTGGCTTGGAATGTGTGTCAATCGACCAAGAGCTTGGCCGACACTACATCTTACAATCAAGCTAGTGTGAAACCAAGACGGATTGAGAACTAAACAATACTTCCGGAGGTGTTAGACTCTCTTTTCACAAACAAGGTCCATTCAAAGAGTTGGAGTTCTACCAGTGTGTCTCCAAGTGTTGTAGTGACTACAACCACCCTCCAAAATGTTGCCTTAGCTTCATTTTGGAGCCTCCCTACCAACCTTTCATAGCACCTTGTCTTTCTTCATCGAGTACGCAAGCTTCAGTGTTTTTCTTGCAGAAAGACAACCTATTGATCAAAGCTTGAAGCATTATCCTCACAGGCTTATCACCTGAATTTAGTCTAGCTACAGGCTGAGTAGTTCCCCCAAGAACTTGCGCAATTTTGGAGGGCAACCAACCTTCCATCTAGAAATTGCACAATTCTGTCTGGTAGCCTGCTGGGCTCCAGAATTGTGCAATCATTCCAGTCAGGCTTCACTTAGAAAATTGCGCAATCCTTCCCAACAGGCCTTCTCAACCCAGGAATTGCACAATCCTCAGTAGAAGTTAGTTGCTCCGCCCAAAAATTGTGCAAATCTCCTGGGAAACCAGCCCAACTCCCATCCATAAGTGCACATTTTCTCCTAGCAGTTGAACAACCTCATGCATGAAAAGTTGGGTTGACTAGTTCCACTCGGGACCAAGGAAACTTGACTTGCATGCATGACTTTATTTTTCTTGGAATAGAAAAAGCAACATGAAAAAGCATCCCTTGATCTAGGGAGCTATTTTTAGTAGTTAGAGGCTACATAAAAAATCATTTTAGAACCTTTTACTCCAAGTGTTTCTTTTTACTAGATTTGTGGTATGTGCGTCATGAGCTCAAAATTATTTATTCAACACATTAGAGCTCATTCTTTCACATCGATCTTGGAGTTCTGACATCCCACAACACATCCAAGACTCTTCGACACATCCATATCAGCTATTCATGAGTAAGTGGTCTCAACATGACTTTTTGAACATTTTTGTCGCTTTTTGTGCTTTCGCTTGTGTGAGTGTTGTTTGCTTGATTTATTTGAATGCTTGTTGTTGCTTACATGCATACTAGCTTGTACTAGCACCATTTCAGTTTTCGTTGCTATCTCATTGTTGTCGCATGCATGAAACTGTTCTACACGAAGGATCCCTGATTCAGCAACCCGCTTCACCCACATGCATGTTGATCTATTTACAACATCTTTCATTCAGTGTTTTCATGTATGATCAATCACTTCTACTTTCACTTTGTGTCCCCATGCATTCAATTTCACATTTCCTTTCAGTTTCCCGTTGGCGATTCTAGCCAACCTTGGCTCGGACTCTGCCTCGCCGAGACAAAATTGTGCAATCCAGGGAAGGAAGACCCTCTCTTCCTCTCCAAAAATGTGCATTTCTTCCTAGGTAATATGCTCCAGGACTGCATTGCACATTTCTAAAGGACAATGACTGTTGGCCCAGAAAATTGCGCAATGCAGTCCCTGAGCCTGTAGTCATTGCCAGTTGGAATTGTGCATTGCACAATCCCAGTAGTAAACAGTTAGTCTGGATTACACAAATCCATTAGCTAGTATTGCCTCCTAGACATGCAGACTAAATTTTGGGTAGTTTTGGTAGTGAGTCACTCAGCCTCCCAGAAGAAATTGCACAATCTTTGCCTATCATTCCCAAGGTATGTGTTATGTCATTCCTCGAATTTGATTTGGTTTTCCGTGACAGATTTCTTTCCATGCATGCTTCTTTGTCTCCAGATATTTCAGGTGTTCATTTTCCTCTTAGTAGTACATGACCAATGGCCTCCAAGAGAGTATGATCAAAGGACACTGATGGAAGTGTAACTAGAGTAGCAACTGAATAGGTGTCTGCATGTCTACCAATCTATGAAGATACCAAGTTGTTTCTAGACAAGGACATCAAGCTGAAATCGCAAGAGGTCAATGAAGCATTTGTAGACACTTTCAAGGAAGGCCTCAAAGATCACCAGGTGTATGTGAACATTCACAAGTCTGGCTTGTACCAGATTGCATGGAAATACCCCGCGTTCCCATGCACAGACATGATACACTGAATCGTCTCACGCACTGATCCTGACGATGACTTTGAGAAGTGTTAGCGGGATGAAGATTGCAACCTTTTGGGCATAGGATTATGATGAGATGTATTAGATGTTAGAGCTCGTGACTATCGTGGAGACTACCTCCAACTTACCCAACAGCAGTGCCAACTCCAAGGACATCCTTAATAACTGGGTAAAGGAGACAGCTAGATTCAGGATGACACCCAACCAGATATACAATATGAAGATAATTTAGAAGGCGTATCAATACTTGATCATATTGGCATGTTCACTATACGGCCAAGAAAGCATGGAAACCTTCCCAAAGAGTTGGGTGATCGCACTGGACCAACTAGCCAGAGAGGGAAAACCATGAAACTGGTCTGGCATGTTGGCTCATCAGCTAAAGGAATAGGTAACAAGGCTCGACAGTCACCTGGAGGTATTCAAGAATATATCTACAGGTCTGCCTACATCTTAGATGAAATCTGTTCCTGACAGGAGTTCTCGGGCTTGGAGTGGGCATTGTCATGGGCAGAGACTGCTGTGAACACATATTTTAAGTTGTTGTTAGAATGTAGCTTCATAGGAGTTATAAAACAATTGTCCGATCATTTTTTCACCCCCGTTTACGAGATGATATTTGAACAGGATCCAACCTGCATGTTGAGGGCAACAATGGAGACACTGATAGACATTGTTGATTGGTATGCCTAATAGTTCGGTAGCTTCATACAAATTTTGAACGTAGAGAATCCTCTGAATGTCCTACCCATGTTTTCCTTTGACATAATCATCATGTAGGAAGTAGCATATTACATCTCGGGAGGATTGACAGCTAGACTGCACCGAAAGAAGAAGGCACCTTGGCCCACTCTTCCATTGTGAATTAGGTCATATGAGATCCATAGTTTCAAGCAAGTGGATTTCAAAGCAAAAAAAATTAAGAAGTATCCATTCGACCTCTGAAGTTACAATCTATATGACCCACATTGTATTGTGAAAGATCACTACACGAGAGTATAGTTCAAATGGATCCATGGGGAATTTCATTGGGCCGAGGAGGACCTATGGAGATATTGCTACAGTTTCTCTAGTCCCAATGAGCAGGTCAGCTTCGCTATGGAGTGGTTAGCAAAGAAACAAGAAGTAGCATCTCGGAGAGCACCAACACCAGCAACAGAGGCAATCATACCAATGCACGACAATGGAATGAGGAAGATCATTGATCGCATGGAGGAAGAGCAAAGCTACAAGTTCTGAGAAAATCCACTGGTAGAGAAAGCAGCTTTGGCTATAGAGGCAAAGAGGTAACAATGCGATAAGCGAATTGCGCAAAGGAAAAAGGAGAAGACAAGAATGGAGGAAACAGAGAGGGAGTTGCACGAGATGAAGGAGCAACTCCGGAATTAACAAGAGCTATGCAAATAGGATAGGGGAACATAGAAACCACAGGTACAATAGGGGCCACAACATGTGCAAACATATGAAATAGCGCCCGTACTGGTATTGGATTCATTATAATAGATGGCATCAAGCAGACAGGGTGAACCATTGTAGGAGTAAGACTTCGCTCATGAGATATAGAAAAACTTCAACAGTTGGATATGGATATGGAGCAATAGTAATCAGAATAGGACATCGAACTTATGCCTCACCACCAAGAGGTCAACTTACCTGCTTCACTGCATCCAGAAGATGAACAACTCTCAAGTGACCGAGGAGGCATGAGATCCTCAGAGATCAGTTGGAAGGAGAGATGCATAACATCTCATTCGACGAGTCTCAACATAGATCTGTATTGTATCATAGAGTGTCGACTGTAGATGATCATACATCTCCTATACAAGTTGAGGAACAAGCGATCGTGTCTGACATGCGCAAACATCCAGCAGCCTTGGTTGATGCAACCAAAGTGTATGCCGAAACCACTAGCTCAAGTGTTCACTTTTTGATAGCTGAGAATGAGTGAATGGCTAAGGAACTACAGAGGCCAAGCAAGCAGGAGAGTTGGTGACATCATCCGCCCGAGTTGAACTAAAGAAGGAAATACTAGATGAAGTATTGTCCCTTGAAAAAGTTATGTGAGCATTGTACACCAAGTTTGGTACAGTGCATAAGGCAATCGTCCATCTCAAAAGATTTCAGCAACAATGTGCTAGAAGAGCATGTATCTTGACGAAATTGCATGGTGTTGTTGATTACATGCAAACATGGATGATGAGCTACAAGGGAGCCCTACTTCACTTGCATAAGATGATGAAGGCTAATGCGGCTGAGTTGAAGGCACATATCTAGAGTTAGATCTGGAACTATGAAGAGCTCCTGCAGCTCATCACTAGTACACAAGCTTCCCATGCACATGTATTTAAGAGTATGGATGTTGTGGTGTGCGCACATGCAATCCCATCTATTGCAACTCTCACCTAGGTGAAGACAAAGGCACAGGTCTGACTAGAGCTTGACTCATACTTCAATGAGTTGATGTACATTGCTACTAGCCCAGACTTTCCCATAAGTGCAGACATGATGAAAAAGTATGTTGTTGGTCTAGCCGCATTGAAGAATGATGCGCATGCTTACTGACGAGTTGGACAGAGGATCTCAAGCAGTGTACTCAGATGCTATTGAGGCAAGCATCAGGTTCTAGATAGATGTCACCTTGGAGCACACGGACACCATCATGGACTACCGATCTTGGCATCAGTATGTTACTATTGATCAACATGAGGATGTTGAGGAGTTGGAATTCCATGGTCGTCTTAGTCATGGTGATGTCCAGCATGGCTTTCTCATGCCATTTCTCTCACATGGGTACATGTGCATTGTAATGTAATGTCTTTTCAAGTGTAAGTTAAGTGTCGATAGTTGGATGTAACAGTCATAGAGTAGATGAAGAGTCATGAGGGTAGTTGAACTGTCATAAAGTGGAATGTCAACTGCCACCCCACCTTTTGCTATAAATATTCCCTCATAACTCATTGTATAGACTTTTGTTCAACCAATCTTCCGATAAGACTATCTTGGAGAGAGCTTGGAAAATATTATAATGAGCCTTGGCTTCTCCATTGCGTAGAGCTAGTACATCTCTTTGGAGGAGCTTGTGGTTGTGGTTGTAACATTCCTCTACCAGAACTAGTGGTTTTACATGGATGTATCGTATGACTAGAACTTACACTTCTTAATATAATAAGAGCCAGCATGTTTCATGCATATGTGGTATTGTATTCTATGCTACCAGGTTTACTCTAAATGATAGACATATATGTTTACTTACAAATGCATGTATAACTATTTGTGTATGTATGTATGAATCATTATTAAATGTGTTGTTGGCTTAACCATCACTTTGGATTGCTTGCTAACTTGCCTTCCATGTTGTGATGCATATTTTCTCGTGTGTTCCCTTCTTAACTGCATGCTATCATAGGCTTCCAAGGGGCGCACTCATCTCAACCCTTGTGTGTTAGAACCTCTCATGCACCTTCCTTGGCTCGTTGTAGTTGTCACACCCTTGCTATCAACAGAGTTATCTTACTTGCCTCTTTGTGAAATCGCGGTCAATAAGATACATATACAAAAGACTTAGCCAAAACTTTGTCTTATTTATTAAGATAGGTCTTTCAGTACATACAACTTATCGAGCTGAACACCCAGCTGCAAGTGGTTTGTGCACTCAACTGTAGAATCTTCTAAGGCCTTCGCACACTCAGCTTCGAAGCCTTTCCTTAGACCCAAAACACATAACAAAAGACTCAATCACTTGCGCTCTTTCTATCATATCATCTAATGATCTAAGGATGATCTTCGACAAAGCATTACATGTCCTTAAATACATTACATTTCTACAAAAACCATGGTCCACATACCATGAACTCAACAAAAAAACAATATAAAACCTCGATACCCATTACAAAATGAGGGGCGTTGATCCACCCCAAAGCCCCTAGGCACTTGCACGGTAAATAGAACTTCGCAGACTCCGCACACTTTCCTCCTCAAAATGCAGAGTCTTTGACCAAAACTGAACCAAGTTGGGTCGCACCCAACATGGGTTAAATTTCGACCCCTTCTCCAAGGTAGCTAATTACAACTATCAGACTTAGACCATCTTCCAAGAAGCTTCTTTAAAATTTCTAAAGATACGATTAGTCATATTACATGTCCTTGTTGAGGATATTTAACTATCAAGAGTGTGTAACTTTTTTCCTTTGTTTCTTTCTTCAATCTTTACAATGAGTGGAAGGGTGCAAGATTTGTGGAAGCTCCACCGAAAATAAATGTGGAACTATTATTTTTATTTGTTGCTTTGAGGTTGTTTTCTAGAAGCTTCCTTATTTTCTCTCTACTCTTAAAGTGTTAGTAAGAGAGACAAAAATGTGATATGTTATTTCAATATAATATATGGAGTTTTGAGGGTTGTACATTTTTTCTTTTTGATTCATATGTTCAATTAGCTACGATTTCATTGATCTAGCATGCAAACAACAATTTTGAGAGTTCATGGAATTTCTAGGATGTAGGGTCTGTAGTTTGTAGGTCTTATTACCATATAATAGAATTTTAACAGGAACTTCCTCAAATTTGGTCATAAGGACTCTATTCCCCTTTCTAAGATGAGTTATGTTTCCACTATATCGCCACTGAGGGGTTGTCAATTAAAATAATTAGCATAGGAAGAGGAGATAACTGAGAAGGAATGAGGCAAAAGTTGATTATGAATGCAATTTAATAACATCTCATTGTTGTAGTCCTTATTAAGGCCTTAAGCATGTATAGCTCTCACAATGATTTAGTGTCTATGTTAATAGTGGCGCCAAATAACTTTTCAATTAATAATATCATTGGGAATTACTTACTTGGACTATCTGCTCAATTAGGAACATCAGACTAATCACTCACGCAAAATAATAATGAGTTCGGAAATTTATAACAACTAGAGTTTTGGAAATACACTTCACATATTTAATTAGGCAATCACAACTAGAAATCAAATGAAATTAAAAAATATTGACAAATTCTTATAAGTATATAGTGCCACTGAACATCTGACCATTTGAAATTCCTAGCATCACATTAAAAATAAAGCATTAGTCCATTCAAAAAACTATGATGTGTCGTAATCCTTACAATTTTGAGCCAACAATGTTGTTCAGCAAAAGCTATCACTTCCCTAATGAACACAAAAATATGTCCCCTACCATCACTCACACACGCCTTAAACTTAATATTTGTAGCTCCCATAATCAAGGATCCAAGCCAATCGACAAAGTACAATCCCACCACGTCCTTCTCAAAGGAAGTGCACAAGATCTATTTAATTTTCATTATGTAGGCATAAGCACCTTGTGTATCATCCTGCAACCTAAAGGAGAGATTCCCAAACAATGTTCTTCATAAAGAAATCAATCACAAACTAGTCATTCTACAAGCATGAACTCCTCATGTATCATGCACAAGAACTCCCTCCATGCACTTGAAATTTCTTCCAGGTGACCAAGTAAACCCATTATTAGACACATGATGCGGGTGATTGTGTTAGGTGTCGATAAGTAGAGTAGGAATAGAAACCATCTCTGCATGGGTGGAACACCTCACTTCATTCAACCTGGCATTCACAAAATTTCAAGCTTCAACACCACAACATAAAGGGAGATAGTCTCAAACAATGATCTTAACATCACAATAAATCACAAATAGGCCATCTTACCTTAGCAAAGCAACTAACATGTACGATTGTTGCTATATAACAGAGTTGATGTTTAATCACTATCTCCCTAACATCATGAATAATCTCCACATGCATAGAGTCTGTCCTTGAAAAGATGAATGGAACTTAGCACAAATGTGAAGTTTCTTGAATAACCATCCATGAGATGTATTATTAATCCCAAATAAAATTGCTAGCTTTTCACTATGATGAGATAAAGCATGATTCTTCTACTCCTTGTCCATATCATGCAGCAAGAAGATTGGGTTAGGCACATAACCTATCTCCATATCTTCATTCAATTATTCCATTTGCACATAATATATGTTTTTGGTGAGTGTATTCAGTCTCCTACTTGGAATGAATATACCTTCTTATTGATCTCAATTCAGCTATTCCGTAGTATTGTTTCTACCTTCTAGTCTTTAATAAAATTTCTTATTTTTTCAACTTCATCCGACCGGGTAGACTCTGCATATATGTTTTACAACATCATATAATGTGCAAAATTTTTGGGGATTTGACTCAAAAATCTATTTTGTTGCATGTCTACAAAAATCTATATTGTTATGGATTCTACATGCACTAAGAAAAGACCCCCATACAGCTACATCATGTTCTAATGGCATGATGTTGATAAAATTTTGTGCCTCGTAAAGGTGCCTAGCATGACCTAGAAGATCAACCACACAACAATAATTCTCTACTGTATAGATGCTATTGTAATCTTGATTCATGCAATAGAAGTATTTTCAACCATGGTCTACTAAACCCACATGGCCACATGCAAATATAACACCAACAAAGGTGACACTCTTGGGTGTTATGCGACAGTGTTGCATTTGCTCAAATTGTTGAAAGATTCCTTGCCAAGTCTGTGAATATCATATACTACAATAATAAAAGTCCTAGAGAACCACACCATTTAGGCATTTTACTGAACATTTTATGTGCATATTCTATACTCCCACATTTTGGCATACAAGTCTACAAGTGCATTTTCCACAAACATGTTAGACTGAAATACACTTTGTATTATGTCTTCATGGACTTCCTTGAAATGTTTCAGAACTACAATGTTCGAAATGACGGAAGAACTATTGCAAAGGTGAGAGAGGTTGGTATCACACATGCCAGTTTCATTTGTTGGAAGATTTTAAGAGACACATCAAAATACCCATTTTTCACATACCCTGAAATCAACAGACTCCATGATACCACATCTTGCCTAGGAATTTTCTCAAACACTTTCCATGAATAAATTATGCTACCAGAATTGAATTACATACCAAAAAGGTTGTTTCCTACAAGTATATCAAATTAAATTCCATTCTTAATAATATATGCATCGACCTTCTCACCATGTTGTGAAAGTGGAAAGTGGAAACAAGATAGTACAATACTCATGAAGGTGAAGGAGTTTGGCTTCACTCCTGATAATTTCATACATGGTAAGAGCCTCAGAGCTTCATCAAAATGCCCCCTTTGTGTATATCCTGTAATATTGAGTTCCATGATATCGTCTTTCATTTAGGAATATGATCGAAGAGCTTACGGCCTTCTCTAAATGTCCATGTTCAACATAGCTTGCAATCAATGAATTCCATGAAGCCGTGGTTTTTTGAGAAACAGTAGAAAGAGTTTCATAGCCTTATCAAGATGCCCCTTACGTGCATATCTAGCAATTATTGCAGTGCATGAAACCACGTCTCATTCAGGCATTTCAAGAAAAAATTTGATGGCCTCATCTACGTTTCCAACCTCTACATACCCTAATGTCATAATATTCTAAGATACTACATTTCATTCAGGCATTTTTTCAAACACTTGTTTTACATTCTCTATGAAACCACATTTAGCATACATATTTACAAGAGCACTCCCCAAAATGGCATTATAATGCATCCCACTAGCAATTATGTCATGGTGGACTCCTTTTCCATGTTCCAGATCTACCAAATTAGCACATGTAGAGAGAACATTGGTGAATTTGAAATGGTTAGGTTCGGTACCTGTTTTTTTCATATCACAGTAAAAATCTAGTGCCTCCTCATAAACTCCCCGCTTCGCATAATCAGCCACCATTGTAGATGATGACACCATATTTGATTTATAAATTTACTTAGGCAGGTAGGATTCCCCTCTCTCCCATCTCCCTATAGAATACTCTAGTCACATCTTCTTTCTTCCATGATACTAGTTCCTATGCTACCACCTTACAATGTTTACTTTGCAACATCTGGTGCAATTGCTAGTTTTATTTTGACCAAGTTAAAATGCTTACATTACATTATGTTATAACATCTCTACCATACTAGGCGAGACCAAGCCACTTGGTGCAATTATATAATACACCTAATTCCCAAACTAGTCATTTCTTGGCTTCGCTAAATTTTGTATTTGAGAGAGAGAGATATATGGAAAAGATGTCTATTATGGTCAATTGTACAAACTTGTTTAAAAAGACTCCATTATTTACATACTAAACTAAAAGCCTAAGACTAAACAAATCCATTATGTTTTAGAGAAAAATTAACATACCAATTTACAAAAACACCAAATTTTTAAATTATATAAATTTTCCATAATTAAAAATTATATCTTAAAAAAAAAAATTCAATTGTTTACATTTTTTTTACACCATATTTTAAATAGTTATGTTACTAAGTTTTTATACTGATTATGTTTTCTTTCATAACATTATCTTACAAAAATATTCATATATCTCACACAAATATTTATATAATATCTTTTTGATGTATCGAAAATCCTCTTATAATGTTATTTTGATGTACTAAAACTTAACATATATCAATTATGTGCAAATTTACATATCAATAAATAAATATATATTATTGGGAAAAACATATATTGAGATTCTTATATTGTATATGATTTTGGGGAGATTGTGGCACCATATAAAATTGCAAAAATTATAATATATATATATATATTAATTAGATTGAGTCTCCCTTGGACATGGGTATTTCTCAAGATTAATTGCATGATGTTTGAATTAATACGAGAGGCAAGTGACGCAGAGGTTCTTTTCCATCAAGCACATATAATGGAAATAGGTAGGCTAGGAGCTTTGAATGCATCCTAGGTGCCTAAGGATCTATTATCACAATAAACTTTGTTTTTAAAGGTCTTTTCAAAAAAGGCGGATAGTTTCAGTGTCAGTGCGTTTAATGTAATAAACAAGGAGATTATAGATAGTGGGGCTATCAGCACGTTAAGTGTTCTGATAATGTTTTCTGAAGAAATTCACTGACAATGGGCTTATCAGCATTTCTGATAAAATTGACAGGTTGATTGTCAATGCCAAGAGAAAATTTAAAATTTGGAATTTGGAAATGTGAGGCTAAATCATAAATTTATCAACTGCCATCAGTGTATGGTTCGTTGAATAATCAAGGGTTAAAACATGTTACCTACAAATCACAATCATTTTTCCAAATCAGAATGATTTTCCTTATCCATCATTAAACTCATTTCATTTTGTAAGTTGTTGTTTTGATTTGTAAGTTTGGTAACTTTGTTGTTAAATTGGTAAAATGTGACAATAGAAATGTTGGCATTCCCACTGTCAGTGAATTTTAAAAATAGGCAGAAAGGAAATGCTGAAAGTGAGTCTATCAGCGAAATCGCCAGTTAAAACTATGTTTTTCCTCTACATAACAATAATTTTGGGCACGCTTTCTAGACAAATGAGAATGAATTTTATGAAACTGAAAGAGGTTTTTGTCCAAACTAGAACCATTTAGAAAAAACTCTCTTGGTTTTCTAACATCTATCATGGTTTTGGATTTTCGAATGGATCACTCGACCCCATTTTTTAAGATTTCGTGAGAAAAAAGCTCACGGACAGTTGTTGACTTGGATGCCACCTCACCAAATTCAACTTGACGATCCTTATCTCCATCCATGACTCCAACAACAACATGATCTTTAGATCAGTATAGGATTATAAATTTTTATATGCATGTATTTGAGATGTACGCAGTTATTATTTTTAGATTTTGTAATTAAGTTTTGCTAGAAACTTCTTTTAATTATTTTGTCTTTTCTATAAAGACAAAAACTAAAGAATGAGAAAGGGTTTGGGTTTTTATTAGAAACTTATTATGCCATGTGTATTTTCTGAAGGTTTAATAAAGGAATACTAATTTTGCAGCAACGATTGTTGTGTTGAGAGAGTTTGAACATGTGTTTTCCAATTTCGGTTTTCCCTCTATGTTGTCATATGTGCATTCTTCTATGACTAATAAGAGTAAATAATTTGAAATCATATATACTATGCTTTGTTTATATGATCAGTTTGTCACAAATTTCTGACTTATGCTTTAAAATATTTCATCCTTGTTGTGCTCTTACAAGTATACCATTGTCTTCTTATTTTGCATTCCATCTCAACATTTTTAAATTTCAGAGTAGTTCAGCTACCCTGCCTCTGTGACGGTTTTAGTTTGCCTCCTTGTTAAGCCAATTATGTGAATCCATGCCCAATGGAAATTTGTCAAACCCTACCACATTTTTGAAACCCTATTATAGCAGAGCTAGTTATTGTAAGTACAGAACCAGTGATTCTGACTGAGTAATAGAAGTGACCACACCTTTAGATTGAAAGGGCTAGCTTTCAATTCAAGAGATTGGTTACAGGTTACCTAAGTTATTTCATTCAAGGTAATTACCACTCTTTGGATGCTTCTGAGATATGATTATGCAAATCGATCCTAAGAATCCATGCACCTGACATTCTTCCAAGCTCATTGTTGGATCTACCTGGTCACTCGGTTGTAGAAGGACTTTAGTCTTGTGCTCAATAGTAGGTGTTATAGACATTTTTGTGCCTTACAGCTCTAAGCATGAAATGTCCATAAACCAAGGGATCCTAAGTCCCTAAAAGTGTTGTTCTGACCCCTAGAGGAACAAGGTCAACAAATTACAGCTTCTCCCAGAAGTTCTCCACCAGAAACTGCTCAGAATCAGTCAAATCAGGATCATTTCAGCTGCTCCACTAGCTAACTGCGTTGCATAGCACCCAAGTACACTAGCTAGGTGCGTTGCAACGCACCTAAATGCACTACCAGGGTGCGTTGAGCAGGAAATGACAAATGGTAGTGTCATTCCGCGAGGTGGACAGACAATGGAAGCTTCCAGAATCTTCCCCAATGACACTTGCCTCACTGAGTTCGACTAAGGATGAGTAAGAGGCTCTCAGTCTCCAAGTGGAAGCAAGAACTGACAGAGAGAAGCCACTAGTCAAATTATAAGCTGACTCATCCTCTTTGCATACATCTATATATGGATCCCTCATCCCAGAGATCCAGAGGCTGGAATTTTGTACATTACAGAGAATTGCTGTTGGTTTTGAGATAGATATTAGAGTATTGGGTGATTTATGCTTTGTTGGAGGTGAAGAGGGGATTCCTTTGCTGGGAGGTTGATGCTGGATCAAGAATCATCGGTTGTAACTCCTCCTAGACCTTCTTGTTATATCAATATAACTATTTGAGTTTCTCCTACATGCTTGTGTTTCATTGATGTTTGTTATATTTGCATGTTTAGCTTAAATCTGATCCTAAGCTATTTATGAATATAAATCCATGTCTTTGTGTAGTTTCCTTCTTCTGTGATCTTACAAGAACTTGGTGAAGCTAGGCAAGTAAGGGAGTAGGTAGCTAGAAGCTGTCAAAGAGGAGAGAGATTGGATCAAAAGGACTAGCGCAGGACACAGGTTGGTTCATCCTATTCCTCTTCGTTTATAGTTCATAAAGAAGAATACGAAAGTAGTTTTCCTTGTTTGTTTCTAAGGTCACTGTCACACCTTAGTGGGATAGGGTCGTTCTGAGTAGACACTTTTCCCGTTAACAAAATGGCGACTCCGCTGGGGATCGTGTCTAGTTAGTTTGTTTGTGTTTCTCTTGTTGTTTGTTTCATAAACGTAGAAGTAGCAATCGAACTGCATTTGCCATTATGAAATGCAAAGTAGAGATCTGCTACTTCAATCCATTCACTGGATTGGTTTATGATTTGAACAGCTGATTCACAAATGATCTGGTTACCCTTTGTGATAGTTCTTAGACCTCCTTTAAATCTACCCTCTGATTGTGCATTACTGATTGCTTTTACTCGGCCAAAAACCATAGATTAAACTGCAAACCGTGACCCAGAACCCAGATATAATTCTCGTTTCTGCCCCAGCGCGGGCTCTGTGAAGAGATTTTGCATTTCAATGCAGTTCCCGAGAGGGCTACCTGCGCTGCAATCCAGTTTCTTTGTGTAACAGGTGCACTGATCAGCCTAGCCCTGTGCAGCTGAGGTTCTTTGCTTCATTTTTTCAGTTTTGTCTCTGATTTTTGCAGCCTGTGATCAGTGTGTGTCTGTTTAAAAACCCCTTTTCTTTCCCTTAATTCCGCCTCCTTTGTACAAAAATATTGTAGATGTTCTTTGTGTGTTTGTTACATCATTTACAGTTTTCCATTGAAAAGTAGAATAGTCATATTGTCGTCCTTTGATTTAGATCTATCGTAAGTGTCGATTTTGATCTTAGGAGAAATTTTATTTGCTGGGTCGATTATGCTTTTACTTTTTCCTTTGGTTGAATTTGTGACTTTCTAGTGTCGAAACTAGTATTTATTTCAAAATCATAAAGTGTCGTAATCATCTCTACCTTTTGATTTCGAAAAGAAGCTTGTTTGTGTTTGTCACTTGAAGGCAAATTCAGATTTGTACATCTACTTTCTTTTTAGGCATCAATATTAAGAAATTGAAAACAAATACATGCATATGTGCATTTGCATATTGATAGTCTGCTTGGCTTGATTTAGGAAAAGTGCATTTACAGTGTGCTCTTTGCTCTTTGAGAAAAGATTGTGTCTTTCTTTTCCCCTTGTAGCTAGGATTTTCATTTCTGAAAAGAGATAAAAGTTTGCTTATCATCTTTAGATTGCATTTTAGGAATTACATCTACATCTCGTGGTGATCCCAAAAGGCAAACTTCTAAGAAAGATCAACTTAAAATAAATTGAATGAATCTAACAACGCTTTGGAACTTAACGCACAACATTTATAGGTCTAGGCTAGAGACGTATTCCGGCGTCGTAAAGCCTGGTAACTGTTGTCCTCGCTGATGGTTGGGTGATTCCTCCACTTTGAGACGATAAGTGCCAGTACGGACTTGTGCTCCCACGTACCGTCGAGTATATATTGGGAGACCCCTATAGGCTTAAAACCTTTTATCCATAGGAAGCCGTGTCGGCCGCCCTACTAATTGCAATGCACTGAACACAGCATTCGGGAAGATTGACTGCCGTACTGTAAAAAGTATTCTGCAGTTTTGTGATTGGTTTGGTACTCCCTCTACCTAGATCTCCAGAGCAGTCCCTTTCGTTCCTTTTCAGACTCCTTAACGGAAAAGGTCCATCTGAGCACTTGTCACTTTAGGCTCATTAAAAATCGAAGGAGACTAGAGTCATCTTTTGTTTTTTCTCGACTCTTAAAAATCGAAAAAACAAGTTGTGTCAAAAAGCGTCTAAAATTCATTTAATTCGGAAACATACTTCCCCTTTTTATTTTAGTTGATCAAGTAATCCGCAATCATTGAAGAAAGTTAATTGAAACCCCGTCGTTTGCGGAGGCTTACGAGTCAACCGTCTTTGTCTCTGGAATCGAAACCAGTACAGACAAAGCGAACTTGTTTAACCGGTTCAAAATCTCCTATTAAAGTTAGAACAAGTGTTCCAACAACATCCGAGATTCCGGTTACTCCAAACATTTTTGGAATCCCTGCCTCTACAGAAGAAGTTCAATAGCCACAGAGGGACAGTGATACTGATCCTAGTCTGAGAGTAAACACTTGTGTTACCGAACCAGTTCCATCCACAACCGGTTCGGAGAGTTTTGCTCTTCAAACATCTGTCGCTACCGATACCACCCCTTCTTCGGCAACATAAATATTTTACGGACCTGACAGTCTTCCCCTTCCACCTGGTCTGATTGCAATTGAAGAAATTGTAGAAGATCCTCAAACAAGTACTCCAACGCACTTTGGAGTCGGGATCACTCTATATCCTTCTTCATCAGAAGTTAGTCTACCACCAGCGGAAGTTCCTGTAGAATCGCTAGGTAATCTTTTGGATAGACTCCAAATGTCTGAACAACCGTCAACATCTAGGACTGTGTCGTCTGACACAGCGACAACAGAACTCCCTGCTGTCACTCCGACAATGTTCGTCGGCATACCATCTGTCCCGACTAGCTCTCAACAACTAGAGGGAGCCCACTCAGGGGCTATTTCGACAGTCTGTTCTGTTCCTGTTTGTTCATTCGGAATAATATCTGGAAACTCTTATGTTGAGTCTCAACAAATTGATCCATTTGGAGGTCAATTTGGGTAGTCCAATCCCCAAGGGCAAACAATCCCCTTGAGTTCTAGATTACCACCGTATGGGGGGCAGTATGCCCTTTCATTATCCCCTTCGGGAGGATATCCATACGGGAGTTCACACCAATATTCAGGTTATACTGGAATTACCTCAAGGTGTTGGGTACCTATATTACCTCAACAACCAAGGGTTGTGTATTCGATGCAACAATGTGTACCTATGTCGAATATCCCGACTACACCAGCTATTGTGACAGTGTCACAAGTTCAAACGCTGCCTGTTGTATGCCAACCTCAGATTTCTCAGGTTGTAATGCAACAGCCCCTTGACCCTGTGACTCAACCACAATCGCCAACTAGTGGGGTGACACAGGTCCAGATGGGTATAATTACCCCACACCTTGGTCCAACGGTTAGTATAGCGCAACAGCACATGGCTTCTCAACCATGGCTAGTGCAATACCAACAACCAAAATTCCAACAACTATACCAAGGTTCTGAGCAGCAAATCTTTGCGAACAGTGGACAGCCGTACATTCAAAACGGTCAAAATCAACCATTTTAAAATGGTCATGTCCACCAACCTTATATGTCATACCAGCATCAAATGCATTATGCTGGCATGCAAAGACCAACTGCTCAGGCAATCCCATCTTACCCTGGGTATGCTTCACCTAATCTGAATCAGCAGTTACCATTCGTGGCAACTTTAGAGTTACCTGATTTAAACCGGTTAGAAAATGATCCAATTGCTTACGCCCCTTGGTGGCCAGAGATTCCACATAAACTTCCATCAGATATTCCTAAATTTAATGGAAATCCGGGTGAAGATCCATCGAATCACGTGATGACATTTCATCTATGGTGTTCATCAAACACCCTAAATGATGATTCGATAAGACTTCGCCTCTTTCAGAGGACGTTAACGGGTCCAGCGGTAAAATGGTACATTGAATTGCCTAGAGCTTCGTTCGACAACTTCAGTACCTTAGCCACAACCTTTTTAACCCATTTTCAATTACCGATAAGGTATGAAACGGGAACCGAACTCCTTACCAACTTCAAACAGACAACGGCCACTCACATATTTGATCATATACATGAGTGGCGACGTTGTCGTACGATGGTAAAAACGTACGTTCCCGATTAGCTATTAGCTGAATGTTTATCAAGTCATTACTACCTTCCATCACGGAAGATGTGGCAAAGGGGGGAGTCATAACGGAAGAGCAAGTTATCGCTCATGCACAATATCTGGACTTGATCTATACTCAGTCTGGCACGCTCTACGACAAAATACCTAATGCTCATAGACCGAAATTCTCAATTCCTCCTCCTCCTAAATCGAACAATGACTCTCACGCCGGCGATGGCGTGATTGGCACAACAGACACGAAATCGACAAAGGCTACATCCAAGAAGGCCCATAAGATTTCAGATCAAAATGCAAAAGACGAACTTCTTGCTTCGGAAGTAAATGTCGTATCGACAGATAGGGGCAAAGAAACCAAACAACCAGGAAGCAAGAAGAAAGGAAAAGGGAAGAAGAAGAAACAGGCAAAAATTCCATCAAAAAAACTGTGCAAAAAATTCCCTTTCTACGCCCAACGCACCTGCAGTAGTGTTCCAGCTGCATTTAATGTCAAACTGCCTTCATACAGGCCAACATTCAGCGCAGGTTTCGATGTACTAAGGGTGCGTTGATGGCATAACGATTCCCTCAAACCCAGGGGCTCAGAAAAGCAGGGAATGAAGCACAGAATGCAAAAAGGAAACCATGAAATGAAAGAGCTCGAGTTTAGCTCCTACCTGGTCCAGACGGCGCCGAGAATCGTCCACAAAATCTCCCGAAATCAGCTGATGAAAATCGAGGGGGGAAAGGACCTCCAAAGCTCCAAAAAACCAAGTTCAAATGAAATGGTAAAATGAGAGGTAAAAACACTTTTTGATTGCTTTTACGTAGTTCAAAGTAAAATATTAGTGTTTTAATCTCATTTTCAAGAAAATATTGTTCATTTCTGACTAGTTTGATGAAGGAGTTGAAAATACAGTACTATCTTTGGAAGAACAAAGCTATTTATGGTAAAAAATAAAAACAAGACCATCTAATCGAGCAGTTTTAGCACATAGTTCAAGCTCGTTAAAAAATAAACATAAGACATGAGCAAATGTTTCTGCCCACGTTTAAGCTCGTTAAAAAATAAATTATTCCCCGGTAAATAACCACCGTGAATGAAGCATTTCAGCCATTAAAGCCTTGGTCGTGTTTGCACTGTCACCTCCACTTTTCCATTGGCCGATCATTCACCTCCATTTGATTGTTTAACCATTTTGAGGAACAGCTGCGAAGAGTGATTTCACTAGCCATCCTTGAGACACTGCCGTGATTGGAAAATTCCAACCCTTACCTGGAATCAGCTGCTACCCATTTTATCACTTGTTCCTCAAAAGACGAGTCTTCTTTAAGCTCTTTTCAACTGACTCGTAAAATATGAAAAGATTGCCGAGTTTTGGCCTTCCAGCTCGTTAAAGCGACCGGAAGCGCTATCCCTCCTCTAGATTTTAATCTTTTTGGACCTGAGGGATTATTGCACAAAAAGATCAAGCGCTTGTTTTGTTCGGCTCGTTAAAACTATCGAAAATTCATCCCTTCTGTATTATTTTATACTTTTTCGGACTTAAGGGATTAGATGACGAAAAAGGAATTTTGGAGTTACCTTTACGTACCTTTTCAGACTCTCTAAAAATGAAAAGGACCGAGTTATCTTTGTCATTAAACTCGTTAAAAAGACTAATAGCAACAAACTTGTCTTTAGACGAGAGCGAGTTTCACTATCGCTAGGCTCGTTAAAACGTAGCGATGGCTTTGCCCGAAGGGCAAATTATAGAACAAGCATATGTTATCCTCCTCAAGCTTGACAAAAATAAAGAGGTACTGGTCAGCAATGACTGGGGAAAAATTGGGAAGAAAACTCAAAGAATCTTTATTGGTAGCAAGTCGCTCTTGAACATGACACTTCCACTCCATGCCTGAGTCAGGTTGGGTTGTTTCATTTCACCGGTCACATCACCATGGTCACGCCATACCATCCACATCTGGGCTAAATGCTACCAATCCATCACATAAGTGTCGCCGACATGTTCAAGAGAAGTCATCCAGAGAAGTCACCCGTGTCCCATCCACTATCATACATTATACTTCATTCTTTCATGACCGCCATCCTGAACCATATATCATCAGATTGTTTTCACCTTCATCAAAATAATTTGCTCCGTTCCGTGTCATTGATGTGGGATTCATTAAGGCCCTCCTTTGATGGGTCACTTCTTGCCGACATCAGCTCATTATCCAAAAATTTGATCTAGGAACACCCCCTTCAGTACTTTGAAGCTTGCATGCCTCAATGGCAAGTTTCTCACTTCCGGCGACAGGTATACATCAATGACCTTCGACTGAAAGATTTTGCGTGGTGTTCAACGCCAAATCCTTTATTCACACCACGTGAATTGTACTGCAGTACCTTGAGGGTCATCATCATTATCGGTGATTCCTCTCGTGCTTGTTAACAGTTTACATCATTGACTGGTAATCAAGCGATGTCTTTCCATGTTCGACTTCAAAACATTTCTCACATGGATCGACTTGTACTTCGAGTGAAGATCGGACGAGATTGAAGACCCCGGATCTAGTTTCATCCATCCGGGCTGCGATATATATTCAGGAAAATAAAGACATTGAAATGTACAGCATTGCAGCACAGATAATCATCCTACCAAAAGGATGATGACTCTATCAGAATCATCAGTCTACCATCAGACGATTGTCTATCCTATGTACATGAAAATGAATTTATAAAGCTGAGCATGGGAATGCCCGCCTCAGTTAGATCATGAGAAAAATATGAAGATAATGTATTGTATTGTATCTTATTACAGGTCTCCTCCCAGCATTGAAAGAACTTCGAATCCTCCTAATAAAGCATTTCACCCGATAAATGGCCTCATACTTTAGGGGGCAACTGTTATAGACATTTTTGTGCCTTACAGCTCTAAGCATGAAATGTCCATAAACCAAGGGATCCTAAGTCCCTAAAAGTGTTGTTCCGACCCCTAGAGGAACAAGGTCAACAAATTACATCTTCTCCCAGAAGTTCTCCACCTGAAACTGCTCAGAATCAGTCAAATCAAGATCATTTCAGCTGTTCCACTAGCTAACTACGTTGCATAGCACCCAAGTACACTAGCTAGGTGCGTTTCAACGCACCTAAATGCACTACCAGGGTGCGTTGAGCGGGAAATGACAAATGGCAGTGTCATTCCACGAGGTGGATAGACAATGGAAGCTTCCAGAATCTTCCCCAATGACACTTGCCTCACTGAGTTCGACCAAGGATGAGTAGGAGGCTCTCAGTCTCCAAATGGAAGCAAGAACTGACAGAGAGAAGCCACTAGTCAAATTATAAGCTGACTCATCCTCTTTACATACATCTATATATGGATCCCTCATCCTAGAGATCCAGAGGCTGGAATTTTGTACATTGCAGAGAATTGCTGTTGGTTTTGAGATAGATATCAGAGTATTGTGTGATTTATGCTTTGTTGGAGGTGAAAAGGGGATTCCTTTGCTGGAAGGTTGATGCTGGATCAGGAATCATCGGTTGCAACTCCTCCTGGACCTTCTTGTTATATCAATAAAACTATTTGAGTTTCTCCTACATGCTTGTGTTTCATTGATGTTTGTTATATTTGCATGTTTAGCTTAAATCTGATCCTAAGCTATTTATGAATATAAATCCATGTCTTTGTGTAGTTTCCTTCTTCTGTGATCTTACAGGAACTTGGTGAAGCTGGGCAAGTAAGGGAGCAGGTAGCTGGAAGCTGTCAAAGAGGAGAGAGATTGGATCAAAAGGACTAGCGCAAGACACAGGTTGGTTCATCCTATTCCTCTTCGTTTATAGTTCATAAAGAAGAATACAAAAGTAGTTTTCCTTGTTTGTTTCTAAGGTCACTGTCACACCTTAGTGGGATAGGGTTATTCTGAGTAGACACTTTTCCTGTTAACAGCAGGTTAGGTCTAACCCTCAGAAATTGCAACATTCTTGACCATCTGCTTCTTCTATGCATAGAAAAAAAGAAAGAGTTGCTTACTATGGTTTGTGAAAGGGCCTTAGTGTGACATAGAGGTAGGGGAATGGGTCATCCTCCTCCCTCTCCCTAGCATGGCCAAGAGGAGGACCAATTTCACCCTAATATCCTAGGACATATTCAATGTCAAGTTACTAACTTGGAGGTGGAGGACTGAAGAAGAAATTCTACCATGATTTGGGAAATTTGAAATGTTTTGGCTCGAGAGCTTATGAATAGAGAAATGGTAATGGAGTTGTTATAAATTCAACTCTCCCAGCTAATGAACAACTTCAAAAACATAAGGATCATGTTGTGTAATGTTTAAAAAGCTCTAGGGGTACCATTCCCACCCCTACCCCTCTCTTCCTCCACTTCTGGCTCCTTGAGAAGCTCAAATGTTGAACTATCCATTTGCATTTCCACAACACCCTCAAAAATGTTAGGAGGTTATTAGGAAATTGGATGACATTTGGTAGGTTACAATACTAACAACCCATCTTAGTTTACTCAGCCAACTCATCGTGCTCCTATCACTCCAGTTCTTGAAGTTCACCAGCCTAGCGCATCTACTCCTGAGGGATGAGTTCAAAATTTGGTTGAGTATCGAGAAGGATGTGTGATAGAATGAGAGTCAAATTCGGATGATGGATTAGAATGCCAAATTATTCTCATTCACTCGAGATAGGATACCTCTACTTACACCTCTGCCTGTTTTATTTTCCTATAGCTTCTATGGCCTGTAAGCCTTTAGTTATAGTTACTTTCATTATGTCTTTAAGCATTATGTTGTTGGAATCTGCCATAAAACTTAGGTTTTTTGTAACAATTTCATTGTCTTCCTCAAGGGCATGAAAATTTTAGGGGCTAATATTTGCAAGTGGGATCATTTTCCATGATTTTTCCAAAAAAAAGATTCACCAATTTCCATTTTTTTAAAAACAAATTCGCCCAAATTTTACAATATAAAATTGCTTTACCTTAAAAATTGTGAACATTATATAGATATTATATATAAATTCATTATAAATTTTAATAATTTTACAAATACATCTATAAACATTTTATAGTTTGCATATTAGGGACTAGTGAGATTCACCAATGTTTTTAAACTTCAAAATAATTTTCCATCCTTAAAAGTTTCCTTTCTCAAATGGACCAATTGGTTTCCCTCCCAATGGTAGATGGTCCCCCATTTTGCATGATCATGACACTAATAGTTCAACACTTCATTACCATGTCATTATGATTATCGTGCACCACCATGTTTGTACTAAATGTATTTATATCATAAAATAATTTGAAGGCTAGCTTACAACAACCAAAAGCAAAATATATTGAGTCTAGGTTGGGGGCATCCCATTTATTGTATGGAAGATACTAAGCCACCCATAATGGGATGTGTATCACTAGGATTGTGTGAGGCTCGATGGAGTCGAGATGCCCCTTGGGAAGTTTAATTCCCCCAAAATAATTTAGATCTTCAACCCCTCTTATAAAGTTTTATATTGATTATTATTATTATTATTATTATTATTAAAATGTTCAAACTATAAATGATTCTTAGTGAATTGAAGTATTGTATAAAATTGCACAAAGATATTGGATGGTTGTAAAAAACGAAAAAAAAATTATTGGCCTCACTTTTGAATATAAATTAATGAAACCAATTAAATAGGTCGTGATCAAATGATTCCTTCACACTCTTAAAATATTTTATCCAGTAAAATAAATCTATAACCAAACATATATTTCTATGTGTTTCTCCCCATAGCATTTTAATTTTTCATTTGAGTATGTTTTATTTTACATAATAGAAAGTTTCATGGTTTACCCACATAAAAATGTTTTTAAAAACTTAGTTCTTTCTCACGCAAGTGATGAGGGCTCTTTTGGATCACTTCTTGAATTTCAATTTTTATTTTCCAAGTAATATTACCAAATATTTGTGATAATTTATTTTATTTCATTCTCCCTTTCCTGATGAGGATTCATTCTTAAATGAAATAAGAATACATGTAGCCAACCTTGATTAATTTGTATGTGCAATTATATAGTGGAACTTGTTTTAGGCCATTCTCATGAGACTTAAGAATGATTACATTACAAGAGATAGAATCTTAATGAAATTAAATCCATTAACAAACATATACACTAGGGAAGGATAAGGACTTGGCTTTATATAATTTGAATCAATATTAAAAATATTGATATTGAAAATAAACTAGGAAATGGAATGGAGGGAGAGAGAAAGAGTAAATGCATAACGAAATACTAGTGAAATTGTTAGGGAAACTCTATCCATGTTCTAGGATGCTTTACTACTGCCAAAGAGGAGTGGAGACTAACTAATTAAAAGGGCTACATGGATCCCAAGGTTTATGATTCTTATTTGTTGAAATTTACATGTTTAATATATAGAACTCGTGATTATTTTCCCACATGCAATTTTATATTTTTTTATGTTGGATCTTGATTATTTTGGGAAATTTAGATTACATCAGTTTACTCTAACCTTGTATGTTGTTTAGAGGAGAGTCTGTTTTTGTCTTTGCATGCAAGTTGTAAGTGTGAGAGTGCGAAGAAATGAATTTGGAGGATTAAATGGGATCTATATCATACATAATCACCCATGATCACCACAATCATCATCAAAAGAGGTATGATTCCATTTTTCTTATTTTCCATTTTATTTATGTAAGGGAATTGGAGAACTGATATAAGAGCTAGGATTGCAAGTGATATATCCCTTACTCTATACAATATTGGGAATATTTGTGGAGAAATCCACTTGTTCATAAGGGGTATATTCTCATAATAGTAGACAAAGGGGAGGATTGGGAATGAGAAAGAGAAGGATATTGGAGGAAAACATCGAGGGGGGTAGAGACAGAAAATGATAGGGGGGGAGAGAGAGACAGAGAATGGGGGGGAGATACATGGGGGGTAAGCGAGAGAAAGGGTAGAGAGAGAGAGGGAGAGTAACTGGGAAGGAAAAGATATAGAGCGATGGGATAAAGGGAAAGGGGGAGAGAGATAGAAAGATGGATAGGGAGAGGGATGTTGGTCCTCATTTTTTATCTCGTTTTTCTTAAGAAAACATACTTAGCTTCCATATTTTCCATCCATTTACCATCAAATCCACCTCATTTTGATGTATTTCATGCATATTCAAGTATTTAAATTTAATTTTGCAATTTTTAGAATTTTTTATGAAAATTGAATTTCAAGTGCAATTTTTGGACATAATCAGAAATTCCTGTAATAGCTATATGGATGTCTTATTTGTAGGACACCTGTGCACGAGCTGGATACATTTATGGAAATATTGGGAACTAGGACTAAACTAACTCCAATTGGTTTTGACAAACCAAGCTAAATTAGGCTCGGTCAAAGTTGGTCAAATAGGACCAGTCATTCAGAAAATCCCTAGGAAATAGGGAAATTTTATGATTTCATGGGATTTTCCATATTTTTAGTGATGGGTTGGATGAATTTGAATTGGATAGGTGGACATGGATAGATATATTTGTTAGAGATACTTTAGATCAGTTTGTTTCATGATCTTCTATTGAATCCAAAACTTTGAAGGCTTATGCCATGTAGAATTTGTATAATTTTATGTTGAGACATCTGAATATTTGAAGTTAATTTGAAGAACCTATTCTAACTTAATTTTTCTGTTCAATGATGTTGATTATTGACTAAAGTTGCAGTAGTTGATAATCTATTCAAGTGTGCAAAGCAAGGGTGGAGGGCCCCCACTCCAAGCTAAGTACACTTCATTGTTAAACTAGCTTTATTTTCATAAGCTAGTTGCTTCATATGTGTTTAGTTGTTTTGCTTCAGATTTGCTTACTTGACTTGGTGAATGATGAATTATGTTTGCTGATGAATCTTGGTTTATTTATTATCTTCGTATGAATGGACAATCTAGTGTTCAAGTTGAACCCTCCTATTGGATTAATGAATAAAAACTAGAGTTCATCTTTGTTGTTTTCAAGTAGTTTTATGCAATTCCAGTTTTCTAACAATAGCATTATGATAAATGAATCTGTGATGAGAAATATCAAGGATCTCCTAAGTTAAAAGCCTGTTTCATTATTTATTTGTGCATCTTAAGTTGTTGTCAATTAATGGTTTTTTATTTCTATTCATCAAGTAATATTGTAGAAGAAGGACACAAATGGATCTCCTAAGTTAGGAGCCACTTCATCTTACATATATTGCATCAGTGAATTAGAAATTATTTAATTAGATTGATATTTATAAAATGTATTTCCTTAGTTCTTCATATTTTATCTTCTAATCTTGACTACATCTAATATCCATACATTTTGGACATGCCTCCAAGTTTTACAAACCTGGATTGATAATGAAATATTTGTGTTAATTTGTGTTAATAAATTAGCCCAACATTTTGGCACCATTGCCGGGGAGCCATTCATCAACATAGTCAATTAGAGGATAAAAACAAAATCTAAAGAAAAAAACACACAACAAAACAAAAATAATAAAAATTCAGTTATGTTATGTTTCTCTTAGTTATGTTTCTTTATGCCTAGGAATAGAGATCAGAAAGGTAGATTTATGAAACAAAACCCCCCATCCATCGAAGTAGGACCATCAAGGCTAAATACACTGGTTGTTGGTAAACCAACAATAGAGGAATTACAAGAAAAGCAAAGAATAGGACAAAGATTAACTTTAATTGAAAGACAAACCTTGTTAGCCTGGGAGGTGAAAAGAAAACAAACTCCAAAAGCAAAACCCACTTCAGAAAAAGAAAAGGAAACAAGGAAAATTGTTAAACCAATAGATCAGCCCATTTTTTAACCCTTAGATCAACCTATTTTCGAAAACAAGAAATAACTTGAATCTCAATTTTCCATCGAAATAGTTGAAACTATGACAGAAAAAGGGCAAGGATTTGTTATTCTCACTTGAGAAAAAAGACTTGAATATGAAAGACAACAAAGAGAATGGAGAAGAAAAAGAGAGGAAGAAGCAAGAAGAGAAGTTGATAGAAAGAGAGAAGAAGAAAGAAAAATAGAGTATGACAACAAAAGACTAAATGATAATGAACAAGATGATCAGGAAGCTACTTTTGGATTTCCAATATTAGATACAAGTGCAATATTAGGAGAAGAAGTGAAAATGAAAAACATTCCACCTTCTGTATTGCCTAACTTTTATGGAATGTCAACAGAAGATCCTAACTCATTTATGTTTGAATTTGATATCTTGTGTAGAACTTATGGATACACAGATGACACACACAAGCTTCACCTCTTTCCTGCTACTTTGAAAGAAGCAACATTAAAATGGTTCATGGGTTTAGGAGAACGTACAATCACTTCTTGGGATGACATGAAGAAAATTTTTCTTAAAAAGTATTAAGCCTATTGCAAGCCTAGGGACTCGAAAGAGGATGTTTCTAGAATGACACAACAAGAAGACGAAAGTTTAAAAGAGTATTTGGAAATATTTTCTTACAATCTTCAAAAATCTAAACAACACTCTCTAAACTCAGATACCATCCACGAATATTTCTAAAAGGTATAAGTGATGAATATCTTGAAATTTTGAATGTAATGGCCAAGGGTGATATTTCAAACTTACCATTTCATGAAATTGTAGATATATGTCAAAAATATTCAAGAGGAAGATAAAAAATTGGAAGGAGATATATTAGTTCAAAAGCAGCAAAATCAACAGCTGGAGGGGTAACAAGAGCAAAGATAGGGAGCTTACTGGAAAACTTAAAAACTGACCTTCTAAGTACATTACGAACACAAGTAGATGTTCTGAAAGCAAACAAAAGGAAAGAAGAAAAAAACAAATCTTAGCAAGATTTTGTCCTAAATGTAGAAAGAAGCATGCATTAAGAGAATGTCCTTTAGATAGTGTTTAGGTATGTGGCCTTTGCACATAAAACCATTCAATAAAAAATTGTCTAAAGTTGAAAGAATTGCAAATGAATCCAATGGAAGAAGTACAAGGAGCAAAATGATTTTACTATGTGGCACCAAGAAGGCCCTGGTAGCCAATGATTCCTCATAAATTCCCCCAGCAATTCCCGAAACAAAACTATCAGTATCCTCCTCGAAACTCTTGGAATACCCCAATGTCGTGGCAAGCTTGGCCTCCACAATAATATCAAAACCAATCTTCATAAGGTTGGAGAGGATATAGTTATGGAAATCAGCCACCTCAACAAATGTATCCTCAACAATACCAACAACAATACTAGAAACAATATCAACAACCATTTCCATACCAACAGTTTCAACAATATCCACAATCCATGCCATTTCCACAACAAAATTGTGCACCATTATTAACTCAACCACAACAACTACAACTACCTTCGAACCATCCTAGACCAACTCAATTACTAGCTCAGCCAATAAAACATTTGAGTAACAAAATCGATAAACTTGCATACAATGTGGAAGAAGCAACATATTTTCCAACATACTCCATTCTTCCCATAAATGATGTCCATTTAAGGTCTGGGAAAGTACTGCATAAGAATTCTCCTCCAATCATAGAAGAGCTAGTTGAACAAGGAGAACAACTTGAAACATCACATTTAGAAAATCAAGGTTAGAAAGGAAAAAATATAATAATGCAAACACCACGCTATCCAGAAAGGTTAGTAGAGTAGAAAACTTAAATGTCTGTTCCTGAATTTGATATTTTTAAGGAATTAAAAAATGATTATGTCAAAATTCCTTTATTACAGGAAATAAAAGAAATTCCAATTTATGCTAAAACAGTAAAGGAGCTCTGCATCAAGAAAACTGGTAAAAGGAAAAAGTATCCTACTACAATCCAAGTAATTGGAAAACTAGCTAGCCTCATTTCTACAAAGACAACATTCAGAAAATATATTGACCCTCGTATCCCTATGGTTACTATTTCAATAAATAATTTTTCAGTTCCAAACACGTTAATAGATCTGGGAGCAGTTATAAATGTAATAACTACAGAGAGAATGAAACATTTAGATTTAAACATTTAGATATACTACTACTATTTAGATTTAAACATTTAGATATACTACTACCATTTTAGAGTTAGCAGATAGATCTAAAGTTATACCAGAAGGAATATTAGAAGATATCATAGTCTCTCTGGATTCATGGAAGTATCTTGTAGACTTCCTCATTTTGCAGCAAAAAACAAAATTAGGAGGAGACCTTCTAATCTTAGGCAGAGCATGGTTAGCCACTGTTGATACCTTTATAGGATGCAGATCGAGAAGTATGATTATTTCACATGGGGATGAGAGAAAGAACATCACACTTTATTCTCTAGCACAAGCACCTTCTTTAGTATCATTTCTTGAAGGACAAGAACAACAATAAACTAAATCAATTCTAAGTATTAACCAAGTCTTTGACCTTAGAGAAGAAGATGAGAATGAAGATCTATTGGATCTTTTCATCTCAGAACTGGATATTTTAGAGCAGCTTAGAGTAACCCAGTATGAAGCTGTAATTAATCTTTTGAACCAATGTTTTTAGGAAACCTACACAATTCAATCACTACAAGATTCATTCACAAATATTTTTCCTATAAATATAATTACCAATTCAAAAACTAAAACAATAGAGATTTATCCTAGAAAACATTTGAATATTGGTAGTAACTTACAATCGTCGCAAGAACAAGAGCTAATAGCATTGTTACAGAAGTACTCAAAAGATTTTGCCTGGGATTACAAAAACATGCAGGGAATTCACCCGAACACATGTATCCACCACATCTATATTGATGACCATATTAAACCAATGTGGTAGCCTCAAAGGCAGCTAAACCCCATGATGAAGGAAATAGTGAAAGAAGAACTACATAAACTATTACAAGTTGAATTCATCTATCCTATTTATGAGAATCAATGGGTTTCTACCTTAGTGGTAGTACCAAAGAAAAATGGAAAGTGGAGAATATGCGTAGATTACTTGGATTTGAACAAAGAAACATTAAAATATCATTTCCCCCTACCATTTATTGACTAGGTCCTAGATTCATTAGCTAGGAAGAAATACTTTTCTTTTCTAGATGGATTTAGTGGGTATAATCTTATTAGAATAACAATGGAATACCAAGAAAGACAACCAGCTCCCCTTCTTGGATGTCCTCCTCACCAAGAAAGACGGTAAGCTAAGCCACCAGGTCTTCAGAAAGCAGACCCACACCGACAGATATCTTCATGCAAACTCCCACCACCATCCCAAGCAAAAAATGGGTGTCATCAAAACCCTAACCACCAGAGCCTCTAGAATCTCTGACCCTGAACATCTAGATGAAGAACTTTTCCATCTCCATAAAGTTTTTGTAAACAATGGCTATCAACATCACGCCATCCGCAAAATAATTAAAGATTCCTTAACTAGTAAACAAATTAAAAGGAAATCGTTTGAAAACCCTAGAACCTCCCTTCCCTATATCAAAGGAACCACAGATTAAATTGCCGAAGTTCTCGATAAGCACAACATCATGGTAGCTTTCACACCCCCTAACACCATAAGAAACATGCTTGAATCTGCTAAAGATGCTATTGACCCAAAAAATCACAAAGGCGTTTATTCAATTCCCTGTTCGTGCGGTAAAGTTTATATCGGGGAAACAGGAAGATCCTTTGGAGTAAGATTAAAAGAACACATTAGTGATATTACTAGAAATAGGTCTGATAAATCAGGTATGCATGGAACAAGCTAAATTAATCCATAAGGAAGACCACTATTTAAAAAGAAGAATTAAAGAAGCAATTGAAATTGAAAAATCCTCTAATAATATGAATAGGGATGATGGTCTGAAACTTAGTAGTACCTGGAAACCCTTACTAAATAAAGTAAAGTAACTTTAATTTATACAAATTCTTCCTTGAGATAGCATTTACATCTCATAATTTTAATAAATAAAAAAATCCAATTTAATTAAAATAAAAATTATATATATATATATATATATAATTAACTAATTTAAACAAAATTTAAAATTAATTTAATTAATTAATTAATTAATTAATTAAATTGATTTTATTTTAAATTTTGTTTAAATTAATTTTAATTTTAATTTAGCTTTATCTTAGGTTAAATTAATTCAATTTAATTTAGGTCAAAGTAATTTAATTTAATTTAGGTCATATTAATTTAATTTAGGTTAAAGTAAAGTTTGTTAGGTTAAATTAATTTTTAATTTTATTTTTAATTTAGGTCACATTAATTTTATTTTTAATTTAGTTTTAAGTTGATCAATTAAAGTAAAATAAAATTTAAAACAAAATTAAAATTAATTTAATTAATATTTCTATAAATATATGAAAATCTAGCCGACCTCACAAGCCCAAAGTTATCTCTCTATCCTCTCTATCCTTCTATTAATAGGTTCACAATTTCTTGACTCTCTCTTCTCAAAATACAGATCTCATTACCCTGATGATGGACTCACCTAGCTAGTCCGAAACGTCGGTTTCAAAAATTGCTCACAGGTTTTTTCCATTGATTAAAATTCTCTACCAGCCTGTATGGAATCACTCTTCAACAACATTTACTTGCCTATGGGGAACATATGCATACAATGTTTTGCCTTTTATGCAATGTAATGCACCTGCTACATTCCAAAGAGCAGTCCTTGCAATATTTGCTGATCTGATCTATGAATGTCTAGAAGTCTATATGGATGACTTCACTATATATGGAAACACATATCATGATTGTTTGAAAAACCTTGAGAATGTCTTGAAATGATGCATAGAGACAAATATGTCCCTAAGTAATGAAAAATGCTACATGATGTTAACAGAGGGAATAGTGTTGGGACACCATATTTCCTCATCAGGAATTAAGGTGGACCTAACCAAAATACAAGTCATTGTGAATTTAATGCCACCTACAACTCAAAAGGAGGTGAGATGTTTCTTGGGTTATGTAGGCTACTATAGGAGATTTACTGAAAATTTCAGTAAAATAGCACTGCTTCTATTCAAGTTACTTGCAAAAGACATTGAATCCCAAGGCACAAATCATTGTCAAAATGCATTTCAAGTATTGAAATAAAAACTATCAGCTGCCCCCATTCTTCGAGGACCGAATTGCTCCTTTCCATTTCATATCTCCACTGATGCATCTAATACAGCTATAGGTGTATCACTTGGATAGAAAAAAAATTGTTTAATTATGCTATATACTTGATAAGTAAAAACTTAACACCAGCATAATTGAACTACACAGTCACAGAAAAAGAGATGTTAGCTGTAGTACATGCAGTAAACAAATTCAGGAATTACATAACACGCTACCAAGTGTTCGTTCTCACTGACCATTTAGCAATCAAATACTTAATGAACAAAGCAATCATAAATGGTAGAATAACAAGATGGCTATTGTTAATGCAGGAATTTAATATTACAAGTAAAGATCGACTAGGTAAAGACAACCAAGTAGTGGATTTCCTTTTAATGCTTCATACATTTGGTGATCCAAATCTTGTTTCAACTAATTTCCAAGATGAACATCTGTTTGCAATAACAGTAAAAACGCCATGATTTGTAGATATAGAAAACTATTTGTCCTCTCAAAAATTACCATCCCAGTTCACAAAGAAACAAAAACGAAAGATAGTTAGAGAAAGTTATATGTACAACTTGGTCAATGGTGATCTATTTTATACTAGCTCTTATTTGATAATAAGAAAATGTGTTAGATAAGATGAAATATTAGAAATTTTGAAAGCATGTCATCAAGATCTAATAATATCATATGAAATAACACTTAAGCCACAAGTGCTCATAGAACCATTTTAGCAATGGGCTCTAGACTTTGTGGGACTAATAAATCCACCTTCAAATGGAAACAAGTACATCTTCGTATGTACTGATTATGTTACTAAGTGGGTTGAGGCAAAGGAAGTAGCAAGAGTAACAAAAAACACAGTGGTCACATTCCTCTTTAAGGAAATCTTTGTCAGATTTGGAGTACCAAGATAGATTGTAACTGACCAAGGCACATAGTTCACTTCCAAGCTTGTTCATGATCTTACAAAGAAGTACAAGATCAAACATAAAAAATCAACACCGTACCATCCTCAAGTAAACAGACAAGTGGAGTCGACCAACAAAGTCCTGGAAAATATCATGACAAAGAGTTTACAAATGAATAGGAAGGATTGGTCAAAAAAGTTAAGAGATGCACTATGGGCATACAAAATAACATAGAAAAACACAACTGGGTTCAGTCCATATCAGTTAGTGTATGGAAAATAAGTCCTATTACCCATAGAATTTCAAATACACACCTTAAAGCTAGCAACAAAGTTAGGAATGGAATTATCTGAAGCACAACAACAACAATGTAATGGAATTGAATCAATTGGATGAACAGTGACAACAAGCAGTGGAGCACACAACTCTTGTGCAACAGCAAAGGATGAAATGGCATGATCGATTCATCAAGAACAAAATATTCAACAAAGGAGATTAAGCATTGTTGTTTGACTCCAAGTTCAAAGATTTCAAGGAAAATTTCACAACTCATTGGCTAGGGCCATATTAGATAGAAGAGATCTTAGATAATGGAGCTATTAGGATAAAAAACAATTGATCCAGAATCTACTTCAATTGTAGTTAACAGACATAGGCTTAAAGTTTACAATAAGCCTACCAATAAAGAAGATTTTATGAAACAAATTTCAAAAGATACTAAACTAGAAGTAATGGAATAGCATAGCAATATGCCTCCCATTATTCCAAAAGAATAATATATATATATATATATATATATATATATATATATATATATATATATATATATATATATAGATATAATTTAAAAAATTAAAACAAATTAAAAAAAAAAATTGCTTCTGAAAACCAGGTAACTGGCACAAAGCAAACATGAATTCATGAAGGAAAACGAACAAGTTTGGCCTGCATGAATTCACAAAGTTTATTTAACTCTGACGATAGTTGTATTTTGTAGAATGCACCCTACAAAATAATACAAGACTTGAGGACAAGTCTTTAGATAAGCAAGGGAGAAGTTGCAAAAGAAACTCAGATTGAGTAGCTAAAAGTTTGAACAGTTGAAATGTTAGGATATTCCGACACATAGGAAATAGTTAAGTACAACTTGGTCTAGCGTAGAGTTAGGTATAGAGTTAGGTAAAGTGTGTTTCTTTACCGTTGTACATTTTGTAACTTACAATCCGACGGTCACGATATGTAGTGATCTGACGGTTCATTCTCTCCTCGGTATTACCGACATTTGATCCGTGGCTTGACACCCAATTGGTCCATGAATTCTATTTAAAGTGCATGGAGGGTCATTTGTAGGGTAATCCGTGCATGAGAGAAGCTTATGTAAATTTTCATTCTTTGATTAATAAATTGCCTGAAGTGGCCGCGTTGGCTCAGGCCGTGGACTGTTTCACTCTTTGAGGGTTTTAACCACGTCAAAAATACTGGTGTATTGATCTGTGATCTGGTTGTGAGCGGTGTCCTTTTGGTGTTCTTTCTGAGGAACTTACCCTGTAAATTCCTACATGGTATCAGAGCTATTTGAGGGCCGCGTCCGTTGGTGATCCAAATCTGAAGCCGGTAGAACTGCATCCGACTGCCGTTTCCTAGATCTACTGTTATTGACTGCTTTCGGGCCGAGAGGACTGCTATGTTGTGTTCATAGCATCTGTTCCAGTGAGGAACCCCTTTCGTTTCACGCGAAAAGGTTTCCGGTAGCCCTAGCTGCATCATTTTTAAGATCTAGAGGTATACAGTGTTTATTTGCGGTTTACTGTTATTTTCTCTCTGCTTATTTTGGTTTCGGTTTATTTAGCTTTTTTTTAACCGGATCTATACCTTTCATTTCTGCGTATGCTCTTTGCCCTGCGACTCTGTGCGATCTGGGCAAATCAGAAACAGAAAGGAAGGATTTTTCTCATGCGTATGCTCTTTTCCCTGCACCTTAGTGTGATCTCGGAAAATCAGAAACATTGAGAAAAATATTTAGTTTTTCGGCTAAAGCTAACTTTGAGCCGCAAGGTTCAATTTTTGAAAATATTTAGTTTTTTGGGTAAAGCTAACTTCTAGCCACAAGGTTCGTTTTCTTTGCATGTCCGTGTTGGGTTTTGTGTTTTTTGTTTTGTAGGGAAAAAGAGTTTTCTCAAAGCAAGCACGCAACCCAAGGCCCCCCCCCTCTCTCTCTCTCTCACAAATTTTTTGTATAGATAAATTGGTTCAAAGCTATTTTAAGAGAGTAGAGGTCTTGGGTTCAAGTCTCCATTTTGTGGGGGCGAACTTTTTCATTTCCGCACATTCCCGCACTTCGTCAACAACTTCAACAACTTTTTTTCAAAAAGCCATAACTTCTTCATCCGGAAGCCTTTTTCAGAGCCGTTTTTTTTAAACCAGCCTAATTTTTCGAGATCTATCCATTGGAACACTTACTTTCAGCATCTTCAGCTTCAATTTCTATTGAAATGGAAAGTTAATACCAAGTTACCCTTGACAGCACCAACTACTTCCAATGGTTGTCCTACATGGAGGATTTACTTAGAAGTAAAGGTCTCTACCGAATAGCCACAGGCCAAGAAAAGAAACCGAAAGATGAAGAAAAGGCTGCTAAATGGGAAAATAGACAAGATCAAGCACGTGGTTTGATAGGGATGTCTATTTCTCCAGATCTTAGATTCCATATTGCAGAACTTGAAACTCCTCATGAAGCAATGGAACAAATCAATAAAGTTTTTGGGATTAAAAATGAAATTAGAGCCCATCAACTTGAAAATGAGTTGCTTACATTGGACCCTAATAATTTTTCTTGCATTAAAGATTTCTTGTCTAAGTTAAAGACCCTTAGATATCTTTTGGAAGGTGTTAAGGTTAAGAAAGAAGATAGTAACCTTATTTATTCCATCCTTACTAAGTTGGGACCAGCCTACTCTGTATTTGTTTCCACCTTCCATTCTACAAGAGAAGCCTTCATTTCTCAAGGAAAAGACTACAAGCCCCCTTCCTTTGACTCTTTTTGTGATTCTTTAATAAGAGAACAAGAAAAACTCTTACACCTTGGTCTTCTTAATCTTGGAAACTCTTCCAAGAAAGCGTTAGCCGCCCAGCAGCAACCAAATTCAAAGAATCCTAAGAAGTCATATCCTAAAAAGAATGGTCCTAAACCAAACAAGGGTCCTAAGCAATTTTAGCCCCAAAATGAAAAATCATTTCAACAATATGATAAGACAAATAAAAACAAAGGGAAGAAGACTGATAGACATTGCAATTTTTGTAATCGAGATGGCCACTTAGAATCAAAATGCTTTAAAAATATGGAAGCCTTGGAAGCAGCAATGAAGAAGCATAACATCCATTAGGGGCAATCTTCAACTTCAACTTCATCTTCAGGAATGGCACTTTCTGCATGTGGTTGTCAAGCATCTCGGTCTGGCTATGCATTAAATGTATCTTCTTATTCTCATTCTCATGAGTGGCTCATTGATTCTGGAGCTTCTTATCACATGGCCAAAAACAAAGCCATGTTTTCTTCTTTAAATGATTGTAACACCAAAAATATATATGTTGGTGATGATAGATCTCTTAATGTTGTAGGGACTGGAACTGTTCATCTAGACAATGGTCAGTTTAATGATGTATTATGTGTTCCAACCTTATCCTGCAACCTTCTATCTGTATATCAGATAACTCATTCAGGTGAAGGTAAAATCGTTGAATTTTCACCTCATGATGTTGTAATCAAGGACTTAAAAGATCCTAAACAGATTTTGGCTACTGGCATTGCTGATGATTCTACAAGGTTGTATAAGTTTCACAACTTTGGGTCATCAAATCTTCCCTCAGTATTTGTTGCTCATAACGATGAAGTGAGCAAACTTTGGCATGAGCGATTTGGTCACTTAAACTATCGCTCCCTTCAGCATCTATGTAAAGAAAATATGGTGACAGGTCTTCCTATGGTATCTTGCAGAGATGGTGTTTGTTCTGGATGTGTACTCAGAAAACATCATCGGGACAGTTTTGAAAAACGTGCCTCTTGGCACGCCTCAGCCCCTTTACAGCTTGTGCATAGTGATTTATGTGGTCCACTTCCAGTTGTGTCATTCTCTGGTTGCAAGTATTTCTTAACTTTCATTGATGATTTCTCTAGACGCACTTGGGTATACTTCTTAAAACTCAAGAGTGAAGTATTTAACACTTTTTTGGCCTTCAAGGCCTTTGTTGAAAAACAATCTGGACATCAAATTCTTAAGTTAAGATCTGATAATGGCAGAGAATATGTTAAAAACACATTCATCAACTATTGCACTAAGAATGGAATTCAAATGCAACATACTGTTCCATATACTCCACAACAAAATGGTGTAGCTAAAAGGAAGAATCGCACCTTAAATGAAATGGCTAATTGTATGCTACAATCTAAAGGACTTGGTCTTATTTTTTGGGCAGAAGCAATTAACTGTGCAAATTACATAATAAATCACACTCCTATTAAGGCTTTAAAGAATATCACTCCAGAAGAAGCATGGAGCTCAATCAAACCAGATGTAAGTCACTTTCGTGTTTTTGGAAGTGAAGCGTGGGCCCATATTCCAGATGAAAAGCATAAAGCTTTAGAACCTAAGAGTGAAAAATGTACTTTTGTTGGATATTCTGAAGATGTCAAAGGCTATAGACTTATTCCATTTAAGTCCAAAAATGTTATCATTAGAAGAGATGTAAAATTTGATGAAAATATATCGGCCTGCGAGCCTAGTCCGGCGGATGTGCCACCTCTCCCTATCTCTTCTACCTTTGAAAACATTTCTTCTTCAGATGATGAAAGTGAGGATGACAATCCTCCCCCACCATCTCAGGATCCTCCTTCAGCTCCTGAGCTTCTAAAATGGGTTCGTGCTACTCGAGATGCAGCAGGTGATCTTGTCGGTGATCCTACAGATCAGTGACGCACACGTTCTCAGTTCGAGAGAGCCTCTTCTTTACTGGCTCAAGCCCTAGTAAATTATGATCCTGACACCTTTGCAGAAGCTTCAGGCCATCCAGATTGGGAAGCAGATATGAATGAAGAATATCATTCATTATTGGCAAATGATACATGGGATCTTGTTCCTTTACCAAAGGGACGAAAACTTGTTAGATGCAAATGGGTTTACAGAACCAAGTATGGACCAGATGGGAAAGTTGATAAACATAAAGCTCGTCTTGTTGCTAAGGGCTTTTCACAGGTTGAAGGAATTGACTACACTGAAACCTTCTCCCCTGTTGCCAAAATGAACTCTATCCGCCTTGTTCTTTCCCTTGCTGCCTCTTTCAAATGGGAAGTCCATCAGATGGATGTTAAATCTGCCTTCTTGCATGGGGACTTGCATGAAGAAATCTATATGGAACAACCCATTGGCTTCATACAAATAGACTCCAGCCTTGTTTGTCGACTTAAGAAATCCCTTTATGGTCTCAAGCAAGCTCCTCGGGCTTGGTATGCCAAAATGGATAGCTTTCTTTTAGAATCTGGCTTTTCTAAGTGTCATTCTGACAATACTGTCTACACCAAGAAAGTGGGAAACTCTCTTATCATCCTTGTTCTTTATGTTGATGATCTTATCCTTACTGGTAGTGATCCCAACCTTATAAACCATGTTAAGTCTAGCCTCAAAAGGAAATTTGAAATGACAGACTTAGGACACTTACACTATTTTCTCGGTCTTCAAGTCTTGCAATCCAAGGAGGGTATTTCCCTTTCCCAGTCCAAGTATGCTTGTGATATTCTACGTCATTTTCACATGGAAGACTGTAAGCCAGCCCCTTCTCCCTTTCAGTCTGGAGTCAAACTCTCAGTCACTTGTACCTCTCTTGAAGTTGATGCTACCTTATACTGTCAACTTGTAGGAAAACTTTTGTATATAACCCATACTCGTCCTGACCTTTCCTTTGTTGTTGGCCTTGTTGCTCGGTTCATGCAAAACCCCCGTGAAAGTCATTGGAAAGCAGCTAAAAGAATACTTCGTTATGTTCGAGGTACAGTTCAGTTTGGGATTCATTACAGTGCCAAAGCATCTCCTCTATTGGTCGGTTTCACTGATTCCGATTGGGCTGGTGACCCTGATGATCGGAAGTCTACTGCCGGTTATGTGTTCACTCTTGGTTCAAGACCTATTACATGGGCTTGTAAGAAACAAGCTACCATTTCTCTTTCATCAATAGAAGCAGAGTATCGTGGTGTCGTAGAAGCTAGTAAGGAAGCCTTGTGGCTTCGTCAGATCCTGTCAGAGTTCGGCTTTCAGCAGCAGCATCCGACTACACTTTGGTGTGATAATCAAAGTGCCATTCAGCTATGCAAAGATCCAATCCAACATCAGCGCAGCAAACACATTGAACTGCACATGCACTTCATAAGAAAGCTCATTCATGACCATGTTCTTGAAGTGCAATATTGTTCAATAGATGATCAAGTTGCAGACATCTTCACAAAGGCTCTCACAGAGGCGAAGTTCACTAAAATTCGATTTATGGTTGGAGTTCAGGAAGTTGTCACTAAGGGGGGATAGGCTCTAGTGCCTCCTTCCTACTCCTATTGTGTCATATTTGTAAATCCTTCAATCCTATCCCAAGTTGTTCTTAAGGGGGGATGTTAGGATATTCCGACACATAGGAAATAGTTAAGTACAACTTGGTCTAGCGTAGAGTTAGGTATAGAGTTAGGTAAAGTGTGTTTCTTTACCGTTGTACATTTTGTAACTTACAATCTGACAGTCACGATATGTAGTGATCCAACGGTTCATTCTCTCCTCGGTATTACCGACACTTGATCCATGGCTTGACACCCGATTGGTCCATGAATTCTATTTAAAGCGCATGGAGGGTCATTTGTAGGGTAATCCGTGCATGAGAGAAGCTTATGTAATTTTTCATTCTTTGATTAATAAATTGCCTGAAGTGGCCGCATTGGCTCAGGCCATGGACTGTTTCCCTCTTTGAGGGTTTTAACCACGTCAAAAATACTGGTGTATTGATCTGTGATCTGGTTGTGAGCGGTGTCCTTTTGGTGTTCTTTCTGAGGAACTTACCCTGTAAATTCCTACAGAATTGAAGAAGGAAATTGAATTCTATTGCAAAAGGGACCTAAAATATTAGAAGAAACATGTATTATATACTGCATAAAAAAATACATGACAGAAGGGACATGACTCATCAAGTACCAATTACAGAAGATAGACATCAACAATCAATGAAGAAAGCAAGAACAAGAAGAAGAAATAAAGTCTATATTTCAATCTATCTTAGATGATCCATTAAAGACATTTTTGCCTATTACTAGACTAGAAGACATCATCAAATACTATCAGGGAGTAAACTACAGCGAGTAAAAAGTTTTTCTCTTCAAAATTTCAATTTTATTTTTTATTTTTTAAAGATTGTTAAGATTAATTTAGTACCTGACATGCATATTTTACCTACATTTTACTACCTTCATTATTCTACTCATCCTATTCATATATATTCATCTCCATAATCATTATTCTACCCATTAAATTCCATAAACATACTCCAAATACCACATATTCATTTCATATTTCATATATACATCATATTAACCCTAAGTATTTTTCTTTGAAAAGAAAATGGATTAAAATATAGGGTCCAATAATCAAACCCTAGACCTACAAAACCATACACAAGTTAGTATCATGAATTTAATTTTAAATATGGCCTTGACATGGTCATTTTAAAATTAAATTTAATTACATATATTGAAATATGTGCATTATGAAATAATACAAGTAAATGAAATCAAAATAACTCATTTTGACAAGTTATAATCAAAGTGCATAAAATGATGTTATAAAGTGTAAGGTTATGATAACACAAATAATGTGATGCCATGCAATGAAAACAAACATTATGAAAATGTTTCGAAGGTATATGACGTGGGAATTGGATATGAAGTGGAGGTATGATGAAATTTAACAGGAATAAGGCCATGCAATGGAACTATAATGAAATTCAAAGGCGCAACGATCAAATCACAATGCATCGTGAATAAGTATGAAATGGAATAACAATACGAGCTGGTGGAAATGAAACGTATGGCAAGCTGACTATATGGTGATATGAGTAAAATAGTAGTCAAAGGTTAAGGTAATAAAAGCCGAGATGTGGAGGTAAGCACGGTGGGTAGGTATGCAAGACAGCCACGAAGAAACATAGTACATCCACGAAAGGAAACAATCAGAGATCACAACATGTGGGAATGGTCAACCAAAATTTGAAAACAGAACAATAAACGTTTCAACAAAAACAACACCGTGGGTTTTTGCATTCAACCAGAACTCATATACTGCACCTCCGCCATTTTTACACACAAACTTCTGTAGAAATCACTTTCTCTCCACCATCATAGCCATTTGCATGCTCAGGGAGAACGATGAGTGTTGTATAAACTATTAGCACACATTTGAGAGCTGGAGGTGAATCGTTTGACATAGAAACGTGGAAACAAAGGAAATCAAATTGAGAGAGAGGAGGCAAGAAATATAGTAGTGAATAATCAGAGAGATAAGAAGAAAAAACGGAGTAGACTAAGGGATAAGCTGAGAAAACTAACAGTCGTGTAAGAGAAAGAGGAGTTAACTGAGGAAGATCTCATGAGCATGAAGGTAAGACTAAAACTTGATTTCTCTCAATAAATGCAGTGGATGTTTTGATGACGAAATCTCAAATTTTTAAATGAGACACAAAGTTTTACTCTGAGATATAAGATAGCACTTCAACCACTGTTTACTATTTGTTAATGTTGTCATTCATTAAAACTCTACCGTCAGTAAAGAAATAAGGTTTTTAAATGAAGTTTAATAGTATAAAACATTATGAAACGCGGGTTGATTGAGCCATGACATAGAGGGAATCACGACATTCCATTGCAAGAAGGTAAATTGATTTAGATCCTCCATGTTTACTCATGAAATCTCCGAAGTTGGTTGATAAAACAGAGTGTTAGTTGTAGTTTGATTTCATAAACACATGTTTTCACCAAAGATTGGTTGATAAAACAGAGTGTTAAATTGTACTTTGATTGCAGAAAACACATGATTTTTCCGAGTTGGTTGAATGCACAGTGAATTAGTTATGGCTTTATTGCACAAACAGTGGGCTTGATTGCACAAACAATGAACTCGAGAATGAATTCAGTTTGACATATAAATGAGTTTGTTAACCATAGGAAAGTTATAAGAAAAAAACGAAAATCGAAAGGAGAAGATATTGTATGATTATATATATCTATATCTATATCTATATCTATATATATATATATATATATATATATATATATATATATATATATATATATATATATATATATATATATATATATATATATATATATGTATATATATATATCTATATATATATATATATATATCTATATATATATATATATATATATATAAATTCAAAATCAAAACAGAGTTTCGATTTTCAATTTCTTTTCCTATAAATAGATAATATAATGAATTATATGCATAAGAAAAACACTTCATTTATATGGATAGAGCAGAGTTTTGGTGAAAGAAGAAAAGAACCGAGAATGGTTTTTGCATCAGAGAATACATAAGATTTTTGTTTTTTTTTTTCATTTACAAAGGGTAATGTTTTGAAAAGAACAATGATTTATTGTTGCAGTGAGACAGAGACTAAACAAGCTTGATTTTATTGTTTCTAAAGAGTATGAGGAGAAAGGTAAGCCCTACTACTACAATGTATAACTGAATCAAAAAGATCTTTATGTATGAATGATTGTTATTTTCATTTTCAAAATGAGGTTAATGACAGTAGAGAGATATATCAATTGGTTTTCAAAAAACATGACCACCAGAATAGAACCAAAATTTCAGATCGAGCAGTGGAAGAAGGAAACAGTAGAAAAATTATATCAAGTTGGGCTTATAGGTTTTCTTCAGAGGTTTAATGGTCATAGTGAGAGTATAACCAGGGAGTTTGTAAACAACTATACCCAGGATCAAACTATGGTAGGAAACTTAATCATTCCATTGACTCTAGAATACATCTCCCAAGAATTAGATCTTCCATTGATAGGAGGAAACTATCATAAAGGTCTACACTTCAAAGAGAAAGCACGGAATTTCTTCTTAGATAAGAACATGAAGGGAGCCTTTGATAGAGCTAAAGGTATACCTAGGGAGTGGTTCAACGATACATGGGGAGAGTTAGTTTTGATTATTCAAAAATTCTTCACATGTGATAGAGGACATAGTGTGGCACATCTGTACCATGTCAGGCTGCTCCAACACATTAAAGGAGAAGTCAAAATAAACTTGCCATATTTATTCTCCCAAAATATCATCAAGATGATAGAGTCAGTGAAAAATGAGAATAAACCAAAAGAAGCTCAATTTTATCATTAGGGACTAATAAAAATTCTTGTAGAGCATCAAGTAAGAACTCAGGGTATAATCTGGAAAGAATTTTTAGTCCAAAACCAGCATGAAGAACAGGTCATAGAAGAACAATACAAAACAAATCAGGAAACCAGAGGCATCATGAATTCACCACTCTATCCAAGAACCAGGTCTAAGAAGAAAAACAACACTATCATGATTGAGAAGGAAACATCCTTCATATCCACTCCTAGGAGGCATAGGAGGAAGAGCCCAACATAAACAAGTAGCAAGGACCAAGAAGTGCATATTGTAGAAACACTTTCTACAGAGAAACAGGTAGAAGACATAATTGAGAGATTGGAAAAAAAAAATTAGAAAAAGAGTCATACTTTGATAATGTAGAGGCCACATCATTTGCAAAAGATACACAGGAATTAGAAAAAGAGTTGCACTTGAGAAAGATAAAAGAATCGACAGATTAGTTAGAAATAAACAAGATATTGGAAAAGCACTTGAAGAAAGAAAATAAAGCATACATGAAAAATAATGAAAATTTAGTGAGGGAGAATGGAAAACTAAATTAGCAGGTAGGAAAACTAAAGAGAAATAATTATCTACTTTGAAAAAAAATGTTCAAGTGGCTTAAAGATAAAAACATGTGGAAAAACAAATATGAGAAATAGAAGGTCAAAGCTACTATTTACAAGGAAGAACACATCATGGCGATAGATTATCTATTAGAGGTGGCACAACAGGAAGCATCAGGGTCAGGGACAAGATTCACAGCAGAGGTCAGAAGATCTAAGAGGAAGAAACAAGCATGAGGACATGCTTGTGAATCAACAAGGCAGAGATGTTGGCCCTCATTTTTTATCCAGCTTTGCTTAAGAAAACATATTTAGTTTCTATATTTTCCATCTATTTACCATCAAATCCACCTCATTTTGATGTATTTTATGTATATACAGGTATTTAAATTTCATTTTGCAATTTTTAGAAGTTTTTATGAAAATTGAATTTCAAGTGCCGTTTTTGGACAGAATCAGAAATTCCCGTAATAACTATATGGATGTCATATTTTCAAGACACCTGGGCACGAGTTGGATACATTTATGGAAATCTTGGGAACTAGTACTGAACTAACTCCAATTGGTTTGGTCAAGCCAAGCTAAATCAGACCCGGTCAAAGCTAGTCAAACAAGACCAGTCATTCAAAAAATCCCTAGGAAATAGCACAGTTTTATGATTTCATGGAATTTTCTGTATTTTTAATGATAGGTTGGATGAATTCAACTTGGATAGGTGGATATGGATAGATATATTTGTTAGAGATACTTTAGATCATTTTGTTTCATGATCTTCTATTTAAGACAAAACTTTGAAGGCTTATGTCATGTAGAATTTGTATAATTTTATGTTGAGACATCTGAATATTTGAAGTTAATTTGAAGAACCTATTTTACCTTCATTTTTCTATTCAGTGGTGTGGATTATTGACTAAAGTTGTAGTAGTTGATGATCTCTTCAAATGTGCGAAGCAAGGGTGGAGGGCCTCCACTGCTAAGTACACATCATTCTTAAACTAGCTTTATTTTCATAAACTAGTTGCTTCAGATTTGTTTACTTGTTTTGTTTCATATTTTCTTACCTGATTTGGTGAATGATGATTTATGTTTGCTGATGAATATGGTTTATTTATCATCTTCATATGAAGGGACAATCCAGTGTAAAATTTGAACCCTCCTTCTATTGGATTAATGAATAAAAACTAGAGTTCATCTTTCTTGTTTTCAAGTAGTTTTATGAAATTCCAGTTTTATAACAATAGCATTATGATGAATGAATTTGTAATGAGGAATATGAAGGATCTCCTAAGTTAGGAGCCACTTCCTCTTACATACATTACATCAGTGAATTAGAAATTATTTAATTATATTGATATTTATAAGATGTATTTCCTTAGTTCTTCATAATTTATCTTCTAATCTTGACTACATCTGATATCCATACATTTTGGACATGCCTGCAAGTTTTACAAACTTGGATTGATAATGAAATATTTGTGTTAATTTGTGTTAATAAATTAGCCCAACAAGGGGGAAGATAGAAAGGGATGTGGAAAGAGGTAGATATGGCAGGCTTAGGGGGAGAGAGAGATAAGAGGAAGAAGGGGAGAGAGGGGGGAGGATCAGGAAAAAGGGGGAGAAAGGCAAAGGAGAGAAAGAGAGTTGGGAATGATGGTGAGGAAATGGAGAGGCAAAAATGTGTGCATTATATTAACATGTGTGTATTATAAAAAAATGTGCACATTATTGAAACACTTGCATTTTATTTTAATGTTAAAGTGTTACCAAATTCAAAACATTTGGTGGACAAGGTGGAGGCTTTGATTTTAAGTTTGTATTGATAAACCTCTTGGTTTGTTCTGCATAAACCAAAACACATCCATTTTTATAACTTCTTGATTTTTAGTCATGTTATGTATTGTTAATAAACGATAGCAGAAAAATTATTTAACTAAAAAATTTTCATGCACTGAAACAAGAAATAACCCAAAAAATTTACTCAAACACAAAACACATTTATGTGGAAAACCCCATTTTGGGAAAAACCATGGGGTAAAGTTCTAGTAGATTTTTATTATCACATTGAAAATATTTATACATTTCACTCGCTTCATTCTTATTCACCCATACATTTCCTTTTTTTTACTCACACCCATATATATATAAATATTTCATTATAATACCATAGGCCCAATACCATGGGTTTTTAATACCATGGGCACTATCAAATTTGACTTGATTTGGTATCACACCTACCAATATACCACTTGAAACCAAATAGAAGCTTGGGTGAATGTTTTTGACATTGTTTTCTCTTCTCGCTACTAACCCTTTCCCAAGATGCATTTTTATCATGTTTTCATTAATCTAGCCAAGGTTATACAAAGTTCTGGTTTATCCCTTGGCAAAGTCTCCATTAACATATCAGCTAGATTTTATGTAGTGTGTATTTTCTCCAATTGTAGTATCCCATCATTTAACACTTCACAGATCCAATGACATCAAACATCAATGTGCTTTGTCTTAGAATGATATGCTGGATTTTTTGCTAAATGAATAACACTCTAACTATCACAATGAAACAAATATTATCTTGTTTTATTCTCAACTCTCCTAAAAATTGTTGCATCCACAACATCTCTTTGCAAGCTTCTATGGCAACAATGTATTTTGCCTTTGTTGTGGAGAGGGTCACTATTTTCTACGATCTTGACATCAAGAATACTGCTTCTCCTATAAAAGTACATAAATAACTAGTGGTGGATTTTCTAGTATCCACATATCTAACCATGTTTGCATATGTTTAACCTTCACGAACAACATTATTATTATCAAAACATAAAAAATAATTACTAATACCCTTGAGATACCTCAAAATCCACTTTACTGCTTGCCAATGTTGTTTGCTTGGATTTGCAAGGAGCCTACTCACTACTCCCACTGAATGACAAATATATCGACAAGTACATACCATGACATACATCAAGCTACCAACAGCTGAAGCAAAAGGGATTTTACTCATTTCTTCCTACTTGTCATCATAAGGGCACAAATCAGCACTAATTTTGAAGTGTGATGCTAGGGATGTACCAACTAGTTTGGAATCCTTCATATTGAACCTGTATAACACCTTTTCAATATATTTTTCTTGTGGCTGCCACAACTTTTTTTTCTTTCTATCACGTATATTATGCATGCCCAATATTTGTTGTCTTGGACCTAGATCTTTAATTGTAAATTTATTCCTCAAGGCCTTCAACTTATTAATCATGTTCTTATCATGTCCAACAACTAGCATATCATCCACATACAACAATAGTATAACATCCTTGTCTTTGTCATACCTCTCAATGTAGACACAAGGATCGACTTATAGTATTTTGAAGCCATGCTCCAACATAAATGAATAAAATTTCTTATAACATTGGTGAGGTGCCTGTTTCATCCCATAAAGGATCTTTTCAATCTGTAGACAACATCTTCTTTACCTTTTTCCTTGAATCCTTCTAGTTGTTCCATATAAATTTCTTACTTCAATTATCCATGAAGAAAATTTGTCTTCACATCTAATTGTTCAAATTCCAAGTCTAAATAAGCAATAAGACCAAGGATAACTCTTATGGAATACATTTTAACAACAAGTGATTTTTTTTGTAAACTCAATACCTTATTTTTGTGCAAATCCCTTCACCACTAGCCTTTCTTTGTATCTTTCCTTCTTCTCCTAACCCTCATGTTTAATGATGTAGGAGCATCCGAACCCTTAGTGGAAAAAAAAAATTAGAGAAAAAGACACGCGGACAACCACATGGACAACAAGGGCAACCTTGAACAAGATTCAGTTAATGAACTAATTTTAGTTAAAAATTCAGTTAAAACTGAATGTATGTATAATAAGATATGGAGAATTCATTAGGAAGTGAAAAAATGAAGAGAGAGGAGAAAACCTTGTGTGTGTGAGGGAGGGAAAATGTAGTTGCTGGAGAAATCTTGATTAAGGCTGAGATGCCTTAAAATTGTAATCTGAGTTTGTACATAATAAAAATTTGTTTTTGTAAATTTATACGGAAATGCTTCATTGTGAATTTTTGTCTGCGTATGTGTAATTACCTTGTTTGAAGGGCCCAATTCTCTGTGTTAGTCAAATATACATTGCAGGTAATCTCCGAGGCGAATACATTTGTTCCAACGTGAGAAGTAACAGGGAGTCATTTGTCAAAACTATTTATGATCTCAAATTTCAGAATGAATATTTGAAAGCATAGGTTCAAGGCTTTCGTGTCTAGAATACTGAATCTGGTAGCCTAGAAGTGTAAATTGAACAATCCGAAGAAAATTGTGTGGAAATCAGTGCTCCTGGAAATTTGGAGAAACAAGATATCAAATATGAAGGAACGGGTGAATACATGGTAAAGGCTGTTGGATTGAAGACCCAGCTGGACCATTTGTTCCATAGTGGCATGGCAGCGGCCATGGCCTAAGACGTTTCTCACATATTTTCAATGAATATGGGCTTCCTCAAGCCCGAACCAAAGAAGGGATTCAATTTTAATCCAGCGTCCAAAGAATTTTTGGAACACTTGGTGGATACAAAAACTGTGAAAGATAGAGATCAAGTCCTCGTGGCAGTAAAGAGAATGGGCGGATGAAGAATGATGAAAATGTCATCATGCATTGTCACCTGGTCTGTTCTGGTCTATTTTGGTGAAAGAAGGCTAGTGAGATCAGAGTGAAGTTGCGGATAGGCTTCGTGGGCCCATAACCCACAGGCCTCAAGAGCAAATTTATTGGTGAAATGGGATTTTGGTTCACCCCAGAATCTCATCACCATCAAGTGGTATCAGAGTAGGAAAACATTTCTTGTAGAGAGGAGTTTCTGCATGCGAAGAAAGAAGAGGTACAGTTTTGATAAAGATTTGTAAGCTTGTAATTTTTTTTCTTTTTTATTTATTTTGTGAAGGTGAGAAGATTACAACAAACCTGGAGCAAGAGTGCTCAATGGGTTCGAGAGGAGAGAACAAGAGGGATGCCAAAAGACTAAGCTCAAGAGAGAAGCTTGGTAGGGAATCTGTTAGTAGGGAGGACTTGCTATGGCAGAGGTTTGGTTGCAGATCACAAAAGGCAGTTCCACTGAAGAAGTGAAATAGTGGGTAGAATTGCTAAGGAAATGCATATGACCAGGAGGTCATAATTTTGTACCTCGAGAGCATATGACCAGGAGGTCATAATTATTGTACCTCCGGAGTCTAATGCAAGAGCATCCAAACCCTTAGTGGAAAAAATTTTTAAAGAAAAAGACACGTGGACAACCACATCGACAACCAAGCCAACCTTGAACAACATTCAGTTAATGAACTAATTTTAGTTAAAAATTCAGTTAAAATTGAATGTATGTATAATAAGATATGGAGAATTCATTAGGAAGTGAAAAAAGGAAGAGAGAGGAGAAAACCCTGTGCATGTGAAATAGGGAAAAATGTAGTTGTTGGAGAAATTTTGATTAAGCTTGAGATGCCTTAAAATAGTAATATGAGTTTGTACATAATAAAAATGTGTTTTTATGAATTTATACAGAAATGTTTCATTGTGAATTTTTGTTTGCGTATGTGTAATTACCTTATTTAAAGGGCCCAATTCTCTGCGTCAGTCAAATATACATTGCAGGTAATCTCTGAGGTGAATACATTTGTTCCAGCGTGAGAAGTAACAGGGAGTTGTTTGTCAAAACTATTTATGATCTCAAATTTCCGAATGCATATCTGAAAGAATAGGTTCAAGGCTTTCATGTCCAGAATATTGAATCTGATAGCCTAGAAGAGTACATTGAACAATCTGAAGAAACTTGTGTGGAAATCAGTGTTCCTGGAAATTTGGAGAAACAAGATATCGGATATGAAGGATCTGGCGAATACACAGTAATGGCTGTTGGATTGAAGACCCCGATGGAACATTTGTTCCATAGTGGCACAACAGTGGCCATGGCCTACGAAGTTTCTTGCATATTGGCAATAAAGACGGGTTTCCTCAAGCCCGAACTGAAGAAGGGCTTCAATTTTAATCTAGCGTCTGAAGAATTTATAGAACACTTGGTGGATACACAAACTGTGAAAGACAGAGATCAAGTCCTCGTGGTAGTCAAGAGCATGGGCGGATAAAGAACGATGACAATGTCATCATGCGTTGTCACCTGGTCTGTTCTGGTCTGTTCTAGCGAAAAAAGGCTAGTGAGATTAGAGTGAAGTTGCGGATAGGCTTCGTGGGCCCATAACCCACAGGCCTCAAGAGAAAATTTATTGGTGAAATGGGATTTTGGTTCACCCCAGAATCTCATCACCATCATTTAATCATGTATACCCATTTGTTTTGTAGGGTGTTTCTTCCTTTTGGAAGATTCACTGGCTCGCAAGTTTTATTTTTCAACAAAGAGTCAATTTCTTCCTCCATTTCTTTTTTCCACTTTTTGCTACTTTCCACTTAACAAGATTTCTAAAAACAATTAGGCTCACCTTCATCAGTTAGCAAAATATAATTTGAGGGTGGATATTTTTTTGACTACTTTTGAGGCCTAGTAGACCTGTCAATCAACTTTGGTGGTGTGTTTTCCACTTGAATCTCTTGTAATGGCAATGACAAGTTTTCTTCTTCTCATTTTCCATCCTATTGCTAAGTTTTTTGTTGAGATTCATCCAATAGTGGGATATTTTCTTGTTGTTCTATTAACCTGCCAACAATTTTCTTGATCTTTGTTTCACCTATAAGCCTTTTATACATCTCAGATTCATTAAATATTACATCCCTTCTTCTAACAATTTTGTGATTAATTAGGTCCCATAAATGGTAACGAAACTCACCTTTTGCATATCCCATAAAAATGCACTTCCTTTTATCATGTAATTTGCTTCTATGCTCTTTGGGAATGTGCATAAAGGCTTCACATCCAAAAGCAATTAGGTGAGAATAATTTACCTTTTTACTAGTCCAAACTTCTTCAAGAATACCACCATATAAGACTGTTGAAGGTGAAAGGTTGATGAGGTAACAAGTTGTCCTTACTGCTTCTACCCAAAAATGTGTTTCCAATATAAAATTCAACAACATACTCCTCACCTTCTCTATAATAATGTTGTTCATCCTTTCTACAATACCATTTTACTGTGGAGTTCCAAGCACAATATTCTCATTTTAATGCCAAACTTATTACAATAATTCTTTAATGCATTGGAGTAATACTCCCCACAATTATCTTGTCTCGAACATGAGCAATTTATTAGTCTCCCTTTCAATAACAACATGAAATTTTTGAAATATATCAAACACCTCACCTTTATTTTTCATAGGGTAGGCCCAAACCTTACTAGGTAAGTCATCTATGAATGTAACAAAATATGAATCTCCTCCTAATGACTTAATATTCAACAGCCCAAACACATCAGATTGTATTAATTCTAACAAATTTATTTTCCTTTTATGACCACCTCTAATAAAAGAAAACCTTCTTTGCTTACCACAAATACAATGTTCACAAAGATCAAGTTCATAGGATTTCAAACCTAGAAGTATATTTTTACCAACAATAACTTTTAGCCCCTTTTAACTCATGTGGCCCAAACGCTTATGCCATAACTCCACTAAGTTTTCTTCTTTCTCAACAGTGTTGAAATATGGAGCAAGAAATTCTCAATTTGATTTTTCCTTGACTAAATTGAGAAAATTTGAATTTCCACATCAGAAGACAACTTGGATGATTTTAACTTGTGTGACATGGATTTTGTCACCTAGTTTACTTAGAAAATTCGAGTTGGAAGAGTTAGAGTTCATTTTTTCATGTGTGATTCATAATTTGTAGCAATCAAGGTCAATTATCTCAAGTTGTTTTCAGTAAATTAGTTCCAACTTTTGGAGGAACTAGTGGAAGGTCAGTTAAGCAGTGAGACTTCCGTAAAACTTAATGATCATCTACTTAATTGATCAATCAACCCAAAATAGCTAGTGCATGCAAAGAATTTGAGTTACACAGTTGAGGTGGAGATTCCAAGGTAATGTAGCATCAGTTGTAGACTAGTCTTAAGTGTACAAGTGTTGCATGGAGTGAGATCATCAGCCAAAAAGGAATTGTGCAATTCAATTGAAGGAATTTCATAAATAATAGGGGCTAATTCCTTAAGGAACAATGCAAGGAAATAGGACCTCAAGCCAAGGCAGAATTTGACTATGTTTGGGTCAAAGGCCTTAAGTGAGAAGAGAGATAGGTTGTACACTTGCAGGATAATCTCAATTGAGCAAAGAAATTGTAATACATCTTTATTCATTTAATTAATGAAAGAAGGCATTGGGTTTCTTCGCAAATTTATTTCCGCAAATAAAAATACTTGTTTCATGTGTGTTATTTCTTCTTGCGTGTATGAAATTTTGTTCTAAATTGTGAAATAATATATGTTGAGGAGTAGTGTAGGTTTGTGTCTTGGGATTTTGATTAAAACTTCATGAGAAGTTGCAAATATACAACCTAATTTCTACATGGTATCAAAGTTGGATTCACATTAGAGCAGGAAATTCAAAGTTGTTTCTTAGAGGTTTGAATTTCAAGATCAGTGTAGCAGGTTTTCTTGAAAAATGAGAAGATGACCTTCATTGGACTAAGGCTAGAGTATGCCTTGGATGGAACCTCTAATTTTGTTACATGGAAGGATTGCATGAAGGTAATATTGGATGACAATGAGTTTCTAGATACATCAAGTCAGATGTTTTAAAACCATAAGCATCTAATGCCCAAAACCTTGTTCAGTGGAAGAAATATGTAGCCAAGGCGAGGAGAATAATATTGAAGGGATTATGGGATTATATTACCTCGAATCTCCATGGAAAATAAAATTCATTTGCAATGTGGAAAACACTAACAAGAATGTTCAAGAATAGTAGTGGCCATAGGAAGTTGGCACTCAAGTATAAACTTCAAAGTATCAGGATGCAAAATAATGATAGAATTTCGCAGTATCTAAGCAACTTTACATAGTGTCGCGATGAAACTGGAAAGGTTGGTGTTAATTTCCCTGAAGAAGACTCAGTAACCTTATCCCTTCTAGTCCATCCCAAGAGCTAGCATAGCTATAGAGATTTGGTGAATGGGAGGGAGAAATTACCGAGTTAGGAGTGCTTATGGTCTGATTTGGTATAGGAGGAAATAAGGCATAATATTAGAGATGGGACTTAATCCAAGGGTGAGGATGAAGAAAAATTTACATTGGCTAGAAAGGAAAAGAAGGGAAAAGGGAAGAAATCCCAATCCAAACCATAATTTGGTTAAGTGGCTTAGGATAAATATTTGTCAAAATTAAATGCTTTCATTGTCATGAATTCAGGAACTATGCCATGAAGTGTCCACATAAGAAGGAAAGGAAGAAGACCTCAAGAGGAGCAGAAAGTGAAGCTTTCGCTTCACAATTCGAGCTTACCTTTACCCTCATTACATGCATGGCCAAGACAGTGATGGGGAGTGTGTGGTACTTGAACTCAAGTGCATCATTCCACATGATGGGAAATAGATATTTTTTCAGTGACCTAGATGAGAAATATTTGCAGATGCACATCGAGATGGGGGAGGATGGAAGGTACAATGTGACTGGGATTGGTACAGCCACATTTCAAAGGGATTCAAGCTCCCCCCTTAGGCTTAAGGATGTCATGTTCATTCTGGGCTTAAATAAAAATCTTGTCTCTGTTGTAGTTTTGGAAGACCGTGGATATGATGTGATCTTCAACAAAGGAAAGACATTCCTGAGACACATAGCCACAAGATAGGTGAAGCAGATCGGGGTTCATGTGAAGAAATTTTATAAGCTAGATGTGGAGGATTGTGATGCATGAGCATAAAGGCGGAGAAGGTAGAAAGTCGTGATGTCGATGAACTTTGGCATAGAATAATTAGCCATTTTCATCATGCACCCTAAAAATCACGCAACAGATAACCATAGGCATCCCCAAAGGAGCAATTGAGTAGCAAGATGTATGCAAAGGATGCACTTTGGGGAAGTACACAAAATCCACATTCCATGATCAAAATAACAAAGCACGTGCAATCCAGGAAAGGATCCACTTTGATGTCTGTGGACCTTTCTCAACAAAGTACATTTCTAGTCAAATATTTTGTCCTTTTTATTGATGACTTCTCACGGAAGTGTTGGATCTTCTTCATGCAGAAGAAGGATGAGAAATTCTCCAATTTTGTAGAATTCAAGGCATTGGTTGAGAAAAAAATGGGCAATAAGGTGAAGGATCTCAGGAGTGATAATGGAGGACAGTACATGTCCAATGAATTTAAAAATTTCATTGCAAAAGAATGACATTTTTGCAAATGGATGAAAATTTTGATGAAGGCAAAGCGATGTAGTGCTCTCTTGAGAGGGAGCTTTAGATCCCACCAGAAGAGGATCTCTTAGCTCAAAAGGAGGAACCTTAAGAAGTCATGGAGCAACCACAAATTGAGGAGAAAATAATGGAGACATCCACTCCAGAAGAATCATCTGGAGAAGGTAGGAAAAGGACTAGGGAAGCTGAGAGACTTGTGCGGGATGCAAGGGAGAATGTAGGTGCTCCTTCAAGTTAGTATAGGTAGAGAAGGTCACCAGATTGGTACACTAGCAACATGGCTCTAATGACTAAGCTTGTAGAGACTAAGCCATCCTCTCTTGAGGAAGTAGTAGTGAAACCTATATTGGTTGATGCAATGGTGGAGGAATACAAATCCATTGTAAAGAACAGTGTTTGGGAAGTAGTCCCAAGACTAGTAGATAAATTAGTTGTGGGTTTGAGATGGATCTTCAAGGTAAATCACATAGCAGATGGAAACATAGAAAAGTACAAGGCCATATTTATGGCCAAGGGCTACTCTCAAGTTGAGGGGATTGACTATGAGGATACATTTTCTCCTATAGCAAGGTACTCATCCATCAGATCAGTTCTTGCTCTAACTACATAGAAGGGGTGGAAGATCCACCAAATGGATGTAAAAACAACATTCCTCAGTGGAGTTATTGAGGAGGAGGTGTATATAGAGAAACAAAAATACTTTGAGACCATTGATAAGGAGTCTCATGTGTGCATTCTCAAGCAAGTATTTTACGGTCTCAAGTAAGCACGATGTGATTCGTACACCAGGATTGATAGTTATCTCATTAGTTTGGGCTTCACCAAAAGTGAAGTGGATGCAAACCTCTATCATATCTTGGTAGAAGGTAAATTTTTTATTATTGTCTTATATGCTGATGACTTGATTTTAACTGGTGATAAGTAGCTAATCAGATCTTTCAAGGAGGACCTTGCAAGATAGTTTGAAATGAAGGACATGGGTTTCATGCACTACTTCCTTAGATCGGAAGTTTGGCAAGGTGATGGGAAACTGTTTTTCTCTCAAGGAAAGTATGCCAATGAGATACTTCAGAGATTCCACATGGATAATTTCAAACCCATGGAGACACCTCTAGCGACCAATTGGAGGAAAGAGGATGCCACTTCAGGTGAGGAATTGGATGCTAATGTTTAGTGGAAGTTGGTGGGTTCACTAATGTATATTTTGAACACATGATCACATATGTGTTATGCAATCAACCAGTTGAGCCAAGCTATGGTTAGGCAAACCAATTTATTTTGGAGGGTAGCTAAGCATGTTCTACAGTACCTTCAAGGCACTACCAAGTTTGGACTATGGTACATACAAACAGATGGAGTGAATCTAAGTGGCTCCAAAAATGCAGATTAGGTGGGGTGTCCATCAAATCGAAAGAGTACATCAGGTGGAATTTTCAATATTGGGTCCACATTTGTTGCCTTATACAACCACAAGAAAATATCTATGGCACTTAGTTCAGCATAAGCAAAGTACATGGTTTCCAATAAATCAACATGTGAGGCAATTTGGATGAGTAAGCTACATGTTGGATTGTTTGGTCAAATGATGGATCAAATTTTGATCTAATGTGACAATCAGAGTTGCACCAATTCTTGAGCGATAAAAAGGTGTCTTTTTAACTCCTAATTTGTTGGAAATAATACTGAGAGGGGGGGTGAATCAGTATTATTAAGCAATTTACCAAATCTTCCTTATTTGATCTTTTGAATTATTCTTGCATATCAGTACCATAAAATAATGAGATTGAATAAAGAAAATAGACAGTCACACCAAAGAACACAAGATGTAAGGTGGAAACCCAATGCGGGAGAAAACCACCTGCTGCAATATGTCTCTATCTTCTTTCAAGAAATTCTTTTACAATGATTTTGTACTGGTGCAGTCCTTTACCAGCACGCAGGCTGCAACCTGCAGAGAGCTACAACTCTCTCTCGTTTTCCAGTTTCTCCTGGAAGGGAGCTACAACCCCCTACTTCTTTTCATGAAGAATCAAATGATCAACAAGTATATAACAGATACAGTCCACTACAGATATCAGATCAGTAATTACAGAAATAACCCAGAACACTTTATGAACAGAAATATACAGTCAACAGATCATCTTAAGACAGGGACGCATATTTTCTTTCTGTGGCCTGCGACTGGACGCAGTCTACCCTCCGCTGTTCTACGTGCAGACGCACTGTTCCTCTATTCTTTGCTGCGACCGGCGCACCCCGAAACACTATCGCGCCGCGTCTTTTGCTTCAGAGACGCACCCAATAACACAGTCGCACCGCGTCCTTTGCCACAGAGACGCCCCTGAGCCTTTACTGTACTGCGTCCCGGCGCACTTACCCTTCACTGAACCTGCGTCCCTTCAGATATAAAAGATATGAGGACTTCAGAACCAACCCAAACACTCAGATCCACAGATCTGATCATGCGCCATAGAGATCACAGTCCATTAGAAGATTCGCCCTCATAGATCTGGACTAGATCTCACCAAAAGATATTCAACCAAGATGATGCTTAATCCAAATGAGCTCCTTTGCTTTATATAGGCAAGCTTCTCCCAAAAACATGGAACAATACCATGAGCCGACACCATAGAAACACAAAACTGTCGGCTAGATACCACGCAAGAAACCCCCACGTGCTTTTCTCTGCCTTGAAATGTGTGCACTGGGCGGACGCACCTCCTGAACGGCTGGCCGGCGTCCCTGGACGCGGGTTCTGTATGGTATACCTGTGGGGACGCACTTGCTGAACATATTTCCTGCGTCCTTCTTGATTTATCACCTGAATGGGTTTGCCATCAAGGACAACACCTGAATCATAATGCCAACAATCTCCCCCTTTGGACTTGATGGCAACCACATAATCTTCAGCTTCATTCTCCCCCTTTGACATCAAGAGCAAAGGGTATGCTCCCCCTATGCTCATGCATCTCCAGATCTGTAACCAGAAATCCATCATGAAGGAGATAGAGACATATTGCAGCTAATTCCAAGATCTCCTTCTCCATAATGCCAACAATGCATTATGTGCTCCCCCTGAGCCTATACCACCAATAGGAAGATGATCAACAGTAAGATGATGCATCAACAACCCCCAGCTTTTGCCTGAGGTATTCAAAAGTGTCCCTGGGCAATGGTTTGGTGAAAATATCAGCAACTTGTTCCTTAGAAGGAACATACTCCAACTTGACCATCTGTTCAAGTACTTGTTCCCGGAGAAAATGGTACTTGATTGGTATGTGCTTGGTTTTTGAATGCATAACCGGATTCTTTGAGATGCTGATTGCACTTGTGTTGTCACATAAGATAGAGATTGGAGGTGTACAAGTGATTTGATAATCCTGCAAAGTCTGCATCATCCAAAGGAGTTGGGTGCAACAAGATGCAGCAGCAACATATTCTGCTTCAGCTGTAGACAAGGCAATTGAACTCTGTTTCTTGCTGAACCAAGAGACCAGTCTGGGACCCATAAAGAACGCACCACCACTTGTGCTTTTCCTGTCATCCACGCTTCCGGCCCAATCTGCATCTGTATAGGCATGAAGAGTAAGATCTGTATTTCTAGGATACCATAAGCCATAATTTTGAGTCCCTTGAAGATATTTGAAAATTCTCTTCACTGCTTGAAGATGAGTCTCCTTCGGATTTGCCTGAAATCTTCCAACTATTCCAACTGCATGCATGATGTCTGGTCGGGTACCTGTTAAATATAGTAAACTTCCAATCATAGATCTGTAGGTTGGTTGATGTACTGCTGCAGATTCATCATTTGCACTGAGACTGCATCCTGTGACCATGGGTGTACATACTGGTTTTGCATCTTCCATGCCATATTTCTTCAAAATCTGCTTGAGATACTTGGTTTGAGATAAAAGGATTCCTCCTTCCTTTTGTTGGATTTGCAAACCAAGAAAGTATGTCAGTTCTCCTAGCAAGGACATTTCAAATTCTTTCTGCATGACTGAGGCAAAGCTTTGACTCATAGCTTCTTCATTGCTGCCAAAAATAATGTCATCTACATACACAACAAGTATTAGCAATTTGTCATTTTCAATTTTTATATATAGATTGCTATCTGCTGAACCTTTTGAAAAACCTTGTTGATGAAGATATTTGTCCAACCGGTAGTACCAAGCCCTTGGGGCTTGTTTGAGACCATAGAGAGCCTTTTTCAATCGGCATACAAGATTTGGATCATTTCCAAGAATGAACCCATCTGGCTGTTCAATGTACACTTCTTCTTCCAAGTCTCCATTCAGAAAGGCTGATTTTACGTCCATTTGAAATACTTTGAAATTCTGAGAACTTGAGAGAGCAAGGAACATTCGGATGGCCTCAAGTCTTGCAACAGGAGCAAAAGTTTCTTCAAAGTCTATTCCTTCTTGCTGTGCATATCCTTTACAAACAAGTCTGGCTTTGTTTCTAATTACTTCTCCATTTTCATTCAATTTATTTTTGAAGACCCATTTTGTTCCGATAACATTCTTATCCTTTGGTCTAGGAACCAGCTCCCAAGTGTTGTTCTTTTCGATTTGCTCAAGTTCTTCATCCATTGCTTTCACCCAACATTCATCTTTGCATGCCTCTTTCACATTTTGTGGTTCAGTAGAGGAGAGTAATGCCAAATAACTTGAAGCTTCTGTAACTGTTCTTCTAGTTTGTATACCTGCTTCTTTCTGTCCCATGATCTGAGATTCTGGATGGTTCTTTTGAACATATCTGGATGGAGTCTTTTCTTCTATTCTTGTTCGTTCTTCTGCTTCTTCGTGAGGTTCTTCTTGAGATTCTTCTTGCGGTTCTTCTTCTTCATCATTCTGTCTTTGAGGGTGGCTTTCATCTTCTTCGATGTCTTCACGATGTATTTGCCTAGGAATGTATCCCTTCTCATCAACCACTACATCAATGCTGTCAACAATTTTGCCAAGTCTTTTATTGTAGCATTTGTATGCTTTGCTATGTGGAGAGTAGCCAAGAAGAACACCTTCATCTGCTCTAGGATCAAGTTTACCAAGCTGCTCCTCAGTATTCTTGATATAGCATTTGCTCCCAAAGATTTTGAAGTGCTTTACTGAAGGAGTTTTACCACTCCAGAGCTCATGAGGAGTTTGAGTGCTGTTCACTCGGACATTTGTCTTGTTGAGAATAATAACCGCCGCATGTGCAGCTTCACCCCAGAAGGTTGCAGGGGTTCCTGATTCATCAAGCATAGCACGAGCCATTTGCTGGATTGTTCTGTTCATTCTTTCAACCACTCCATTTTGCTGAGGAGTTCTAGCTGTAGAAAATTCTCTCCTTATCCCATGTTCATCACAGAAATCGAAAAATTCATTTGAAGTAAATTCCCCACCTCTGTCAGATCTGAGGCACTTAATTTTGTGACCTGATTCATTTTCAACCAAGGCTTTGAAGGATTTGAATTTTTCGAATGCTTCATCTTTGTGCTTCATAAGTCCTAACCAAACAAACCTGGAGAAATCGTCAATAAATAATATCAAGTATTCCTCTCCTCTAGGTGTTCTTTTTCTGAATGGTCCACATACATCTGTATGTACTAGCTCAAGAGGCATGCTGGCTGATCCTTCTTTCTCTGGAAAGTTAGTTCTGGTTTGTTTTCCAAACTGACATGATCTGCATATGGTGTTGTCAGGAATTTTGATATCTGGAAGATCGCGAACTGCCTGATATTTGCAAGCTTTCCTTATTTGTGAGAAGCTTAGATGTCCCAACCTTCGATGCCATAGCCAGTGCTCTTCATCCTTGCTTAGATAGCATTGTTGTTGTCCTTCATCAAATATGTATAGATTATTTGGAGTTCTTTTTCCTTTGAGAACTGTTTTACCTGTATCAAGATCACGAACAAGGCATCCATTTGATCTGAATATAACCTCGGTTCTTTGATCACACATCTGGCTGACACTTAGTAGATTATGCTTCAATCCATCAACAAACAAAACATTTCCAGCCTTAACATCTTCTTTTAAAGGAGCAATACCTTTTCCTTTTATAGTTGCAGGAGTATCATTTCCAAAAGAGACTTTCTTTCCCTTTTCTAAATTAGAATAAGACTCAAGTTTTTCTTTATCACCTGTCATATGCTTCGAACATCCACTGTCAATGTACCATAGATTTTCTTGTCCTTCTGCATAAAATGCTATCCCACATCTTTCTGTTTGAGGTTCCTTTATTCTCCATGTTTTGGTGCCTGAGGCTTGTTCCTTTTTCTGCTCTTGTACCTTTCTTTCCGGAAACCTGCTTCTGCATTCAAAGTCTTTATGTCCAAAATTATTGCAAATAGAACATTCAACTTCATTTTCAAGAGCTGAAAAGTTGTTATAGGTCCTTTTTGTAATCCCTGTCATACTTCTTTGTTTTTGAGCTTCCCTAGTCATGATTGTTTTATACGCAACACATTGAGCTGCTTTGTGACCAAAGTTATGGCAAGAAAAGCATTGTCCATTGAAGAAGCTTCTGCGATTATTGGATCTACAAGCCAACTGATTGTAATTTCTATTTTCATCTATTCTTGAACCAAATTGAGAAGATTTTACCTGTGGCTGGTTGTGGCTTTTGTTCACCCTTAAGCTGGATTGCCCCTGATAGTTTCTGTTTGACATTTGTCCCTGCTTTACCTGATGATCTTCCTTGTGCTCTTGCTCATTTCTTCTTGCTGCATCAAGATAACTTTTTGAAGTGGATGCTTGAGAAGTTTCTCCATTATAGCCCAAACCTGTCTTATTTAGTGGAGACCGCTGCACACTGATAATCTCATCCAAAGTTTCAGATCCTTTGACAAACTTGAGATTAATAGTTTTTGTTTTCTCAATTTCTTTTCTAAGACCAACAATTTCACCTTCTAATTTTTCAAGATGTTTTTCCTTTTCATCAATTTGGAATTGTAGAGTATCAATAATCATGTTCTTTTCTTCTATGCATCTCTTGAGTCTAGTAATTTCATCATAAAGGTTATCCACATCTACAGCATCCTCATAATCATCATCTTCAAATGCCATTAACAACCTATATTTATTACCTTGTTCATCTTCATCACTGTTTGATAAGCCATCACTATCTTCATGGGTGTAGTAGCTTTTCTTATTTGCGCTTTGTTTCTTGTTCCATCTAACTGGTTCCTTTCCTTTATCCTTATAAGAGCATTTTGCAGCATAATGACCTACTCTTCCACAAGCAAAGCATTTGAAAGGTAGCTTACCTCTGAACCTTCCAGAACCTCTTTGAAGATTTCTGACAAAATTTGATTCTTCTTCCTCTTCTTCTGGATCATGGCTTGCTTCATCGTAATCTTCTTTGCCTGATGCTTTAAAAGCAGCCTCCCTTCTGTCTGATGGTCCTCCCTTTCTCATTTCATAAGCAGTTAGAATTCCATGTAGCTGAGACATAGTAAGAACACGGAGATTTTCTTTTTCTTCTATTGCAGATACTTTGGATTCAAACTTGGGGGATAATGATCTTAGAATCTTTTGAACTACTATGGACTCCTTTACTTCTTCACCCAAATTTTTCATACAATTAACAATCTCATCTACCCGAAGAAAATAATTAGCCACACTTTCATCATTATACATCTTGAGAGTCTCATATTGAATCCTGAGAGTTTGAAGTTTAGCTTGTTTTACCTGTTCATCTCCTTCATAGCTTGTGATCATTTTGTCCCATATTTCTTTTGCTGATTTGAAGTGCATTACCTTCATGAATTCTGTTTGGGATATACTTCCTAATAGAGTACTGACTGCTTTTGCATTTGTTTCATACTTCTTTTTCTCAGCTGGATCTGTAGGAGTAGCTGAAGGAAAAGCATAGCCTGTTTCTACAATGTCCCAAACTTCAGTACCAAGAGATTGAAGATATGCAGTAACTCTTACCTTCCAATAATTGAAGTTTGTCCCATCAAAAACTGGTGGCCTGATTGATGCTTCTCTCTCGTAGTTGCTCATGATGAACGATCTACCTTCAAGCGATCAAGCTTTTCTGAAGGACCTGCTCTGATACCAATTGTTGGAAATAATACTGAGAGGGGGGGTGAATCAGTATTATTAAGCAATTTACCAAATCTTCCTTATTTGATCTTTTGAATTATTCTTGCATATCAGTACCATAAAATAATGAGCTTGAATAAAGAAAATAGACAGTCACACCAAAGAACACAAGATGTAAGGTGGAAACCCAATGCGGGAGAAAACCACCTGCTGCAATATGTCTCTATCTTCTTTCAAGAAATTCTTTTACAATGATTTTGTACTGGTGCAGTCCTTTACCAGCACGCAGGCTGCAACCTGCAGAGAGCTACAACTCTCTCTCGTTTTCCAGTTTCTCCTGGAAGGGAGCTACAACCCCCTACTTCTTTTCATGAAGAATCAAATGATCAACAAGTATATAACAGATACAGTCCACTACAGATATCAGATCAGTAATTACAGAAATAACCCAGAACACTTTATGAACAGAAATATACAGTCAACAGATCATCTTAAGACAGGGACGCATATTTTCTTTCTGTGGCCTGCGACTGGACGCAGTCTACCCTCCGCTGTTCTGCGTGCAGACGCACTGTTCCTCTATGCTTTGCTGCGACCGGCGCACCCCGAAACACTATCGCGCCGCGTCTTTTGCTTCAGAGACGCACCCAATAACACAGTCGCACCGCGTCCTTTGCCTTTACTGTACTGCGTCCCGGCGCACTTGCCCTTCACTGAACCTGCGTCCCTTCAGATATAAAAGATATGAGGACTTCAGAACCAACCCAAACACTCAGATCCACAGATCTGATCATGCGCCATAGAGATCACAGTCCATTAGAAGATTCGCCCTCATAGATCTGGACTAGATCTCACCAAAAGATATTCAACCAAGATGATGCTTAATCCAAATGAACTCCTTTGCTTTATATAGGCAAGCTTCTCCCCAAAACATGGAACAATACCACGAGCCGACACCATAGAAACACAAAACCGTCGGCTAGATACCACGCAAGAAACCCCCACGTGCTTTTCTCTGCCTTGAAATGTGTGCACTGGGCGGACGCACCTCCTGAACGGCTGGTCGGCGTCCCTGGACGCGGGTTCTGTATGGTATACCTGCGGGGACGCACTTGCTGAACATATTTCCTGCGTCCTTCTTGATTTATCACCTGAATGGGTTTGCCATCAAGGACAACACCTGAATCATAATGCCAACATAATTATCTTCACATTAATTGTCAACCCAGAGACGACTTTTTATTTCAAGAGTGTGCTCAGTCTGAGGCAGTTATTTACTCAAGAGTAATGTTTTGCAGTATAGTGCTTAAAATACAAAAGTAAATGAATTCTTGAAACAAAATCTACTTACAATTAAAAGAAACTTAACACTCTGAAACTTAAGTCATTCACTTAGAAAACTACAACAATTTATCAGTCAAGGATACAGTAGCAATAACTCATTTCTTGTTTAACTGATATAAATTAAATCAAGCATAAATAAGATCCACAATATGAGAACTTAGGCAGTGATAGCCAATGTCCTTTACAGTTGTTTATCTCACACACAACATCAAATAACCAATTGGAAATTGAAAAGAACTAAATCAATCGTGCTACTGCAACTTAATCGAAATGAGACAATTGTGCTAACTGTAAGAATGCTGAAAGGCAAGATTAAATAATTGTAGAAAGTAAATGAACAACAGTGCTAAGTATTAGAAATGAACAGCCAAACTATTATAGCTATAATGAATAGAAAATTGTTAAATTACTAGAGTGATCAGCGCAACTCTGTAGATGAAATGAACAGCACAACAATCTACTTGTGAAAAGCAGTGATCTTTGTTAAGAAGGAAATGAATAGTAACACAATTTAAGTACAGTATATAAAATAGATCAATTCATTCAGTCTGGAAATACCAAGCAGTAAAGTAATATGATTACGATAAATAGAAATAAAATCAAACCATCACACGGCAAGAATTGTAAAGATATAATATAGCAACAGTGTGATCCACCAGAGGTTGGGCCCTTAGCCGCCAGCAAATGCTACTGGGCTACTTCAGATAAGGCGAATGAACAACAACCTCCAAATTATATATTAATCATCAAATTGTGAAATCATTACAACAGTAAAAGCCTTGAGAATTACAATGGTAATGCAACAATCCCTTTTTCCTCCTATCCTATCATGAATCATGAATTCTTAATTCTAAATCTCTAATTCTCAAATCATAATTTTGCATTCTCTCAGCCATCCTCTCCTGAATTCATCATTCCCCTTCTCTAATCTCTGTTTTGATTTAAATACATAGAGAGCAGAGAGAATTTACAACTATGATGATTACAATATGATCATTATTATAAAATTGGATTGCTTCTAACCAATTGATCAACAAGAAAATATATTTCCATCCATCTTTCAACAAGAGCAAGGCGAATTCGGCTTTGCAACTGAGATTTGGAAAACAGCCACACAGCAAATATGAGAGAATCGTGCTCAAAGAACCCTATGTTTCTCTCAATACAAGCCGAATTTGTGCAAACCATTACGAAGAAAAGTTAATTTGGTCTGTTTTGGACAAAACCCATGTTCCAGATCTTCCAGATTCTTCTTCAATTGCCCAGAATCTCAATCGTAAAATTGTCACTTCTTATTCTAGCGAATTTCTGAGTTGGAATATTTAATGATCAAATCTTCAATCTGGAAATTATCTTGGAGGCTAAAAATGATGAGTAATGTTACAACCAATTTATTAATAAACCATCATTGATAAAATCATGCATAATCATCAATTTATTAAAAATAAATGAGAATAAATAATATTTTTCCATAAGAGTATAAATCATTATAAAATGGATTTATATAATGAATTATAATAAATGACATGATAAAGAAGAGTAAAAATCGATGAAATAAGTGTTTAAAAAGTGGTCGTATTCATGGTCCAACACCAATCTCTCTAAAAATCCTACTTTTCATGATCAATCCAAGCATATAGATATCACGTATCACCATTTACGAGACTATGTGTACATGTGGATAATGTTGTTGTAGTACATTCTGAAAAAGGAACAATATGCTGATATTTTGACAAAGTCCTTCTTAAGAGGGAAATTAGAGTTCCAGAGGTGCGAGATAGGGGTGGTTGATAATATATTTATTGCTGAGAGGGAGCGTTGAATAATGTAACAAGAAATTCTCAATTTTATTTTTTCTTGATTAAATTGAGAAAATTCGAATTTCCACATCAACAGACAACTTGGAAGATGTTAACTTGTGTGATAGGGCTTATTTCTCCCATTTTACTCAGTAAATTCGAGTTGGAAGAGTTAGAGTTCCATTCTACATGTGTGATTACTAATGTGTAGCAATCAAGGTGAGTTATCTCAAGTTGTTTTCAATTAAACTAGCTCCAACTTTTGACGGAACTAGTAGAAGTCCAGTTAAGCAGTGGGACTTCATTCAAACTCAATGATCATCTAGTTATTTGAACAATTATCCCAAAATAACTAGTGCATGTAGATAATTCGAGTTACCCATTTTAGGTGGAGATTCCAAGGTAGTGTAACATAAGTTGTAGACTAGTCTTGAGTGTATAGGTGTTGCATGCAGTCAAATGATCAACCAAAAATGAATTTTGAAATTCAATTGAAGGAATTTCCTAAATGATAGGGGATAATTCCTCAAGGAATAGTGGAAGGAAATAGGAGCTCAAGCTGAGGAAAAAATTGACCAAGTCTAGGTTAGAGGACTTCACTGTGTAGAGAGATAGGTTGTGCACTTGCAAGTGATCTCAGTGGAGCAAAGAAATTTTAATACATCTCTATTCATTTGATTAATGCAAAAAAGCATTGGGGATTTTAGAAAATTTCTTTCCCGAGACAAAAATACTTGTTTCAAGTGTGTTATTTCTTCTTGCATGTTTGAAATTTTTGTTCTAAATTGTGACATAATATCCGTAGAGCAGTAGTGTAGGTTTGTGTCTTGTGATTTTGATAAAAGCTTCATGAGCAGTTTCAAATCTAGAACCCAATTGCTATAAACAACAATTGTATATGGTATCTTTGTTGTTGCCTTCATTATATACAAGGTTCTTGCCTTGGATCCTTTAGCCAATACGATTGATCCTTTAGTAATTTTCCAGCCACCTTTCCCAAATGTTGTGGAGTAGCCTTCATCATCCAATCGTCTCATAGAGATCAAACTCATATGCAACTCTAGGACATGCCTAACCTGTTTCAGCAAGATACCTTGTCCACCCTTTGTCTTGATTCGAACATCTCCCACTCCAACAATATTACAGAAATTATTATTTCTAAATGTACTTTACCATGATTAACTTCTTCATATGTAACAAAATTATTTTATATGGGGTCACATGGTGAGATGATCTAGAGTCAAGTGACCATCAATGCTACTGCTATAAATATATAAACATACTTTTTCTACTAAAGCAGTTAATAAAACATCACTTTCAGAAGCTACAATAGTAGTCTCACCTTCCTTTGTGTTTCTATATTTTTTATTTATGTTGATTGATTTTTGTTCCTTCTTCTCCTTCTATTCTTTCTTCCAAAACCAAAAATCCTTTCTCTTATGCCCTACACTTCCAAAGTGAAAACAAGTGAGTCTTCCCATTCTTGATTTCGATCTACCTCTTGATTTTGAACACCCCTATCTAGCACATTCAATTTTCCTTTGACAATTAGCTAATACTAGGGCTTCTCCTCCCTAGTTTTCGCAATTGATTTGTGACGCAACTCCTCATTCATTAAACTTCTACTAACATCACCAAAATTCAGGGTCCTTACAGGTGTTGAAGTTATAATAACTACTATCAAATTCTCCCAGCTATCTCGCATAGAGCATAGTAATAAGATGGTTCTAATCTCGTCATCCAAAATAATTTTGATAATGGAATGTTGACTTGTTATTATATTAAATTTGGTCAAATGCTATGCCACTAAAGCATCTTCCTTCACCTTGAGATTGTACAACTTATTCATCAATAAGACTTTGTTCAATGCCATGTTTTTCTCATATAAATCATGCAAGTTTTTCCACAATGCTTCTGTCGTCTTTTATCTAGCGACATTAAAATATACTTTCTGTACCAAATAGAGACGAATTATGGCAATGGTATTTCTATATAGCTTGTTCCATTCTTCGTTTTTCATTGATGACAACTTCTTCGCTACTTCCTCAGTCAACAATTATTGATCCTTTAAAATCAATATGTCCTCCATCCATGCCTTCCATAGGGAAAAATTGTCCCCATTTTATTTCTCCACATCACCTAATGTCGCTATCTCCATGCTCATAACTCTTCCCATCAATAACTAGACACACATGTTGGCTTGATGGGTCCTAACATAGGTTCAGTGTTATCTGCGCCAACCAACAAAACCCTAACTATTGGCCCTTTCAGCAGCAACATGTGTAGCGCAGGCTGCAGTCTCACCTGAAGTAGTATTTGGGGATGACAAAACTAGGTTTCTACATCCAGAGGTCTGTGTGATAGGTTCATGCAGTCCTAGGGCTTAGATCTACGTTCGTGAACCCTTAACCCTTTCAAACATACAATTATTGTAAATGTACTTAAACAACTTTTAGATCTTCGCAAAGGTTTTTAATCACTCATAACATGCATAAATACTACTGATATACTACTTTTGGGCACCAAATAAGACTTAATTCATATAATTTGTAACATATAGCGAAATTACATAAACTTGGAGAAGTAATAAATAAGACACACATGCATCAAAATTGGCTCAAAACTGTCTTTATTAAGTAAAATAAATTTAGTACAAACTTCTCTTCCCCATGCACTTAGTTGCAGGGGCCCACGCAGTCAGTGTGGGGACTTACCAAGGTCTCCACGCACTCCACGACAGGAGCCTTCCCCTTTCGCCTAAGTACAGGAAACATACCTTTCCTTCCTTAGCTTACTTTCCCTTACAAAAAATTCTTCTTCCTTCGATTCCTCTTAGAATCACTATGAATCATTTATATATAGAATTTTGCTTACAATACCATGGTCCACAAACCATGGGTGGGTCTCAAAACATCCCTATCACATACCTAGCTAAGGGACTAAAGCCACTTTGAATCATACTAACTCCGTGCTATACTTCCACATTTTGTGGAGACTTTACATGCTTACAAAAAGATATTACAAAATTTACCCAACTTCGACCAAAAATTAATCCCAGGGAACCCATCCCAATAGTCCACCAACACAAATTGGGTGACTCTCCCTCGAGTCACTTGAGTAGTGCTGCAATCCTATCCTGGATTTCATGGAAATCCATCTTCAAAACCTGTAAATTTGTTGTACACTACACCGCAGACTGCTGTACTTCTTCAGCTAGCTTCTCTGTAGTAGGGCCTTCCACTGCGAGTCCCATTTCTCGTTATGTCTATTGGATGGTCTTCAACTTGGCTTGAAATGATAGAGTAAGCTACCTTTCTTCCTCTGTCCATGGTTGTGTTCTTGCCCTCAAGATGGCCTCTTTACGGCCCAACTCTTCAATCTTTGTCTATAGTTGTTTTCCTTCCTGGAGGAGTACAAGGCGCTGGACTGGCGCCAAAGTGCACATAGTTTTCCTGAGTTCGTCAAACTATTGCTACTTCTCCCAAATATCAATATCGATCTTATTATGCAACCATATAACAAAATAGAAGAAAAGGTAGGTAAACGACTTCAAAATCATGCTCTTCGAAGGGGCAACCTCCTTTACATTACACAAATGAAAAATTCTCGAATGATTCAAATGACAAACATCCTTTCTATATATAGGAGTCTAAGGGGTCACAATATAATCAAAGTCAACATAACAATAATAATATAAGGGCACAACAATAACAATAGTGGTCTTCTATGGGGCACAATAATAACAATGTGGGGAAAACTGGGGCACAACAATAACAATAAGGGGCTACAATGACAATAGTAATGGGGGAATCACTAGTATTATAGGGAACTAACATGCCATTCTCCTTAAAAAAAGTGTTGTCCTCAACGCTTGAGTAGCTATTGATTATTTTGTAAAAATTCTCATCCTACCATGTGGAATCTTCACCTGGTATGTTCTTCCACTTGATGAGATACTCTGAAATTGATCGATTTTGTAGTTACCAAGTTCTTTTTTCTGTGACTGCTTCAGGTTCCAATATGATTTTTCCTTCCTCGTCAAGTTCTGGAAATATTGTTTGAATTGCGAGCTTGTCACCTATAACCTTCTTTAAGCATGAAACATGGAAAACTGGGTGCACTCAGGAAGATGCAAGAAGCTCCAATTTGTATGCCATAGTACGAATCGTTTGCAATACCTTGTACAGACCATAATACTTTGGTGATAATTTATTACCCTTCTTAGCTTTCTTGAGGGACATTTCTTTGTATGGTTTTAGTCATAGAAATACCTAGTCACCTACATCAAAACTTCTTTCGCTGTGATGTTGATTTTCCTGTTGTTTCATTCTATTCTAGGCCAAAGTAAGGTTATCATTTAAGAGTTGGAGAACCTATTGTTTATGACCGGTGTGATCTTCCACTGTTTGAACCTTAGAATTTTCTCTTAAAGATGTTGTGATGGATAGTGGATGATATCCATAAAGTGCAATAAATGGGGTCATTTTTGCTGCAATATGGAAGGAATTGTTATAGCACCATTCAACTAGAGGCAACCACTTGATCCATTGTGTTTTTTTATCAGATACAAAGCAACGAAGATATCCTTCCAAACATTTGTTCTCTATCTTAGTTTTCACATCAGATTGAGGATGATAAGATGACCTATGAGCTAAGTGAGTACCCAGAAAAGAAAATAATTCTGTCCAAAAATTTCCAGTGAAAATGGGATCTCTGTCGCTTACAATAATATTTGGGTTTCCATGTAGCTTTTGAGTTGTTTCCATAAATGTAGTAGCAACTGTAATGGCTTTAAATGGATGAGATACTACAAAAAAGTGTGAATACTTGGTAATTTTATCAACTACCACCATGATTACACTCTTTCCTTCATAATTGGGTAAACCTATGATAAAATCCATTGAAACCTCCTCCCAACGTTGACTTGGAATGGATAAAGGTTGTAACAGACCCAGGGTCTTAATTTTTTCAACTTTATTTTGTTGGCAAACCAAACATTCTGCCACAAACCTTTGAATATCAGATTTAAGGCCATCCCAAAAAAATCCCTTCTTAACCCTATGGTAAGTTTTTAAAAATCTCGAGTGCCCTCCTAAGGGAGAGGCGTGCAATTCCAGAAGAATATTTTGTTTGAGTGGGGAATTCTTGCAGAGGTATAAGCAATCTTTGTACCATAACAAATCATATTTCCAGATAAATGTATCTGATGTACTCAGATCTTGTTGCAAATTTTGAATGGGTGCCCACACTTCTTTGTCATTCTTACATTCATCCCTTGCTTCATTTATCCAATATGGTTGGATGATAGAGATGACATAAAGAAATGCTTTCACATCCCCATCCTTTCTCTAGAGTGCATCTGCAACAATATTTTGCTTCCCTTTTTTGCAAATGATTTCAAAGTCATAACCAAACATCTTTGTGACCCACTTTTTCTTCTCTTCTGAGTATAATCTTTGTTCTAAAAAGTATAAGACTATCATGATCTGTTTTTACCTTGAATTGTCTTCCCATTAGGTAAGGTCTCCATTTTTTAAGTGCATGTACTATTGTCAGCATTTCCTTCTCATAAATAGCTTTGTGTAAATACTTTCCTTTGATTGGATGACTTTCAAAAGCAATGGGCCTTCCTTATTGCATTAAAAGAGCACTAATTCCATTTCCTGAGGCATCACATTCCACAATAAATATTTTTGTGAAGTCTCATGTACCTAAGACCAGTGCTTGGCACATTTCCTCTTTAAGATATTCAAAGGCTTTCGTTGCTTCTAGAGTCCAAGAAAATGAATCTTTCATCAGTAATGTTATAATATTGATGTTGTATCTCTGATATGATAATGGTCATCTATCATGTTGGGAATACTGAGAGGGGGGGTGAATCAATATTTCTTTTTCCGACTATTGTTTTACCAGTTAAAACATTTATATTCAGAACACAAGATGAAAAACAAGAATAAATGATTTTATTAATATAATCTTTGCATTAAAATAGATACAATATGTAAGTGGCTGTAATCAATTTCCAAGCACCAGCTTGGACTTTTGTGAGGCTCCAACCTCCAAAGCTCCAACTCTATTTCGCCAAGGCAACAATCTTGGACTTAGGAGCACCGACTCCCAAGGACTTTAATCCTTCCAGTTCCTGAGACACTAGTCCCAAAGACACCTATCCTTCCAACTTCTGAGGCATCAACCCCAAGGACTCCAATCCTTCTTACTTCTGAGGAATCAACCCCAAGGACTCCAATCCTTCTTACTTCTGAGGCACCAGCCCCAAGGACTCCAATCCTTCTTGATTCTAAGGCACCAGCCCCAAGGGTTCCGACCCAATCTTGTCAAGGCACATTTGATACTAATGTTATGCTCTCAGAACTATTCATTACTAAGTTTTGTCTATTTACAGCTTCACTCTAGTCTCCATGCTATAGCATCAATGACTTCCAATCTTCCTATGAAGGAGTCTTTGCAACTCTTCATACTATCCACATAGAGTCTCCAATAGAAGACCTCTAATAAAGTCTCCACACAGCTTTAGTGAGTCTACTATTAGCTGCACTAAGCTCTGCATAAGAACCAACATTCTGTTCAAGCATCTGTTCTTACTATCATAGTAAATGCTTCAGCATAACTGCTTCTCTTCTGGGTACTTCTCACTTCAAACAATGTTAGATAAAACTTTATTCATTACATCATAGAATTATTCATCAGGCTGCATTGTTTACCTGATTAATTCTTTCACAGGGTAACACAATTAGTTGAGAAGCTTACCCTTCGAATGCCTTTTGTTCTGTTGGTCCTTTGGCCCTCTTCAATTCTATTGGACCCTCTCACTACCTCTATTTCATATAACGTATTTCAACAACGTTCAACCGCACCTTCTGTTCTCTGTTTTCCCTGTTTTATTCATTCCCCATACCTCTGTTTATCGGTTTCCTCTTTTCCCTTGCTCTTTGGCTTCCTCCTCAGTCTCTGTGGTTTCGTCTGCATCACTTGATCCTTAGGCTTCCTTCCTCAGTCATTATGGCTTCCTCTGTCTCTTCGTGCTCACCAACACACCTGAGACATGTTGATTCAACCACGAGAACCGAATAATACACAGAGAATACATATTACAAGTTAAAACCTGTAACAACGCTCCTTTTATCAATAATTATTGACATACACAGGGCTTTATCATTTAACGGAGTTGCCACATCTCAATCGTAATCGCAATCGCCATGATTTAGCCTACTGAACTATTATTCAGGCCTCCTGAACTATCAGGTGTGTTTTATAGTGCATTTTTGCCTTCAAACCACGTGCAAGGCCAATATTCAAATACACAGGAAATATGAGATAAACCACAAGCGAAACGCTAAGGGCGGAATTCAAATTTAATTCACCTGAGTCTATAACCACATCGGATTCAATGTGTAATCGCAATCAGCAGTCGCACTCATGACATTGTTGATGGCTAATGGCCGATTCTCCACTGGATGCAATATTATATTAAGCCCATCTATAATGTTACATCAGGTTCGGTCTTGCAATCGTAATCGGCACTTGCCCTTGGCGGAGGCCCGATGCGATATTGCTAATCGCTATCGGCGATTGCAATGGGATGCTTAACACATTGTAACTTCCGCTCCTGAAGTACTGATGCGATATATTTCGGTATTCACAATTCGCAAAGGTTCAGGGCTCGACGTTAACGTAGACCACTCACTTATAGCGATTCGATAATATGTGCCGGACTCGATAGGGCTCAACACTCCCATGCATAAAATTTCAAGTCCACTTTCCTGAATCCGCTAAGTGTTTAGCATGATTTCTCTGTGTAAAAGGAATTCAGCGATAAACAAGTAAATACACAGGGGTGATGCTATATGGGTTCTATGGGACCGATAGTGTTAACACTTCTACCTCCGATAGTGTAAATGCATATATAAACTCTACCTTTCCGCTTCGATAGTGTATTTGCATATATGTATGGTTTTATGTCGCCGATAGTGTATATATCCCTATTTATATATGTTTTTACCACTGATAGTGCATATAGCCCTATATACATGAGTTTTATGAGTTTTTGCCTCTGATATATGATTTTGTGGCATATATTTCTCCCTATAGTGTAAATGCATCCATATATATGATATATGCTCCTGATAGTGCATTCCTTTGGCATTTCTTGCTCTGATAGCTCTCGATAGTGTAAATGCATCCATATATATGATATATTCACCTGATAGTGTTATCTGTGGCATATATGGCTCCTGATAGTGTAATCTGTCACATATATGGCTCCCGATAGCTCATTTTCATGCATATGATCCTTTTGTGGCATACATTGCCTTGATAGCTCCCAATAGCTCTGTCTGCTTCCTCCATTGCTCCGATGGCTCTGTTTGCTTCCTCCAATGGCTCTGTTTGCTTCAATCTGGCTCCTCTATCTTGGAAGCATCTTGCAAAGACCTCCTCTTATACCTTCATACCTTGATGGCTTCTGCCTTTTCTGATATGCCACTCTTGCTCTGATATTCTGTAATATGCTTTGATATGCCTCCTTTGTTAACTCCTCTAGCTTATGGCTTGGCTATCATGATGGCCTTGCTCCTCTCTCTTCATGGATCTGTTTTTCTTCCCCTTGGCTTCATATCATCATCTAGTATTTAGAATATTTCCATATTGACATCAATGACAACCTAGGTCAACAATCTCCCCCTTTGTTATTGATGGCAATATTCTTCTTCTCTCCCCCTTTGACGTCAATGGCAAAGGAGTACTTTGGGACTCCCCCTATCAGACTGCTTATGTTCTTCATGAATGGTAGATCTTCATGGGTCTATGACTCCCCCTGTCATAGTGCTCTTAGTCTTTTTACTTAAGATAGAAGGATTGATGCTTTATCATCAATTAGAACATTATTCCTTCTTCATGTCTCAGAGCTACTTCATCATGGTTTCAACAATGCTTAAAGATAGTCAGATTGGAAATAGCCATACACCAAGTGTCCAAGTCCAGGTTTTTATGCTTCAATCCAAATTTTTACCTCCATAGTCAGAATTTAGAGGCCTTCATAGTCCGAAACAAGAGAAAAATGCCACTAAACTTTTATTTATTGTTATGTTTCTTCATATCCGAGTTCCTTTGTGTCTTTATGCTTCTCCTTAAGTCACTGCCATCTAGTATTCAACACTACTGCATTTGGATGAAATGGTGAGAGGTTGTGCCTCACTATTGTTATATTTTCTAAGTGGCCAGTATCAGCATAAGTTATTTTTGACTGCACAACATTCTCCTTTATATGAGCCATATTTTCCTTGTCTTCTTGTACATGCCTCAGCAAGTTATTTCCTCTTAACAGATTTAGATATCCAATCTGTGACTATCTTTTAAATTCATTCTGCTGATTTGCATCTTCTTGCAATGCTTCAGTTTTGTTATATGCTGCTAGCTGGTCTTACTTCAAACTCCATTCTGGATGTATCTGATTGTTTGAAGATTTCCTCTATTAGTTTCGATAATTTATCCGTTCTCCCATTAAATCCTTGAGTCAAGACATAAACTTCTGTGATAACAGAACTGTAGTTGTTTGCCCTATTTCTTTAGTATTAGATGACATTCTTTGTTGTTCCAAATACTACTTAGTGATTAAGTTGAAAGCATCTTTAACAACAGTCCAAAGAATGGTTACAGAATCATATTCTTCAATGGAGTACTCCTGAGAAATGATCTTCATCAGAGAATGATTGTTAATAAAGCTCAATAAGGATTTCATAAGGACCCTTTCACTGATAGCCTCTGCAATAATGAACAAGAATCACTAGCTCCCCCTAACTCTATGCATCATCTCTTTTGGCAGAGTCTTCCCATCAAATGCTTAGACTGTCAAAATTCAGGCCAATGACATATGTTGTTGGCTGGAGAGTTCAAGGGACTTTCGGATTGTATTTGCTTCCTTCTCCATACTTGCGTAACTTTCTTCTTTTGCATTGTTTTAGCTTGTGTAAGAGCCCAAGTTAAGTTACAATCACGTGCCATAGGACCAATGTTATGACACTTGAAGCATTCTACATTGTTCATGAATAAGAATTCATGATTTCTTCTTGCAAAATTGTTTCTTGGAGATTGTTGGGGACCATAATATTTATCTCTATGATATGGTTGGGGACCATAACATTTATCTTTATGATATGCTTTACAGTCTTTTTCCATGTGACCAAAGTTTGTACAAGAATAACAATAACCAAAAAATGAACTTTGGTACCTGGGAGATGGAGATTTCCTTGATGTACTTCTGATGATAACGATTGCCTCTCGCATCTTTGACATCATCTACATTTCTTCTTGGAGCAGGATTTCTTCTATAGTAGCCTTGATTTTTGTCCTTGCCTTTACTGGAACTGGGATCATCACCATTTCTTTCTGGCTTCTTTACATCCCTTTTGTTTGAAGCATTATCATTCTTGTTTGAGGATTCACCTACATACCCAAGACCTGATTTATCAAATGGACATCTGTGATAGCTGAGCATGTCATCCAAGGCCTGAGAGCTCTTCAAGATTTTGTTCATCCCTTTAACCTTTGTTCTGAGGAAGACAATCTCTTCTTCCAATCTTTCACACTCATTATTCTCCTTAGCAAGTTGTTCCTCAGTTTCTTCCTTGATACGAGTAGCTTCATCTGCTTCTATTTTAAGGGAGATGATATTTGACTTCATTCTGAAGATTTCTTCATTCTTTGCTTGACTGCTCTCCATTTCTTCCTTGATCCTTGTAGCTTTACATGTTTCAGCCTTGAGAATCTTGATGTTAGATTTTAATTTGAAGATTTCTTCATCCTTTTTTTCTAGTTGACAGGTCATGGTGTTTCTTTCCTTTCCTGCTTCATCAACCTGTCGTTCTATGACTTCCAATGCTTCCATGGTATTTTCCACTCCTTGTTCTTTTTTCCTTACTTCTTGTAGTTGAGACTTGAGAGAGGAGACCTCTACCTTGTACTGACCAATCTCTTCTTCAAGTTTGTTCAAGCTCTTGTGCCTTTGTTCAAGATGACTTAACAAGGTATCTTCCTGATTCTTTGCTTTATTCAATTGATTTGTCATGGATATGACTTCTTCATGGTGATTTCTTTTGCTTTGATGAAATTCCTTCTTAAGCTTGACAAGCTCTTCATCCCTTTCTTGTACTTGAAGCTTGATGAGGTCAACTTTCTTTCTTGTTTGGTCTTGATCACCAACTAGTGATATCTTCTTAAGTTCCTCATTTTTCTTTTTCAAATTGTTAATTTCTTCCACGGCAGTCATAAGTTGAGTGAGGAGTTCTTCTACAAAATCTTTTTCATTCTCTTCATCTTCTAGGTCTGCTTTAGCCTTGATGTTATCATTCTCATGTTTAGCTTGTATGATGGGTTCTAGATTTCCTTCTCGATTTCCATCATCTTCTTGACTGATGGTCATGTTCAATTCTCCTTTTGAGTGAAGGTCATGAAGTTTGTCCCATATACCCTTTGCTGATGAAAATTTTCCTAGATTGTTCTTTATAGAATCAGGTAGCCCATTCAAGATTGCCTTTATTGCTTTTGCATTGTACTTCTTGGATTCTTCATCCATCCTACTATCAACAATCACTGATTTCCAGATTTCAATGCCCTAAGTCTATAAGAGATTCCTCATTCTTGCTTCCCATATATTAAAGTTCCCATTGAGCCTTGGAGCCTCCTCAAATTGCTTGTCTTCTATTTTAGTAGTAGAGGGAGACATCCTTAGGAGGATAGGAGACTTTCTTCCTTTACTTCGCCATTTGTGTTCTAAAGACCAACCTTCATGTTGTTAGGCTTTGAATGAAGGTACTAGCTCTGATACAAATTGTTTGAAATACTGAGAGGGGGGCTGAATCAATATTTATTTTTCCAACTATTGTTTCACCAGTTAAAACTTTTATATTCAAAACACAAGATGAAAAACAAGAATAAATGCTTTTATTAATATAATCTTTGCAGTAAAATAGATACAATATATAAGTGGTTGTAATCAGCTGCCAAGCACCAACTTGGAATTTTGTGAGGCTCCAACCTCCAGAGCTCTAACTCTGTTTCGCCAAGGCAACAATCTTGGACTTAGGAGCACCGACTCCCAAGGACTTTAATCCTTCCAGTTCCTGAGACACTAGTCCCAAAGACACCTATCCTTCCAACTTCTGAGGCATCAACCCCAAGGAATCCAATCCTTCTTACATTTGAGGCATCAACACCAAGGACTCCAATCCTTCTTACTTCTGAGGCACCAACACCAAGGACTCCAATCCTTCTTGCTTCTGAGGCACCAACCCCAAGGGTTCTAACCCAATCTTGTCAAGGCACGTTTGATAGTAATGTTCTGCTTTCAGAACTCTTCAATGCTGACTTATGTTTGTTTATAGCTTCACTATAGTCTCCATGTTATAGCATCGATGAATGCCCGTCTTCCTATGAAGGAGTCTTTGCAACTCTTCATATTGTCCACACAATCTCCCATAGATGACCTCTGATAAAGTCTCCACACAACTTTAGTGAGTCTACTATTATCTGCACTAAGCTCTGCATAAGAACCAACTTTCTGTTCAAGCATCTATTCTTACTGTCAGAGTAAATGCTTCAGCATAGCTGCTTCTCTACTGGGTACTTCTCCCTTCAAACAATGTTAGATAAAACTTTATTCATTACATCATAGAATTGTTCATCAGACTGCATTGTTTACCTGATTAATTATTTCACAGGGTAACATGATTAGCTAAGAAGCTCACCCTTTGAATGCCTTCTATCCTGTTGGTCCTTCGGCCCTCTTCTGTTCTGCTAGACCCTCTTTTTGTTCTGTTGGACACTCTCACTACCTCTGTTTCCTCCAACTTATTTCAACAATGTTCAACCACACCTTATGTTCTCTCTTTTTCCTATATTATTCATTCCCCATACCTATGTCTATCAGTTTCCTCTTTTCCCTTGCTCTTTGGCTTCCTCCTCGGTCTCTGTGGTTTCCTCTGCATCACTTGATCCTTCAACTTCCTTCCTTGGTCACTGTGGCTTCCTTTGTCTCTTCGTGCTCACCAAAGCTCCTAAGACACGTTGATTCAACCACGAGAACCAAACAATACACAGAGAATACATATTACGAGTTAAAACCTGTAACAACGCTCCTTTTATCAATAATTATTGACATACACGGGGCTTTATCCTTTAATGAAGTTGCCACATCTCAATCGCAATCGCAATCGCCATGATTCAGCCTACTGAACTATCATTCAGGCCTCCTGAATTATCGGGTGCGTTTTATGGTGCATTTTTTCTTTCAAACCACGTGCAAGGCCAATATTCAAATACACGGGAAATATGAGATAAACTATGAGCAAATCACTAAGGGTAAACTTAAAATTTAATTCACCTGAGTCTATAACTACATCGGATTCGATGTGAAATCGAAATCGGCGGTCGCGCTCATGACATCATTGATGGTCGATGGCCGATTCTCCACTTGATGTGATATTATATTAAGCCCATCTATAATGTTGCATCGGGTCCGGTCTTACAATCGCAATTGGTGATTTCCCTTGGCAGAGGTTCGATGCAATATCGCTAATCACTATCGGCGATTGCAATGGGCCACTTAACACGTTGTAACTTCTGCTCCCAAAGAGCTGATGTGATATACATCGACAATCGCAAATCGCAAAGGTTCAGGGATCGACGTTAACGTAGACCACTCGTTTATAGCGATGCGATAATATGCACCATACCCGATATGGCTCATCACTCCCATGCATAAAATTTCAAGTCCAATTTCTCGTATCTGCTAAGTGTTTAGCATGATTTCTCTGTGTAAAAGGCATTCAGTGATAAACAAGTAAATACACAGGGGTGATGCTATATGGGTTCTACGGGCCCAATAGCGTTAACACTTCCGCCTCTAATTGTGTAAATGCATATAAAAACTCTGCCTTTCCACTCTGATAGTGTATTTGCATATATGTATGGTTTTATGCCACTGATAGTGTATATAGCCCTGTCTATATATGTTTTTGTCGCCGATAGTGCATATAGCCCTATATACATGATTTTTATGAGTTTTGGCCTCCGATATATGAGTTTGTGGCATATATTGCTCCCTATAGTGTAAATGCATCCATATATATGATATATGCTCCCGATAGTGTATTCCTTTGGCATTCTTTCTCCGATAGCTCCCGATAGTGTAAATGCATCCATTTATATGATATATGCTCTTGATAGTATTATTTTTGGCATATATGGCTCCTGATAGTGTAATCTATGGCATATATGGATCCCGATAGCTCATTTTCATGCATATGACCCTTTTGTGGCGTACATTACTCTGATAGCTCTCGATAACTCTATTTGCTTCCTCCATTGCTCCGATGGCTCTGTTTGCTTCAATGTGGCTCCTTTGGCTTGGCAGTGTCTTTCAAAGAGCTCCTCTTATACCTTCATACCTTGATGGCTTCTGCCTTTTCTGAAATGCCTCTCTTTCTTTGATATTCTGTAATATGCTTTGATATGCCTCCTTTGTTAACTCCTCTAGCTTATGGCTTGGCTATCCTAATGGCCTTGCTCCTCTCTCTTCATGGAACTATTCTGCTTCCCCTTCGCTTCATTTCATCATCTAGTATCTACAACATTGACATATTGACATCAATGAAAACCTAGGTCAACATGTCATGCCAGGGTAGCTAAGATGATTTTCTTGGGGGTTTTGTTTTAATTTGGAGGACAAATGTATGAAACAGATTTAAAATAGTGATGCCTAACCTTTTGAATAGTATTAATATTTAAATAGAGGGCTGCTATTAAAATTCACACTGTGATATAGCTTGCATGGTGGTGAGCAGAAATAGAGAGATGGTTTGACTATCGTGGTCTTCAAATTGAAAATTAAATAATCATAAATAAGAAAATCTTTAAACTATGTTAAGAAGGTTTAACAAAATATGCTTAAACTTACAACAGATGCTGATGATTTTATGATTTAGAGGGAATTAATAAAACAAATAGTTTATATAATTCATTCTATTTATAAATGATCGCTTCAGAAGCTTATAAGAATAATTGAAACACAATTACTCCTACCTGGTTATCTTTGTAAAACATAAGAATATGAAGAAAACACAGTGAAATAAAACTGGAAAAACTTACAAAAAAACGAAACTGTATGAATCAGAATTTAGAATCCGTTTGCTTTTGTATTAATGATTCAAAAAAGTCAAGTACATTTGATGTTTAGAAATGCTTCTTCAAGGGTGCAGCCCTTGATAACTCATGAAAGAGATTTATTTATACAATCTTAGGACTGAGAAAATATCTTAAAATTCTTTACAAAAATAATTAAATACAAAATCAGGAATATAGCTGATAGTGGATCTGTCACTATTTTGGTGCTGAGCTATTGATGACTGTTGCTGGAAAACTGAGAACTGTTGAGCTGGTGATGACTATCCCTGTAAATATTGAATGTTGTTTGATCAAACTTTTAGTCAAGTAAATGAGTTAATTCTTCCCAGTGTTTCTTATCTGGGATAGATAACTTAGTTAATCTTCTATAAACTTCATCCATCTCTGTATACTTAATAAAGGTGGGTTTTACTAGAAATATATGCTTGATTTCATCTATAATGAAAAAGGAATCTCTGAGTGCATTCAGCACAACCGTTGGTGTTGTTGCACCTCTTATGTTGAAATTGAAGCTTAATTGGTACCCACCTCTGTAAGTTTTCAAAAATAATCCTCAATTGGAATTAAATTGTCATTAATCACAACCATAGAGGGAAAACCGTTACTAGTCAAGAGTTCTAGCCTATTAAAAAATCTTTGAACTATAGTATTCACATTGCTGCACTTTTCCTCCAACTGAAGGATGAGGTTTTTCTTGGTAATGATATTCTTTGCTTCCAGTATAGTTGTTGTCCTCTCATTTATACCCAATTCCTCAAGCTCATAGCTATCTTTAGAATTGAGGAACATGATTATTTTGGAAGCAGTTTTAGGCATGTCCACAAGCTCTTTTGACATAATTTCAATAGCTTCCTGAGCTTTCTCCAACAGGTCCTTTTGGTCAAATATTATCTTGATATAGGGCTAGATATCATTGACTGATTCAGTAATTTCTTCCGATATAATTTCCTTTGCCAAACCTAGCTTGTTTCCAGGGTAGGACTCTTTGATTTCCTTCTGCAAAACTTCAATCTAACTTTTTGTCCTCTGCAACTTGGCTGCATGTGAATTGTCTGCAACTGCCTTCATATGTTTTAATTCCCTCAATTCATCCAACAAATTCTTCATTTCAACTGTTGAATGGATAAATTTTGAACAACTTCTGCAAGTTGTTCAGCTCCTTCTATTGTGCCTATAGTTGATGTTGTTCCTGAAGTAGAAACTCTGGTTATTAATATTGCTGAAAGACGAACTACATCCAATGGAATTTGAGCCTTCTTAACAGCTTCTTTCTCTTTGACCAATTTTTCCATTTGCTCCTCCATCTATTTTATTTGCAGATTCTATTCCATGGTGAGCTTCATCATTTCATATTTCTGAGTCTCGGTTTCTTCAATCTCCTTGATCATTAGATCTTCAGAAGCTAGCAGTTTAAGTTGTTTCCTTAATGCTAAGAGCTTATCATTTTTCTTTTTAAGAAGTTCTTCTGTTGTATTTATGTTTGAGGGATCATATCCCATATTTAGCACCATACCTTCCATGGATTTGATCTTGGTGTCCTTTGCCAGTGAGGAAACCTTTTCCAATTTCAGTTGTGACTATGCATTGGCCAAGGTGACCTGCAACTTTGACAAACCCATTGCAGTATGACTTGAAGTGGAAGAAATCATTTGTCCAATTTGTATGTGCATCTCAATTTGATCAATTGGATGCACATATTTTACATTAAACTCAAATGAGGATTTCTTCTGATAATGTGCATGAGTTCTAGGCTATTGAATCTGATCTTGCAAGAAATCCATCTTCATTTTTCCCTTCTCAAAATCGAAAATTGAAAGAAGTCTGGCCTGAGAGCTAGAGGAATGTTTCCAGAATTGGGTATAGGTGTTCAAATTCAATTCTTCATTCTTCTTTTTCATCTCACTGAAAACATGAAATTTGTCCTTCTCCTTGTCCTTCTGAATGCTTCCACTAGTCTGAATTTCCTGATGTTCATGAGAAGTAGTGGAATGATTTGGGGACTGGGTAGACTGTGCACCATACTATGTATATAGCATAGTCTCTCCAATTCCATCAAATGTTGTTTTTTGAGACTCATTTGTTGCTCCAACGATCACAGAGATCATAGGCCTCTTCTTTCTATGTACAACCCTAAATCCCTGGCTTGATGCCTTAGTTGTAGGGGATGATGGTTCTTCCCTTCCTCTTTTCGCTATTTTTTCCTGTGCAAGTGGAGTTTGCACATTTGAAGTATAAATTGCTTGCTCTTCAGCTTCTTGAAGGGTGCTATCTTTCCATTCTAGCTGATTTTTGTACTACTCTATTTCAGGTCTAGATATGTGGTGATATGAAATAAACTTATTTTCAACCCTGAGTTTAGAAATCACTCCCTCATAAGACCAAGTAAAACTGAGACCAAACTTCATTTCCTTTAATAACCTATATGCTTCTTCTCTTGCTGCTCTAGTGTTGTAGATGAATGGACTGACTTAAGATTTTAGCTTGAATTGTGATTTCTTCTTTGCTGCCACAAAGTGTAATTCATATGCATTTAACCTCTGCCTAATATATTCCAGTGCAAAGATTCTAATGGGAAGGTACTTGGGAAGTTTGTAGGGTGGAAGCTCACAACCATAAACCCTAATTTCTGTATAGCTTTGGTAAAGATACCAATCTCCTATTGTGGCTTGATCAACTAGCTACATCACTTTCACAATTTCATCAATGATTCTTGGTACTGGAGTGCTGCTAATAAGACTAATAACTGGATGAATAAACAATTCTATGAACTGTTTATAGTTAAATTCTTCTTTCTCCTTCATTCCCATTATAGTCCAAAATATCACTGATTGATGATCGCCTTCCTCATCTAGCTTCTGTAAGGTGAATGGAAATTTGTCTCCGTGAAAATATATAGAAAGGTATACATGTACTAAAGCATACTTGAATACTTCTTTAGTGTTAAACTGGAAAAATTTCTCATGTATGGCTTCAAATAGGAATGGGCTAAAGTTATAGAGAATAGTAGGTTTGGAATTAGCAAAAAAATTGATAAGAAACCTAGGATGGCTTCATTAACATATTGATAAGAATTGTAACCAAGAAGATATGACAAAATAGTGGTGATTTGCTTGGTTCTGTCAGGGAACATGTATGAATCATAGGGAGGGTTTCTTTTATGCAGAGGACTATCTATAGCTAGGAAAATTTCAAGAGTCTGGGATCTTTTAGTAAAATCTAGCTTTTGATAAGCTTCTATTAGGCTTTCATGAGAAAAAGGATGGGTTGGTGTAATAGATGGAGCTTGCAACATCTTTTCGATGGACTCATCATTGAAGAAATAGAGGATTTCTGCTATTGGTGAAATGATTGCTCTTTGAATGGGATCATAGGACTCATGGCATTTCCTGACAAATTTAGGTGCTCTGCGTATCTGAGGGAAAATGTAGTAGGGAAGGAGGGAGTCCTACAATCCTATTTCATTTGTCCGATCAATTAATTGATCCTCCATCCAGCAGTAAATTTCATATAAATCAAATTGAGAAGAAGACTCAATGATTTTACAATCATTGTCGACCAACGGAGTATGATGGATGTCAACTTGTGGATGAATAAGAGGATTTGGGATTTTTGCAATTTATTTTCCCTTAGGAGGTATCTTATCAAACGAATTGCAAAGTGAAAGTGATGGAAATGGAAAAAACTGGTCTGAAATTGAGTGATAACAGTAAAAACAGTATGACTGAAAAGGGACAAGTGGACCTGGATGTCAGCTTTCTTCTAAGAAGGAAAAAGTGACTGCTTAATTGTTGAACGGTGGTTGAGCTGTAAGGAGGAAATCTTCAATGATCAATTTAGTTACAAAAATGCACTATGTAACAGCTTTCATGAAGGAAAAGGGCTTATAATGGAAAAAATGGAGGAACACTATTTAATGAACGGCTAAGTATTGATTAATTATCCAACGAGATTATTAAATGATTCTATGGGGCATAAATTCATGGGAATGCGAATTAAATGAATGATGGATAGGCGGTAGTTGATTTGACAGAGGAGGTGACATGGAGTGGACATGGACAGTGACATTGGAGCGGCGGTAAACGGTCAAACGTAAACTGTGTTCGGGAGTAGCTTGAGGTGGTAAGCTATTTCGGGATTTTAAGTCCCGACAGACTAGAATGAGAGAAAAGTGGTTTAAGAGGGTAGTTTCCAAAACTGCCCACTTTAGAACCCCCCACCCCAGGCTAATAAAGTTCAAATGGAAAATGAGGCCCGATGAGCGATGTGGGCCATTGGATATTAGGGGAATGTGTGGGATGTAAGGTGAGATGAAATGGATTTAAGATTGTGAAGTGGAAAGCGATGGTGGGGTCAAGCTTTATGGTGGATGTGACAATTTGGTATTGTGGGCGAATGAATGAACGAAGTTAGGATATTCATAAAGTTACATTGATACTTAGGATTATGGTTAATTAAATCCCATACCATATGCACATTTTTGCAATGTTATAACTTAGGATAAAATCCTTTCATGCTCCAATTGTATTCCATTTGTCTACCTACCCTTATCTTTCCTAAAATTTTCTCGCTTAGTTTTTTGAGTGCATTTTGGCTAGAAACTCAATATTTTCCTTTTAATGACTAATCTACATCTATCCCTTATTTCCTCCATTGGCTTAGATCAAACTGTTGAGCCAATTTTATTTGCTACCTATTGACAAATAACTTAAATCAAATCCAATCATGATTAAACTGTATAATTGGATTGTATGAACTAGTGTGGCATTTAGACAATCTACACACAACCTTTATTTGCAAAAATAAAATTGACTTAGAGTATTGGCATTTGGATTTGCAACACTTTCAGAGTTTATTGTTTTTTCTTTTCTTTCTAGCCTACCATTTTATTTTTTCCTTCATTTTTTAGGGCATCTATTCTAACATTTTATTTGATATGGACTCATTCATAAAAGTATCCCTAACAATTTTTATTTAATATTATTTTTGTCCATATCCTAACTTAACATTTTTTTTAATGAAATATATTTTCATTTTTGACTCATTGATACTAAATTACCAAAACCAAAAGATGCTACAACATCGGCTCCAACTTGGGAGTACTTTCTCCCGTAGAATGTAGAGAACCTACAGATCCATGTTCCTTCTCCTTGGGCTATGGAGTCTTTGCTATAAAAGCTCACACTGACAGTTGCAAAAGAACCAGAGTTTTTATAGTGGTAGTAATGAAATATACTTCAACTTCTTAGTACTAAATATGATGCTTGAGAAACCTTCCATTAACACGATAAGTGGAATATAGTCCCTCAAAATGTAGCACAAAATTATTGTTTCCCTTTAATTCAGCAATAACTAAAGGTCCAAACCATAGGTTATCAAAGTTGCCATGTTTTCCCTTATCTTCTCTTCTAGAATCCCATCGTAGAACTAGATCACCCTCCTTGAAGTTCCTTTCCCTAGCTCTTCTATCAAACAAGCTATTCATCTTATTCTGATACTTTTTCAATTTATATTGGACTTCATCTATGTTTTCGTTTAGTTCAATAATCTGATTTATTCTCCTTGAAAAATCAGCAGGTTCATAGTTGAATCCTGCAGGAATTTTAAAACAGGGAAGGCCAAGTTGGTAGGGAAGATTGCATCTTTCCCATAGACTAATTGAAAAGGAGATTTCCCAATAGATCTCTTTAGAGTAATCATGTTTTCCGACACTGCATAAATGAGATGAGAGTCCCAGCTCTTTTTATGATCTACTAAAGTATTTTTGATCACCTTTACCATACTTTTATTTGAGGATTCTGCAAGACCATTACCTTGAGAGTAATATGGGGTTGAATGATGTAACAGAATCTGATATTTCTGGAAAAACTCAATTGTTTTAACACTGGAAAATGTTGCTGCATTATCAGTAACAATTTCTGTTGGGAAACCAAACCTAGATAAGATATTGTCTTCAATGAATTTGATTACTACTAAATTAGTAACATTTCTGACTGGAATTTCTTCCACCCATTTGGTAAAGCAGTCTATTCCAATGAGAATCCATCTATGCTAATTGCTTGAAGTATGATGAATCTCTCCAATAAAATCTAGTCCCCATTGGAGAAAAGATGTTGAGACTATTATTGGGATCAGTGGAAGAGTTGCTAGCTTTTGCTTACCAGAAAACATATGACAAGGGACACTACTTCTGACCTTTGCTACTACTTGTAAGAAAAATGTGGGCAAACAAAATCATTCCCTTAATATCTTATATGATGTTGCTCTGCAAGCATAGTGTCCTCCACAAAATCTTGTGTGAAACTGATCAATGATTCCTTCAGTTTACGATTCTATTAAATATAATAACGAGATATTTAGTGGGGCTTTCCAGTATAGATTTGCATTTATGATACAGTATTTGACTACCTTTAATTTGAGAGATTTACATTGACTTTTGGAAAATGATGCTGGACATTCAAAATGGATGAAGAAATTTACAATATCTTGATACCAATTTGAAGAAAGAAATTTCTCATCAATGTGTAGAGAGATGGCCTGATCTGAAGGTAAAGGTTCTTTTGGATTCTTTTCTTCAAGATGGTGAGGAGGTTCATGTGGATTCTCTTCATTCAAATTTTGGGAAGGTTCTTGTGGAATGTTCCTGTGGATTTTCCCTTTTTGAACTTTGAGGAGGTTCTTGTGGATTCTCCCCTTGTATTTCCAAAATAGAGTTGATGCCAAGCACTTTACAGATGGATTAGCTAGAAGCTTAGCTAATCCTTGACGCTTCACTAGCTTCGTAGTTTTGATAGTTAGATCAAACTCCAGTATTTGAGTGATCCATCTACCTCTCTTACCATCAGTGTCTGGTTGTGTTAAAACAATTTTTATAGCACTGTTAGGAACATAAGCAGTAATAGGTGAATCTCGGACATACATCCTAAATGATTTCAGAGCCTGTATAAGGGCATAGGCTTGCTTCTCGATTATGTCATACATAAGCTCGACATATCTTATAGCCTTACTGAAAAAGGCTATAGGTTACTCATGGGAATCTTCATTCTTTTGTAATAAAACAATAGAAAGGGTTGTTTCAGAGGCAAAGGAAAATATACTGAATGGTTTGGTATAATCAGGATTGGCCAAATTTGGGGCTTCAGAGATAGGTTTCTTGATTTGGTCAAATGCATACCTGGAAGAGACAGTCCATTTAACTTCATGATCCTTTCGGAGCATATCAGTTATGTCTTTCACAATTTCAGCATAATTTGGGATGAACCTCCTTAAAAAAGTAATCTTGCCTAGAAAATATTGGATCTCCTTCTTATTTCTAGGTAATGACAATGTTTTTATTGCAAAAACACGTTTGGGATCAATCACCACTCCTTGTTTTGAGATTATATGGCCTAGAGGCTTTCCTTCTTTGATAGAAAAAAGAGACTTTTTAGGATTGAGGGATATTCCAAATTTCCTACACCTGTCAAAAACCTTCATCAAGTGCCTTAGATGTTTCTAATCAGACTTAGAAAAAATGGTTATGTCATCAAGATAAATGGCTAAAAATTTGTTTATCTATCCCATAAAATCTATGTCCATAGCTCTTTGAAAATTCGCTCCAGCATTGGACAAGCCAAAGGGCATTCTAGAGTACATAAATGTACCCCAGGGTGTAGTAAAAGTTGTCTTCTCTCTGTCTGCTGGATCAACATTTATCTGATTGTGACCTGAAAAACCATCAAGCATGGAAAGTCTTTGTGCTCTTGAAACAATATGAAGCAACTGATCCATTTTGGGTAAAGGGTAATTATCCTTTAATGATGCTTTATTCAAATTACTAAAGTCCACGCAAAGTTTGATTTCCCCATTTTTCTTTCTAACAGGAACTAAATTAGCAACCCAATTAGAGTATCTAAGAGTGAGAATAATTTGGGCATATAACATTTTCTTTATTTCTTTTTCTACATTTGGTAGAAGTGTTGGATTAATCCTCCTAAGTTTCTATTGATAATGTTTTTCTTCTAGTTTTAAAGGAATCTTATCCTATATCAATGATGTATCATAAGTTTTTAGATCAGCATAGGTCCATTCAAAAACATCCTTGTATTTTTCAAATAACTTAAGATATTAAGCTTTAATTTTGGGATCTAAGGATGCATAGATTTTGAGGCTCGTAATGACATCATTTGTTCCAATGTTTACTTCATGTGTGTCATTTTGTGGAGAGATTGACTATGGGTTTTTAAGGACATCATTTTGATCAAACAATTTTTCTATAGGAATGAGACCTTTGGGAATAAAACTGTTAGACAGTTGAATGATATCATGATTAGCAATTTTTTAGTTCAAATCTGAATTATCATTTTCATTTGAATTCTCAATTGTTTCTGTTTTATTTTCATCAATTTGTAGAACTGAAAATTTATCAATAACCTGTAGAGAAAATTTCAATTGTTCATCATCTTCAAATATCTGGCAGTATTTTCAGTTATCTAGGATGGATGGCCTATATTTGACTTGTATTTGATAGAGAACATTAGTTTGATCATGGATTCTAAATGAACTAGTAGAAACAGCTAGGGAATTTGCGTGAATATTCTGATCCCTTGGGATATAAGTCAAATTAAAAGCATTAAAGAAATTTTCAACTGAATCCCAAACCTTATTTCGGTAAGATCTAAGCCTAGGATGTTTTGTTTGGAAAAGATTTCTAATTTGTTTAACAATGAGCTCTGAGTCAATAAAAACACTCAGGTTTTTTACTTTTAAGATCTTCGCTAACTATAGTCCTAAAAGGAAAGCATGATATTCAACTACATTATTTGTAACTTCAAAATAAAGTTTGCATGGTTGTGTAATGTTTTCTTTTTTCGGTGAGATTAATACTACCCCATCTCTTGCTCCATTCTTTATACAAGAACCATCAAATAATAGCTTCCAGGAATCATTCTGATTTGGTATAGGTATTTCAGTTACATCTTCAATTTTTGCTTGAGTTTCATGCGTTTGGTTTGGAGAAAGTTGGAAACAACTAAAATCTTGATCAATTGCATATATGGGATGGTTTCTTGGTTGATTTGTTTTGCAAACGGTGTGCACAAATCTAACCTCTCTATACAGCCTTAGTTGCTCTCCCCAATAAAATGGAATAGTGGCATAAGACATGTCCATCTGAAGAGTTCCCCCTAATTTGGCACAACAAGATCTTGAAAGGAGCATTCCAAATTTGGGAGGGATATCTGTGACAACTATATCTAACACTACACTCTTTACTAGGATTTGGGCGAGAGTGACTACTAAATCCTTAATCAATCATAGATAAGGCACCCTTTTGGAATCAAAGGTGTACAAATCATGATAGGATCTAGTTATGTGAAGATTTAAATGATCCATGATAGTTTTTGGCATAAGATTATGTGATGCTTCAGAATCAAGCATACAATTGTATAACATAGAATCATTTGTTTTAAAAGTCACATAGGAAGGGGGTATTATTTCATCTACCATATCTAAGATTGGACCAAAAACACTATTGGTTTATCATCTTGAAGACTAATGATATCACTTTCAGCATCAATCAATGTGTTTTGTACCCATTTGGAGACTTGAATTTTATATCCAAGGTTTTTGGAAAGTTTTGAAAGTGGTATAGGAATTTTAACTCTTTCTAACTCCTTTTCAACATTAAACGCAGTTAAGACAATTTTTTCAATTTGAGTGGTATCAGTTGACTGATTTAATGATCGAATAATAGTTGTTTGAGTTTCAACAGTTTTAGTACGAGGTTCAATTGTTGGAGATTCCTTCGGAGGTCTTCCTAGACCAGGTCTAGGCCTAAGATCATATATTTTGTTTAGTTCTGCAATTAGTAATTCAGAGAAGGCATGGTATTTGCAAGCCTGTGAGGGGTCTTTATCTTGTTGAACCTGCTTTTGTTGTGAGAGAGGAATAATAGCAATTTGACCAAAAGAGGTATCCATATTATTAATATCTTCAGTTATAGTCATAGTACTGTGATCAGGATGTTGATCATCTATCATTACTAGGCCTTTGAAGAATTTGTAATTGTGGATTTCTTTTGTATTGACCTTGATTTTGATTTTGGGTTCGAGTGACCGTTTGTTGGACTGTTCTAGGTTGAGTCTCAATATTGGAAATTTTATTGGACAATTTTCTAAGAAGTGAAGTTATTTCATCTATTTTAGAGTCTTCAGTTTTAGTCTTAGAAAAAGTTGAGGCCTCTTGACTTGATTTAATTTTACTTTGGGATTTTTCCTCTTTAGCTTTTAAAGTGGCTAAGGAAGACCTATTTGCTTCCACCTCTATAGCATTACTATGCATTTCTTCAAGATTCATTCAATTTCTTTCTCTTAACATCACAACAAAGTCATCCACAAAAGATTTTGAAAACCTAGATTTAGTTGCTGCTATAGGTGGTTTGCAATTAGGGGCATCTTATGATAAAGTTTGTTGAACCTTTTGATAAAATCAGAGACAGGCTCACCAAAGTTTCTTCAAACTCAGTCAAAAAGTAAAGATCATATTTCTTCACTCCCCATTGATTTTTGAATATATCTGTTAATTCTTCCCAATTTCTAATGGAATTTGCAGATAACTGCCTAAACCAAGTCCTCACATTTCCCTCAAGAGACTGAAAAAAGAACATCATGTAAACATTTTCTTATTCTATGTTCATGTGATCTGCAAAGTCTAGAAAGACTTGAAGGTGATCCTCAGCTGAGGGACCAGTCTCTCCATTATACCTAGGAAGGTGCTTTAAATATCCATTAGGAAAAGCATCAAGGACTGGAGGTAAAACTAAAGATGCATATCTTTCCTGTACAATATCTTGAAATGCCATAGTAGAAGATGACGAATGAGATGTTTGTGAAGATGATGATAAGAAAGAGGGAGATATGGAAAGGGGGGGAGAATTACTATCTTGGGGTGAAGAAGGAGGAGATAGAGAAGGTGGAGACTTCCTGAATGATTTTAAAGGAGTTTTAATAACCAACTTGTGGACCTAAGAATGAATATCCTCTTCAGTTTCAAAGAATATATAGCAAAGGCCCCTTCAGGTTGTTTAGAAGTAGAAGATTCTAGTGGTTTAGAGCTAGAATGAAATGAATAAGTGGTGGGGGATATAAAGTCTATAGGTTTATATTCAAGTAAACGAACACCCAGGTCAAACTCAGATTTAGGTGTTCCTGGTGGAATTGGGGTTTTTGGATGAGATTCAAGTAAATGAATAAGGAAAGATGATTTGAAATCAACTCCCCTATCTAAGAGTTCAACAACCCTAGGTGATAGGTAAGTGTACTCTAGATTGGATGGAATGTTACTATAGGGATCGAATTTTAATATATCTTCAGATTGCAAGGCTGAAGTAGAAGAAGATGGTTGATGTCTTCTTCTAGAATTGGCCTTTCACATAAGTCTTTCTGGATCTGATAGAGGACTAACTGTGTCGGATTCAGAATGGGATCTAGTGTGCTTAGAAGATGCCAATTTGGTATAGTGGAGTCGCCAGGTGAAGGATTTTGACCTATCTAGACATTTAATCACCTTAAAGGAATAGGAATAATATCGTTGACCTAGTAAAACTTAATGAAATTTGATCCCCGGCAATGGTGCCAGATTGATGTTGTATATCTGAGATGATAATGGTTAGCTATCATGCCAGGGCATCTAAGATGATTGTTTCAGGGGTCTTGTTTTAATTTGGAGGACCAATGTATGAAACAAATTTAAAACAATGATGCCTAACCTTTTGAATAGTATTAATATTTAAATAGAGGGTTGCTATTAAAATTCACACAGTGTGTTACACTAAAATTTGTCACCATGACTATTTGCAGTTAGTATGGCTCCATCAACTGTCATACTATCCTCCTTGGCAAGTCTTACACCTCTGCTCTTCATGTCAAACTCCAAGAAAGAGAGAAAGTCTTTAAAAATATATATAACTCTGGGTACGCAGTTTCTCTTAGCCTTACCTGCGTGTACGCACCTCAAGTTCACAATACCTGCGTACTTGTACACTATGTCTGTAAAAGGGTGGGTGCGTACTCCTGTAAAGGTCAAAAGGCGCGAGTTTTACTTCAAAAAAGTTACTTGTGGTCGATTCTAGAGCATTGTAGAAGTTTGTTTGACGTGTATTGAGCGCCTCCAGATGGTTCATGTATCCCTATGAAAGAGGAACTTATCCCATCAAAAGGGGAGCTATCCCATTCAAAGAGGGGCTTATCCCATTGATGGTGGACCTGATTAACTTCCTCCAAAGCATTATAAATACAGGCATTGGGCCAGAGGGAGGGGAGGTTGAAAGCTGAACATTCCTAAGGGTAGATGCTGCTGAAATTAGGACTCCCTTATAGAGCTTGAGAGGAGAGATTCCCATCCTTTCTTACCTTCATTTGGAAGTGGGTGAGCTGATCAAAGTAAAGGAGAACTCTTGTTGGACCCTGGGAGGGACCTGCACAACACCAAGGCAATCGTTGTAATGGTTTCTTTTGTTTCCACTGAATACAATTAAGCTCATTTTTCTCAACAAGTTGTTATACATAATTTGTTTCATATACTCCTTGGTCTTTATGATGAATATGTTTTATTTTATGAGTTATTCAGGTGCTATGTAATCGTTTGCTTGTTAGTGAATGCATGTTTCGAAGAGAAGGAGGAGCTCATCTGGATCGGCGAGGCTGGACTGCTACAAAGCGTTGGACTAAAGGTATGTTATAAACACCTGATTGCTTGTATTCTAAATGCATATTTAGGGAAAGATAGTGTTTAATTGTCTTGTTTGTCACTAGAAAGCCTTAGCTTCTAGGGAGGTCGGTTTTGTCTGCAAAATTGACTCTTTCCGCATAACAAAATGGCGACTGTCCGTTTTTGGTTTTAGTCAGTTGGATTTTTACGTTAGCCAACATAGCATCACACCAGTTGAAAATGGTGCCCCGATAGCAATCAATCGCCATCCGCATCCAGGATCCAGTGGCAATATGTAAAGCGGCAGCCCCGCAAAGTCTGGTAACCATGAAAGCAATGACCATAAGTTCAGGGTGGGATATAGTTTTGATCTGTATCCCCTTCTCCTGGTTCTGCGTGTTGCACCACTCTAGTCGGAGACTAGCAATGGACTGGCCACCCGGCCTAGTCCCGGACAGAGTCAAGTGTTTGCCCCTCTTGGGCAAACCAGTGAGAAAGTAAATATCTGAGGGCTCTATCTCGAGCTGGTGCCCTTCAATGTAAAAGCACTGGTCCTGGACATTCCATCTCTCTACCAGCCACTCTAGAAAGCGCACCTGGGCCCTCATGCCAGGTATGGCCCAGTATTTGTAGAGGCCACATGCCTTTAAAGCATCAATGGACGGTTGATGATTAATGGCGGCCAAATCAACATCTTCGTGCTCTCTCTCGTGCCAATCAAGCATGGTGGGCAATCTACACACCAAAAAACATCTGTTAGAGTCAATGAAATCAAAAAAATTTGGTCCATTTTGAAGAAATTGGGGTTTAAAAATTCATTTTGCGGGGTACGCACCCCGCCTTTAGGAACAGGGTGTGCGTACGCAGGTTCCCTTAAGGCAAGGTGCGTACGCCCGACATTTTCCCAACTGAGAAAATGTCGAGGTACACGGGTCACCAGTGGAGCACCTGCGTACCCCGAAAAGCGGACCTTGAAACCCCAAAACCTCCAAAAAATGAAACTAGGGCCTAAAAACAAATTCTAAACTGATGGAAATGAAGAGGAGGATGTTGTAGAATACCTGATGAGACGGCGTTCTATTTCGACGGTCGGATTCTCCACAATGTCCACGGGAAGTTTCTTGCCAAAAGCCCTTTTTCTCTCCTCAACAGTAAAATGGTAAAAATGAAATGGTAAAAGCCCTTTTTATAGGTTTTTTGGGTAAATAAATGCTAAATTTGTTTATTTTTCACCATCAAAAGGTATTTTTCAAAGAATTTTTATCTATCTTTAAACAGGTATGAGTAATGTGTTGGTTTTTGTGCAGGATAAAAGGATTTTTAGGGAAAATTGTCATTTTTCACAAAAAAAAACATCAGAGTCATCTTTTAAGCCCTTTTCTAACTCCTAAAACATGAAAAGATTGTCGAGCGTTTCTTTTACACTCGTTAAAATGGAATTAAAAGACGGTCCCCTTATAGCCCTTTTCTGACCGTAAAAACAGGAAAAGATTGCCGGATTTTTGTCGTTTCAAATTCGATACTGGAAATAAAACGACGTGTCCTTCATCGCTTTTTACTTTTCAGGTCAAAGACACTAACTATGAAAGTACTCCTTGGTCGTAAAATATCAAGCGGTTCTCTCAAGTATTATTTTATACTTTTTCGGGCTTGGGAGACACAAATTTACGAAAAAGTTCAACCCTGGAGTCTTCTAAAGTTTTTCAGACTCTCTAAAATTGAAAAACGCCGAGTTTCTCCTATACTGGACTCATTAAAATTTCACAGTAAAGGACCTGTTCGATTACAAACAGGAATGGACCACTCCTTCTTAGGGTTTGAATCTAGACTAAGTTGGACTCATCCGAAGGATGAGCTTATAATCAAGCATATGTTATCCTCCTCAAGCTTGTAAAAAATAAAGAGGTACTTGCCAGAAATGGTGGGGGAAAAGAGAGAAAAATGAGCTTATTTGTTATCCTTTGTCTCAGAAGAAGCCTTATCACCACTCTTGAACACGACACTTTTCATTCACCTGGGTTGGGAAATCCTTTGCCTAACAGTTGATCAAACCACATTGAAAATCTTCAACCAGTTCCGGGTATTAACTTTGGGTCAATTGTCACCAAGCCATCTGTTGTGTCGTTATGTGTTCAAGAGGTCACTGCAAATAAACCATTCATCTGCAAAATACCCGTCATCCATCTCGACCATCCCTGAGTCAGTCCTTACAGCTACATTTCTTCAACTTGATCTATGATTTCATGTTGTGGGCTTGCCTGCAACGGGTTGCTTTCTATCGACATCATCACATTATCTAGAAAGATGACCTAGAAATCGTCAGTACCTTGAAATCTGCATGCATCAATGGCAGGTTTCTCGCCTTTGACGACGGTTTACATCATTGACTTTCGATCGAAGGATTCCGTGAAATGTTCGACATCAACTCATTCATTCACATCTCATGGATTGAACTGGGTACTTTGAGAACCATTGACATCACTGGTGGTCTCTCTCACACTTGTTAACAGTTTACATCATCGACTGGTAATCAAGTGGTTTCTACCATGTTCGACATCAACTCATTTATTTGCATGGATAGAATCGTACCATTTCGGGAAGTAGAAATGAAGACCTTGGATCTAGTTTCCACCATCCAGGCTGCGAGGAGTTTTGTATTCATTAGACAGTAGACTAATCATAAATAGATGGCTGCGTCCATACTGTGTCTACAAGAGTGTATGATTATGATGTACTGTGAAATCATTCCTATATCAGAGCAGTAGTTAGTTTGTTAGTTAAAGTTTTCAATTTGAGTATGGGAATGCCTACCTCAGCGATGATATGATCTTATATATGTATTTTGTGTTGAATATTTGCAGGTTCCGACTGGGCTCTCCACAAGATAATCCTTGAAATGATAAAGTACTTCACCCTTCCTAGATGATATGAAACCCTAATCTACTACAGGCTTCGCACTTTAGGGGGCAATCTGTTACACTAAAATTTGTCACCATGACTATTTGCAGTTAATATGGCTCCATCAACTGTCATACTATCCTCCTTGGCAAGTCTTATACCTCTGCTCTTCATGTCAAACTCCAAGAAAGAGAGAAAGTCTTTAAACTATATAACTCTGGGTACGCAATTTCTCTTAGCCTTACCTGCGTGTACGCACCTCAAGTTCACAATACCTGCGTACTTGTACGCTCTGTCTGTAAAAGGGTGGGTGCGTACTCCTGTAAAGGTCAAAAGGCGCGAGTTTTACTTCAAAAAAGTTACTTGTGGTCGATTCTAGAGCATTCTAGAAGTTTGTTTGACGTGTATTGAGTGCCTCCAGATGGTTCATGTATCCCTATGAAAGAGGAACTTATCCCATCAAAAGGGGAGCTATCCCATTCAAAGAGGGGCTTATCCCATTGATGGTGGACCTGATTAACTTCCTCCAAAGCATTATAAATACAAGCATTGGGCCAGAGGGAGGGAAGGTTGAAAGTTGAACATTCCTAAGGGTAGATGCTGCTGAAATTAGGACTCCCTTATAGAGCTTGAGAGGAGAGATTCCCGTCCTTTCTTAGCTTCATTTGGAAGTGGGTGAGCTGATCAAAGTAAAGGAGAACTCTTGTTGAACGCTGGGAGGGACCTGCACAACACCAAGGCAATGGTTGTAATGGTTTCTTTTGTTTCCACTTAATGCAATTAAGCTCATTTTTCTCAACAAGTTGTTATACATAATTTGTTTCATATACTCCTTGGTCTTTATGATGAATATGTTTTATTTTATGAGTTATTCAGGTGTTATGTAATCGTTTGCTTGTTAGTGAATGCAGGTTTCGAAGAGAAGGAGGAGCTCATCTGCATCGGCGAGGCTGGACTGCTACAAAGCATTAGACTAAAGGTATGTTATAAACACCTGATTGCTTGTATTCTAAATGCATATTTAGGGAAAGATAGTGTTTAATTGTCTTGTTTGTCACTAGAAAGCCTTGGCTTCTAGGGAGGTCGGTTTTGTCCGCAAAATTGACTCTTTCCGCATGACACAGTGATATAGCTTGCATGGTGGTGAGCAGAAATAGAGAGATGGTATGACTATCACAGTCTTTAAATTGAAAATTAAATAATCATAAGTAAGAAAACCTTTAAACTATGTTCAGAAGGTTTAAAAAAATATGCTTAAGCTTACAACAGATGCTGATGATTTTATGATTTAGAGGGAATTAATAAAACAAACAGTTTATGTAATTCATTCTCCTTATAGATGATCACTTCAGAAGCTTATAAGAATAATTGAAACACAATTACTCCTATCTGGTTATCTTTGTAAAACATAAGAATATGAATAAAACGCTGTGAAATAAAACTAGAAAAACTTACAGAAAAATGAAACTGTATGAATCAGAATTCGGAATCCATTTTCTTTTGTATTAATCATTCAGAAAATTCAAGTAAATTCAATGTTTAGAAATGATTCTTCAAGGGTGAAACCCTTAATAACTCGTGAAAGAGAGTTATCTATATAGTCTTAAAACTGAGAAAATATCTTAAACTTCTTTACAAAAATAGATAAATACAAAATCAGGAATATAAATGATAGTCAATCTGTCACTATTTTGGTCTTGAGTTGTTGATGACTGCTGCTAGAAAAACTGAAAACCGTTGATCTGGTGATGATTGTTCCTGTAAATATTGAATGTTGTTTGAACAACCTTTTAGTCAGGTAAATCAGTTAATTCTTCCCAATGTTTCTTATCTGGGATAGATAACTTAGTTAATCATATATAAACTTCATCCATCTCTATATACTTAGTAAAGCTGGGTTTTACTAGAAATATATGCTTGATTTCATCTATAATGAAAAATGAATCTCTGAGTGCATTCAACACTACTGTTAGTGTTGTTGCACCTCGTATGTTTGAAATTGAAGCTGCATTTGTACCCACCTCTGTAAGTTTTCGAACATAATCCTCAATTGGCATTAATTTGTCATTAATCACAAGCATAGAGGAAAAACCCTTACTGGTCAAGGGTTCTAACCTACTGAAAAATATTTGAACTATAGTATTTACACTACTGCACTTTTTGTCCAACTGAAGGATGAGGTTTTTCTTAGTAATGATCTTCTTTACTTCCAGTATAGTTATTTTCCTATCATTTATACCCAATTCCTCAATCTCATAGCTATGAATAGAATTGAGGAACTTGATTATTTCGTAAGCAATTTCAAGCGTGTCCACAAGATCTTTAGAAATAATTTCAATAGCTTCCTGAGCTTTCTCCAACAGGTCCTTTTGATCAAAGATTATCTTGATATAGGGCCAGATATCATTGACTGATTCAGTAATTTCTTCCAATAGAATTTCCTTTGCCAGACCTAGTTTGTTTCTAGGGTAGGACTCTTTGATTTCCTTCTACAAAACTTTAATCTGACTTTCTGTCCTCTACAACTCGGCTGCATGTGAACTGTCTGCAACTGCCTTCATATTTTTTAATTCCTTCACTTCATCCTACAACTTCTTCATTTCAACTATCTGAATGGACAGATTTTGAATAGCTTTTGCAAGTTATTCAGCTACTTCTGTTGTACCTATAGTTGATGTTTTTCCTGATGTAGAAGCTTTGGTTACTGAGACTGCTAAAAGAGGAACTACATCCATTGGAATTTGAGCCTTCTTGACAACTTCTACTTTCTCTTTGACAAATTTTTCGTTTTCTCCTCCATCTGTTTTATTTGCAGATTCTGTTCCATGATGAGCTTCATCATGTCAGATTTCTGAGTCTTGGTTTTTTCAATCTCCTTGGTCATTAGATCTTCAGAAGCTGGTAGTTAAATTTGTTTCCTTAATGCTAAGAGCTCAACATTTTTCTTTTTAAAAATCTCTTCTGCTGCATTTATGTTTGAGGGATCATATACGATATTTAGCAGCAAATCTTCCAAGGATTTGATCTTGGTGTCCTTCGCCAGTGAGGAAACCTTTTCCAATTTCATCTATGACTATGTATTGGCCAAGGTGACTTGCAACTTTGACAAACTCATGGTAGTATGAGTTAAAGTGGAAGAAACAATCTATCTAGTTTGTTTGTGCAGCTCAATTTGATCAAATGGATGAACATATTTTAAATTAAACTCAAATTAGGATTGCTTCTGATAATGTGCATGAGTCATGGGCTATGGAATTTGAGCTTGCAAGAAAGCCATCTCCATTTTTCCCTTCTCAAACCGAAAAATTGAAAGAAGTCTAGCCTGAGAGCTAGACGAATGTTTCTAGAATTGGGTATAGGTGTTCAACTTCAATTCTTCATTCTTATTTTTAATCTGACTGAAAACATGAAAGTTGTCCTCCTCCTTATCCTTCTGAATGCTTCCACTAGTCTGAATTTCCTGATGTTCATGAGAAGTAGTGGAATGAGCTAGGGACTGGTTAGACTATCCACCAGATAGTGTATAGGGCATAGTCTCTCCAAGTCCATCAAATGTTGTTTTTTGAGACTCATTTTTTGCTTCAACAATCACAAAGATCCTAGGTCTCTTCTTTCTATGTACAATACTAAATCACTGGCTTGATGCTTCAGTTGTAGGGGATGATTATTCTTCCCTTCCTCTTTTAGTTGTCTTTTCCTGTGCAAGTGGAGTTTGCACATTTGAAGTAGAAATTTCCTGCTCTTCAACTTCTTGAAGGGTGTTCTCTTTCCATTCCAATTGATTTTTGTACTACTCTATTTGAGGTCTAGTTGTGTGGTGATATGCAGTAAAATTATTTTCAACCCTCAATTTAAAAATCAATCCCATTGGGTCATAAGACCAAGTGAAACTGAGACCAAACTTCGTTTCCTTTAATAACTTGTCTACTTCTTATCCTGTTGCTCTGGTGTTGCAAATGAATGGATCAACCTAAGCTTTTAGCTTGAATTGTGATTTCTTCGTTTCTGCTAGAAAGTCTACTTAATCTGCATTTAACCTTTGCCTAATATATTCCAATGCAAATATTCTAATGGGGAGGTACTTCGGAAGTTTGTAGGGTGGAAGCTCACAACCATAAACCCTGATTTCTGTATAGTTTTGGTAAAGATACCAATCTCCTATTGTGGCTTGATCAACTAGCTGCAACGCTTTCACAATTTCATCGCTGATTCTTGGTACTGGGGTGTTGCTCATAAGACTAATAGCTAGATGAATAAACAATTCTATGAACTGTTTATAGGTAAACTCTTCTTTCTCCTTGATTCCCATTGTAGTCCAAAAGATCACTAATTGATGGTTGCCTTCCTCATCTAGCTTCTGTAAGGTGAATGGAAATTTTCCTCCCTAAAAATATATAAAAAGTTATACAAGTACTGAAGCATATTTCAACACTTCTTCAGTGTTAAACTGGACAAATTGCTCATGTATGGATTCAGCTAGTAATTGGCTAAAGTTATAGAGAACAATAGGTTTGGAATCAGTAGAAAAGATTGATAAGAAACCTACGATGGCTTCATTCACATATTGATCGGAATTGTAACCATGCAGATAGGGAAAAATAGTGGTGATTTTCTTGGTTCTATCAGGGAACATAGATGAATCATAGGGAGGGTTTCTTTCAGGAAGAGGACTATCTATAGCTAGGAAAAGTTCAAGATTCTGGGATCTTTTAGTAAACTCTAGCTTTTGATAAGATTATATCAAGCTTTCATGAGAAAAAGGATGGGTTAGTGTAATAGTTGGAGCTTGCAACATATTTTCAATGGACTCAACATTGATGAAATAGAGGATTTATCCTGTGGGTGAAATGATTTCTCTTTGAATGGGATCATAGGACTCATAGAATTTCCTCACAAATTCAAGTGCTCTGCGTATCTGAGGGAAAATTTAGTGGGGAAGGAGGGAGTCCCACAGTCCTATTTTATCTGTCTGATCAATTAATTGATCCTCCATCCAGTAGTAAATTTCATATAAATCAAATCGAGAAGAAGACTTAATGATTTTAAAATCTCTGTCGACCAGGAGAGTATTATGGAAGTCAACTTGCAGATGAATAAGAGGATTTGGAATTTTTGCATTTTTTTTTCCTTTAGGAAGCATGTTATCAAATGATTTGCAGACTGAAAGTGATGGAAATGGAAAAAATTGGTCTAAAACTGAGTGATAACAGTAAAAACAGTATGACTGAAAAGAGACAAGTGGACCTGGACGTTGGCTTTCTTCTGAACAGGAAAAAGTGACTGCTTAAGTTTTGAATGGTCATTGAGTTGTAAGGAGGAAATATTCAGTGATCAATTTAGTTACAGAAATGCACTATGTAACAATTTTCATGAAGGAAAAGGACTTATAATGGAAAAAATGGAGCGAGACTATTTAATGAATGACTAAGTATTCATTAATTATCCAACGGGATTATTAAACGGTTCTATGCGAAATCAATTTGCAGGAATGTGAATTAAACAAATAACGGATAGGCGATGGTTGACTGGACAGAGGAGGTGACATGGATCAGATGTGGACAGTGACATTGGAGCGATGGTAAACTGTGAAATGTAAACTATTTTCGCGAGCAACTTGAGGTGGTAAGCTATTTCCGGATTTTAAGTCCCTGTTGATGCCTCTGAAATCCTAGCACCAACATTGGGAATAACCACCCGGTCCATACCTTAGTACAATTCCTTTTCCATTTGGTGTTTTGGCTCCGACTAGATATTATGGGACCAGTTTCCCATATAATGAATGGTTTTATGGGTGATTGGTTTATAATGTATAATAAGGATGATAAGTGTTTTAACCTATAACTAAAAAATATAAAAATATACTTATATAACCCGGGTAATGTATTAACAATGCAATTTCTAATTATTTCTAACAGACAAATAATCATATAGATGAATTACTAATCGATAGAAAGATGCATTCATAGATAATGATTACTTTGTTTAAGAAATTAAACGAAGTAATTATTAATAAGACATATCGCATTCATAACAATGTATATCATTGACATATATCTTTAAAGCATAACAATTCTAAATCTTCAGAAATGACATGATAAAGAATTATTTGAAGAGCATATATACATCAACAATAGAAACTTTTAAAAGGAATGCTTCATCACATAAGGAAACAAGACAAAAGAAAATTGATAAAAAAACCACATGCATTTGAGTCTTTCCGATTTAAATAACAGTTTGATTCCACTTTCTTGTTTGATAAAACCTTCCAGGAGATAGAAAAGTGCAGGTCTTGCAAACGTTTCTTCACAAAAATGTAGAACCTTGATCCACTACTGATAAAAATCTATTTAGAAGTACAAAAGTGCAACTTCTCAAGTCAAATCTTATACAAATTGAGGACCCTTTCTTCAAAGATATGAAATGGTTTAAATAATAAAAATAAAAACTAATTGTCAATGAAAATAACTTTGAGCTGTTGAAACTACAAACCTGAAAATTTGGGTTTTGGTCTATGAAAATAACAGTGGGATAACCTTTTAACTGATTCATTGTATCTACTTCTTCTTTTGTACTTGCAGCTGACAAATTGAGAGCATTTGCTGAATTTATAGAAGATGACTCAACCTGGAATGTAGTTGAGCTGTGTACTTAGCATTTGAAAGTTCAGGAACCATGAGATTGACAGCGTCGGCAAGACATTTGGTGGCCATCTGCTGGCTATGTGGCTTGACTAGGAAAAACCAAAATGCATCCCAAGTCAAGTTTTGCACTTTGCCGATTTGTTCTTCTCTATTGGCCAGATCCTTTCTCCATTGATCTTCTAGCATTTTTTCTTTTGGGAGCTTTCCTCGAGAGCAATCAGAGATCAATTTATTTCCATATAAACTATAATTTACCAACTCGATCACACTGCTCATTGTAGTCCTAGCTCTGGAAGTAGCTCTTTCAACCTTTATTAACTATTATTCCCATTCTGAAAAAAAGATTTATTTGTGCGATTCTTGGATTTTTGGTAGATTATCAACTATTCCCTCTTTTGAACTTTACCAAGAGAGAAATTTTGTTACCTTATCATCTGCATTTTCAAATTCTAGCCTGGTGTCAATTGCCTATCAATTACTGATGCAGTGATAGTGCACAATGGGTTAACCAAAGATATTTTATGGAAACGGATATTTAGTTGCCAAGATAAGGCTTTAGTCACTTCTAGGGCTTCTTTCTTGAATTCATCAACCTTCAGATAACCCTTGAATTTCTCTACATGTAATTACAGTTGTGCAATTTGTTCCTCTTTAGCATTCTTTTCCTGTTGAATTGTCACTCGAAACTTGCTGAGTTCTTGAGACAACTTTTTTTGTTTCTGGAGAGACCGTTGATCGATCTTTTGTTTCTCCAGACTTTTCCATTATTTTAGTTGCTCATTCTGTTATTTTTGCTCTGCTAGCTATTGCTCAAGCTGACTGATCTTTTGATGTTCTTCTGCCATTTGGTGTTCAAGTTGGGTTATCCTTAGATCCTTTTCCTTGATTATTTGGCTAACTTCAGAAGCTTTATCCATTGTGGTGGCTGTATAGGCACCTGCATATTGGGATAGCTTGGTTAAATCCTAAAAAAGATTGACTTATGAGTTTTTCCATACCACATTCTTCAGTTCAGGTTGAGGAATTGAGAATGGACCCTGGTCAATTTTTCTTTTTTTCTTTTGTCTTTTGACCACAGCCCTATGCTTTGGACAGTAAAATACATCCAGGGGTGGTATTTCCTCAACCTTAAATACAATCTCTTCGGAGGGATTCTCTAGGATTATTTAAATATCATGTTGAATGTTCACTGTGTTGTCTGCCCCTTCAATTGTAGTACTAGTAACAATAGGCTCCTGTGTTGTAGGCGATTTTTGCATAGTCATGTTTTGGGAGTCATTCTGGTTCTTGATCATTTGATCGAACTACTCTAATTCCTTGATTAAGCTAGAATCAATATGTACATCAGTATCTAGGAGCTCGCTGGTCTTTTCATTTGTTTTCTCCTTTTCAGGACTCTTCTACTTTTCAGGACTCTTCTCCTTTTCAAGACTCTTCTCCTCTTCAAGACTCTTCTCAATAGTTTGTTCTCCACTGTGGCCTTCTTGCTGCACCATAGGGGTAGTGCTCAATAAATACAGAGGCAGTGTTTGTAACCTCTGTGTCCTGAACTGCATAAACTTATCTACTCCCCCTGCTCCTAATTTGATCTTTGCTAGATGTTTTACCCATGAAAATAACTCAGCCGAAGTGAACAAGTCATCATATTCATCTATCTCATGTTCAAACTTGACAAGTTTCACCTGAGTGGTGAAGTTGTAAGCCACTGCTCTTGGATCATATTGTCTCTTAGGAATGATGGCTAACTTTAGAATTTTTATCTTCTCTACTTCTTTCTCTGCATGTTTGAGATAATGCAGTGAATAAGTACCACAACGGAGGGGAAATGAAGGCCACATTTGTTTCTTGGACTCTTTGAGGTTCCTGGACATTCCTATTTTTGTTATCTGGTAAGCTATTTCTCTGGCCAATATCTTATTAGGAATGTACAAGGGGGGAACATGTGGATCTATAATGCTGCCAAAAAGTCTAACATAGGTGAACTTTTCTTTACCGAGCCAACTACCGATTGATGTTATGTCAATGCTGGCCTCATCGGATAACTGAGGAGCAAGTTTGTTGAATATGGCTTGATGGAAAGGTAAAACAAAACCATGGCAAGTTCTATATATATGATCTTTATAATGGGCCTTCCACAAATACTTGTGATAAATGTGAATAGGAGTTGGTTCTTGAGGAGTCCATTTCCAACCTAGAATGGGGTAGACATACTTGAAACAAATGATATCCATGATGTAGGTGCTCATATAGAATGGGGGTATTGTCTGGGTAGTTACAAACCTATTTCTTCTATAATCAAGGATTTGGTTGGCCATTTTATCCGATAAAATGGTTGCCCAATCCATGATATAAGAGTGGATTGTTGCTTCCATTAAAGGCACCATTTCTATGGTAAGCCTAACTACATCAGAGACTCCAAAGAGTCTACATATCATAGTGCCAGCATAGCAACAAGGAGATGCTAAGGATTCTATGGAGTACATACCAGAAGATTCATGCTTATGCTTGTTTGGCAAGTGTCTCCATTGCCTGATAGGGTCCGACTCTATATTGTTCTCCTTGGCGAAAGCTTCTAAAAATGCTTTGTTGTAATGTTTCTAGGGGTCCAGCAAATGATACATCTTCTTGATATCTTTTTGCCCTGAATACCCCGAACATCCTTTCATCAGCTATATAGAATGCTCTGTCAGTTATATGGATACTCTCTATTACCCATCTCACCAGGCCATTATATGGTAACAATTTCGCATGGGCTGCTATTGTGTGGAGGAAGGAGTTGGCTAAATCGTTAAGAGTATTTTCTGATTTATCAGTTGAACCAGCCATTTCTACTTCTTCTTCAATTTTAGATGGATTCTTGGCTTCGAGTAGATTATATATTCCCCTCCATGAAGTCTTTCCAAGGCCTAAACAAGTAGTATTAGCTATCAGTACCAACTTTGCTAGTTCATCTTTCACTATGACGGGGACTTTTGCTTTCCGAGATTTCTTAGACATTTTTGTTGGACTGATGACTTCAGACTCGCTCTACAAAATGAAACAGAATGACGTAATAGTGGAAAGGCTTGTTCAAAGCTAATACATAGTGCACAGGACTAACAACAATTAAGTGTAATAGATGCTACGGATCTATAATATATTAAGCCACCACAGATGAATTTCTTGAAGGATTCAACCATAACTGCTTATTAATGATTTCCCCGTAACTTCCAATGTGAAACTTTAATGTCATGATAATATGTCACATCACGAATTTATAATGATCCTTTTTAGAATGGGTATTGTGACTTCCTGATCGGCGCTTAGCGATAATCGCATATCGCAGATCCGGATTTACAAGTGCTATGCTTAAATGGTTCCTTTGCATGGTTGCGATTGCAATCAGTGGTAAGCTAGCATGGGGAGGCGACATGCTTTAAAATTGATAAATCATTTTAACTTTCTTTATAATTGACTTATAAATTTAAACTGCACATGTTCATAATACTTCATGTTTTTCCTTTATCGAAAGTGCACTACACGATAGTGAAATCACATCAGAAGATTTCAAAGGGGCTTATGGGATGTGTTTTATGATTTTAGTGATGCGTGATTATGATCGGCTTATCGCATCAGAGGTTTTGTATGGAAAACTTGGGACAACTTCTTGATGAGTAGTGATATGCAATTTGTAATAGAGTTACCACATCGGCGGATCTCAATGGAACAATTTTTGTTCACTATTGAAATAAAGGATTTGCGCGATGCGACATATTCCTTTTATAATTGTATTCCTTCGATAAAGCTTTATGATAAGGTTTTGCTATAATTCAAATCGGATTGGTCCTTATCAAGAGGACTTTCATGGGATCGATAGATTTACAAATTACGATTGCAATTTAGCCTATCTTAAAAGCAAATTTTATATAACCTATTATAAAAATTTATTTTCAAACGTTTTATTGATTTTATTTATATTCTAAAAGCGGACCCATTTCTTATTAAAGTTTTATATGAAAATTTTTGAAATGGGGAGGGTTGTTGTATAGCACAACAATTGGTGATTCTCTGGGAGAAACAGTTATCTCTGAAAGAATAATGCAATATCTAAAACTTTCTTTAATTGGAAACAATTGAGGACAAAGAAAACTATTTAAGAATAGTTATATAAAAATAACTCTGAATAAAATGAATTTTTTTTTTTTTTTCTTTTACAAACCTTTTTCAAAAATAAAAACATTTTGGGTTTCTTCAAGCTTTGATTGGTTGATAAAGATAAAGTAGGGGGCTCCTCCAACTTAGTTTTTAAATTTACTCTTTCGTCACAGGTAGTGCCTCTGCTACTAGCAAACATCTATAGTCTCAACAAGGTTACCTTTTAACCATAAATCATTCATTGTCCCATCCATCTAAGAGTATAAATTTTGAAAGATAAATTCATAAAGATATGTTTACATATATTTTTTTTGATTTCATATTCTTTTATTTCTTTAAGATAAAAATCCATTGTCCTCGTTTGGTAGCCAGCTTATAACAATTCCATTCACTGGTTGTAATTGAACTGAACAAGCTGGCTCGTGATGAGAGCCCTTGTCTTATGATTATAAGCCATTACTCTGTTTTGATATGCAGTATTGGTAATGTTAGTTTAATTATTTCCTTATGATCATGGTAAGCAGGATGATGATGAGACCTCTTATCTTTTATATCAAACATATTTTAGAATTACACTCTGAAAAATCATAAACTTAGTGGATGGGGTGAATGATTTTCTCTTTAAGAGTTTATGGATGACAATTTTTTAAAGTTGTAGATGCTAAGTTTGGAAAAGTCTTTACTTTTTACAAATGACCTCTCTTAGCTTTATAAAACTTAGAATGATTTACAGTATTTTCAAGGTTTTGGAAGATTTTATAAAGTTTGAAGAGGTTCTCAAAGTTTCATATTTTATTTAACTTTCCAAAACTGTAATCATTTCCTTAAAAGTTTCCACCTATTGAATCAAGTATTCACAATATTCTCTTAAAGAACTTTTCAATCGTAAAAGGGCGATGGAAGACTATTTACAACATTATTTTCTAAAGATAAACAAACTTTCATAAAGAATATTTATAGGTAAAAAGGGGTTACCTCCTTAAGAAAAGAATTTCTTTAAGATAAGCCCATTCACAAGAAGAGAATCTCTCTTTCCTGATAAATCTTGTAGTATGAACGTTGATGAGCCTATTTTTTCAATGATATGAAATGGTCCAAGCCACATCTTTTGAAATTTGGTATGTTTACCTTTGTCTTCATGTGCTTTGTCTCATTTCAACACGAGATCACCAATTTGTAATGTTTTTGAGCTAGTAGAACTTGCATCAAAAGAAGATTTAATGACTTGTTGATGTTTAGCATGAGTGATTTTGGTGTTCTCTCTTTCTTCCTCCAATTTGAGGATTTGATCAAATCTTAATTGAATAAAGAAAGAAGGATTTTCTTCAATAAATTGTACTAGGGCTAGAGATGGGAGTGCTAAGTTTGAAGGTATTATAGCTTCTTTCCCATACACTAAGTTAAAAGGAGAAGTACCTATTTAGGCCTTCTAAGTTATGTGATCTGCCCACAATGCAAATATTAAATATTTATGCCAATTTTTTTGATTTTGATCAACGGTTCTTTTAATAATCTTAATGAGATTCTTATTAGTTGACTCTGCCAAACCATTACCTTGAGGATAGTAATTTGCAGAATATTTTAATTTAAAACCTCTCTTAAGAGAAAATTCAACTATACTACTCCTAGAAAAATAAGAAGCATTATCAAGAATAATGGCATTAGGTACACCAAACCTAGTAATGATGAATTGATCAATGAATTCAATGATTGCATCAGAATTGGCTACCTTTAATGGAATTGCTTCTACCCACTTTGTGAAGTAATCCATGGCTATAAGGATGTATCTGTGTTGCTTGGAAGAATGTGGAATAATCTCTCCTATGATATCAAGCCCCCACTGTTCAAATGGTTGCTCAATGTTTACTGGTTGTAAAGGAAAGACTGGTTTCCTTTGTCTCCCACTAGCAGTTTGGCATATCTCACATTTCCTGACATAATCATGCGCATCTTTAAACAAAGTGGGCCAATAATATCTAGCATGTATTATCTTGTGAGCTGTAGTATCTCCTCCAACATGTCCTCCTGCTAGACCATCATGTAGTTCCTGCAAAACCTTTTGTGCTTCAATTTTTTCAAGGCATCTTAACAAAATTGAATCATAATTTCTTCTGAATAACACATCATCAATGATTTCAAAGTGTTTTACTTTTAATCTTAAGGCACGTTTGTTTTTGTAACTGAAATCAGGAGGAGCATATCCATTTTTCAAGTAAAAGATCAGATCAGCATACTGAGATTCAGAATTTATGATACTTATCTCGTTCGCTTGAAGAGTATTATCTGAATCTTCATATTCTAGAATATTAGAAGCTCTTGCTAATAACCTAAAAAAGCCTTGTCCTCTCACAATTTTCGCTAGTTTAATATCAATATCATATTCTTGTAAGGCTATTACCAAATTAGCTCTCTTCTCTCCTACTTCCCTTTGAACTAGAAATTGCCTCATTGCAGAGAATGGGACTATTACTTTTGTGTGTGTTTTTAGCAGGAATGGTCTAAAGTGTTTGATAGATTTAAACACAGAAAAAGCTTGTTTTTCAACTTCAGAATAGTTGAGTTCGACACCTTGTAAATTAGAACTGAAGAAGGATATAGGTGCTTCTACTTGTTGGTCATTGATGTGTGTTAGGACAATGGAATGAGATGTTTCAATGGCCAAATTATAAAAAATAAAATGACTAGAAAAATTCAGAGTATTCAATTCAGGAGCATTAATGATTGCTTTTTTGATCGATTCAAAAGCCTCTTTTTCATTCTGTCCCCATTTGAAAACTGAACTTTTCTTAATTATGGTTTGCAAAGGCAAGACTATATGAGAAAAATCAGGAACAAATCTTTTTACAAAATTTATTTGTCCCAAAAATGATTGCATTCATTTCTTGTTATGTGGCAAAGGAATATCAGAAATATCTTTTATCCTATCAGGATCAATATATATGCCATCTTTGGATACAATAAACCCTAAGAGTTTTCCTTCATTAAGAGCGAAGAATTATTTCTTGGGATTTAGAGAAATCCTATACCTTTTATATCATTCAAAGATCTATTTTAAACCATGGATATGATTGGCCCTTTTCTTGGAAAAGACAGTTATTTCATCTAAGTAAACAACAACTAACCTATTGATCAAACCTTTGAAGGCTATATCCATGGCTCATTGGAAAGTAGCTCCAGCATTTATCAAACCAAAAGGCATTTTCTGATAAGCATATGTTCCCCATTTAGTTCTGAATGTAGTTGTTAGTCTATCATATGGAACACTAGTATTTGATTGTATCCTGAAAAACCATCAAGAAAGGACATTAACTCTGAACTAGCTACTAATTGAAGTATCTACTCCATTGTTGGTAATAGGAAATTATCTTTTTGACATGCCTTATTGAGATTTCTAAAATCAATGCAAATCCTAATATCACCATTCTTTTTCCTTACAGGTACCAAGTTTGAAATCCATTTAGAATGTCTGACTGGGAAAATTATTTTAGCTTTCAGAAGTTTATTCAACTCTTCTTTGATTTGACTTTCCAGATTTGGGTGAATTTTCATTAACTTTTGTTGTACAGGTTTCTCATCAAAAATCATTGGAATTATGTGTTGAATGATAGAAGTATCATAAGTTTTCAAATCTTTGTAATTCCAAGAAAAAATATTTTTGTATTTGTTTAATAATCTAATAAAAGAAAATCTTTCTTCTGATGTGAGTTCAAGTCCTAGATTGACATTTTGTGGTTTTGCCTCAGTCCCAAGATTTACTAATTCAAACCTTAAAGTAGAACTTTGAAGTTTTGCATTAGTAACCTTTTGGAATCTATCTTTGATATCATAGAGATCTTCTAGCTTGACCACAGATTTAGGAATAGAATTCTCATTTAGTCTTTGTGTTAGCTGAATGTCATGATTGTTTTCATCAATAATCTGATCATCATAATATTTTTCAGAAGTCAAGAAATTTAAGATGACTTCATCTTAAATACCTGCCAATTGGTGACATTGTCTGGGACAGATGGCCTCAAAATTAATTCAATTGAAAAACTATCTGGACTATAATCCTCGGATGGAAGGAGATTAGAAGCAACATTAGCCAATAAATCAACTGTTGCATTCTGAGATCTAGGAATGGGAGAAATGTTGAATGCCAGAAAATGATTTATGAGATCTTGAACAAGGGATTGATAATGTTTGAGATGTCCTGAAAGACAATGGATAGTGTTCCTTACTTCTTTGATGACAATTTCAGAATCACCAAATACTTTGAGATATTGAATATTCAAGCCTATTTCTTTATAGAGCCCTTGAATCAATGCCTCATATTTTGCAGTATTATTGGTACACTCAAATTATACTCTACATGATAGCATAGTTTTTTCCCCTTCTGGACTAACTAAAATACACCCTGCTCTTTCACCGTCATTGGATTTTGATCCATCAAAATATAAAGACCAAAATAAAGGCTTATCTACAGATTTATTTACAAGTTCATCAGCAATACTAACACATATTGAGGTATCAGTATGAGAGAAATTTTCAATTTGTGATATGAAATTATTAATAGAAAAAGGTGACGGTTGAGCATTAAGATTTCCAAAGAATGACTCAGCTGAGTAATTTCCGAGAATGTTATTATTGAAAGCTACAGGTTGGTTTTCTTGTTCAAACTCTGTTATTGTATGGGTCATGTGTTTTTCGTGATCTATTTTGATTTGATTTGGTTTCCCTTTATAGGGAAGCGACATCTGAGACCAATCAGTGGAAATGTAGCCATGGAGTTTCTCAGACCAATCCCTATTTAGAATTAAACCATAAAACTCAAGGATGTCAGCAATCAATATATCAATTCTTTGAACTACTCTGGGATCAGCCGATAACCTAATGGTAACTGAATTAATCTCTCCTAAAACTTGCACTTTAGTCCGATTTAATTGAACAATATGGAATGCATATTTCTGGGGCTCAATGTTTAATTTAGAGCAAACTGAGGCTGGCATTATGTTTGATGAAGCCCCTCATTCTATCAAGCAGTTATGCATATTTCTATTATAGATCTCATAAGTTAAGAGAAAAGGAGGAGTATGAGAATTAGACCTATCTCCGATAAAAATAGTATCAATAGCATCTACTTTATCCGATGGTGGTTTACCTGATCCTTTGGATGCCTTGGATAATACACTAGTTGGAAGAGGAGAAGGAGGTATTGCATTTAACTCTTTAAGTAACAACTTTTGTTGATGTTTGAGCTTGCTAAATTCATATAAATAAATATTTGCTCGAGTCTTCTTTATGTCTTCCACAATGTTGTAATCCATAGAGTCAGAAACTACTAATGTTTTAGATGATGAGGGTGGATTGGAGGATGATGGTTGATTGGGTAGGCACAACTAGAGTTTTCTTCATGGGAGCTTTGTCTTTAGTAACAGTGCTTAAATTTTTCTTCTTTGGATTTGTTTGAACAGCCTCTGCTGCATTTTTACTTCTGGTATGTATTAGGAGAGCTTCATGTTCACTTTCAGTATCAGATTTAGGCAAGATAAAGTCCCACATTCCATGACATTCAATTGTTTCATCTTCTTTTATTTCCTCTGATGATAAAACTGTGTCTTCATGTTCATCATCATCTAGATCTGATTTTGCATTAGATATAGCATTAGGTGGTTTCGTTTCAATTGACTAATTTCTTCTAAAGTTTCTAAATGGTTTTTTAGTAGAAGTTTCAGCTACCTGCTTTTTTATTTCCACCATTTCATTGGACATATTTTTCAAAACCTTTTGTAAACCTTCCATGTCATATGGGTCTTTAACTGCTTTCTTTTTTGAATCATCTTTGAAAGTAACCTTTTTGGATTTTCTTTCTTCAAGAGAATTTTTCTTTTCCAAAGCAATGATATGTTTTTCAACAGTGATCGTTTCTTTCATATTTTCTACTAATGTAGGTTTGGCAGCCATGTCAACAAAAATGACTATATTTGAAGGTAAAGTAGAGATATACCATTCGCTTCAGACTTCTTCACAAGGCTTGGATGTTGCAGGTATTTTATTCAACAGTTTATTAAATTATGAGTTGAAGTCTTTGATGGGTTCCTTTAGTTCAGATTTCAGATTGGAGAGATCATTAATTAAAGTTTGTTGTGGACCTATCCTCTCCAAACTTAGTTAGAAATTGCTCCTTAAAAGCATCCCAGCTATTGATGGATCCTGGTGGTAATGAAAAATACCACGATCCAGCTGCCCCTTGTAGAGCATATGGAAAAATCTTAACAACAACATCTTCCTCTGTTACCCCATTAATGTTTATTGACAACATGAAATTGTTTATATGTTCTTCAGCCAATATGCCAATGTCTGGAGTAAATTTTGGTAACTATTTTTCAGGATAAGTTGGTAATTGACTCAAGGGTGTAGGCATAGAGACAGCTCCTAGATTTTTCCATGGCCTTGGTTGAGGTAGATTATGCTCCATTGTTGAACTAATAGTAGAAAAGGCTAAGGAGGTAGTTGAAAGTGATTGGGTAGAGGGTGTTGGAGTGCCTGTACCCTTATGGACTATGATTTTGAGTTGGGGAATGGAGGGATGACTTTGCAATGGTTTAGATGGAACAGATGATGATGAAGAAAGAGTCCCACTGTCAGAATCTAAAGGTGTCTTCCTAGCTCTTTTTCTACTTGGCAGAGGAAATTCAATTGGTGGAATACCAAGTTATTCACTTTGTGATCTAGCAAGAGGCTGAGATGGAATATATTGTGAAGTCGCGTGCTCCCTTGGGATAACTCAGACTATTCTTGGGATATTGAAAACCCTTGGAGTTTATGAATTAAGGTCTGTACTTTAGGGGGTTCAAGAGAAGAATTGTCAGGTGTGTTTAAGTTTTCAGCAGTGGGTGTTGTATTTTCCTTTTCAACTTCTCGCTTAAAAATAGGAGATTTAGAATGCAAAGGAGAAGTTGGAGGAGATGGTGAGGTAGTTCTACTCTTAGAATGGCCTATGGATTTGGATTCGCTCGCCATTCATAGTTCATGCCCTCCTTCTAGCGCCAAAAATGTTGATGCCTCTAAAATCCTAGCACCAACATTGGGGATAACCACCCGGTCCAGACCTTAGTACAGCTCCTTTTCCATTTGGTGTGGTGGCTCTGACTAGATATTATGGGACCAGTTTCCCATATAATGAATGGTTTGATGGGTGATTGGTTTATAATGTATAATAAGGATGATAAGTGTTTTAACCTATAACTCAAAAATATATAAATATACTTATCTAACCCGGGTAATGTATTAACAATGCGATTTCTGATTATTTCTAATAGACAAATAATCATATAGATGAATTACTAATCGATAGAAAGATGCATTCATAGATAATGATTACTTTGTTTAAGAAATTAAACAAAGTAATTATTAATAAAACATATTGCATTCATAACAATGTATATCATTGACATATATCTTTAAACCATAACAATTCTAAATCTTCATAAATAACATGATAAAGAATTATTTGAAGAGCATATATACATCAACAATAGAAACTTTTAAAAGGAATGCTTCATCACATAATGAAACGAGACAAAAGAACAGTGATAAAAATACTGCAAGCATTTGAGTCTTTCCGATGTAGATAACACTCTGAGTCCACTTTCTTGTTTGAGAAAACCTTCCAGGAGATACAAAAGTGCAGGTCTTGCAAAAGTTTCTTCACAAAAATGTAGAACCTTGATCCATTACTGATAAAAATCTATTCAGAAGTACGAAAATGCAACTTCTCAAGTCAAATCTTATACAAATTGAGGACCCTTTCTTCAAAGATATGAAAGGGTTAAAATAATAAAAATAAAAACTAACTGTCAATGAAAATCGCTTTGAGCTGTTGAAACTGCAAACATGAAAATCTAGGATTTGCTCTATGAAAATAACAGTGCGAAAGCCTTTTAACTAATTCATTGTATCTACTTCTTCTTTTGTACTTGGAGCTGACAAATTGAGAGCATTTGCTGAATTTACAGAGGATGACTTAGCCTAGAATGTAGTTGAGTTGTGTATGTAGCATCTGAAAGCTCAGGAACCATGAGATTGATAGCATCAACAAGACATTTGGTGGCCATCTGCTGGTTGTGCAACTTCACTAGGAAAAACCAAAATGCATCCCAAGTCAAGTTTTACACTTTGCCGATTTGTTCTTCTCTATTAGCTAGATCCTTTCTCCATTGATCTTCTAGTGTTTTTGCTTTCGGGAGCTTTCTTGGAGAGCAATCAGAGATCAAGTTAGTTCCATATAAACTGTCATTTACCAACTAGATCACAGTGTTCATTGTAGTCCCGGCTCTGGAAGTAGCTCTTTCGACCTTTATTAACTATGATTCTCACTCTAAAAACAAGATTTCTTTGTGCGATTCTTGGATTTTTGGTAGATTAGCAGCCCTGCCCTCTTCTAAACTTTTCCAAGAGAGAAATTTTGTTACCTTATCATCTACGTTTTCAAATTCTAGCCTGGTGTCAACTTCTTGTTCAATGAGTGATGCGGTGATAGTGCACAATTGGTCAACCAAAGATATTTTATGGCAAAGGATATTTAGTTGCCGAGATAAGGATTTAGTCACTTCCAGGGCTTCTTTCTTGAGTTCATCAACCTTCGGATAACCCTTGAATTTCTCTACTTGTAATTGCACCTGTGCAATTCTTTCTTCTTTAGCCTTCTTTTCCTGTTGAATTGCCACTCGAAGCTTGTTGAGTTCTTGAGACAACTTTTGTTGTTTTTGGAGAGCCTGTTGATCGATCCTTTGTTTCTCCAGACTTAGTTGTTCTTTTAGTTGCTCATTCTGCTATTTTTGTTGTGCTAGCTGTTTCTCAAGCTTACTAATCTTCTGTTGTTCTTCTGTCATTTTCTCTTCAAGTTGGGTGATCCTTAGATCATTTTCCTTGATTAGTTGGCTAACTTCGAAAGCCTTATCCATTGTGGTAGTTGTATAGGCACCTGCATATTGGGATAGCTTGGTTAAATCCTTAGAAGGATTGACTTCTAAGTCTTTCTATACCACATTCATCAGTTCAGATTGAGGAATTGAGAATGGTCCCTAGTCAATTTTTCTCTTTCTCCTTTGTCTTTTGACCATAGCCCTATGCTTTGGACTATAAAATACATCCAGGGGTAGTACTTCCTCAACCTTCAATACAATCTCTTCGAAGGGATTCTCTAGGATTATTTCAATATCATGTTGAATGTTCACTGTGTCGTCTACCCCTTCAATTGTAGTACTATTAACAATAGGCTCTTGTGTTGCGGGCGATTTTGGCATAATGATGTTTTGGGATTCATTCTAGTTCTTGATCATTTGATCAAACTACTTCCATTCCTTGATTAATCTAGAATGAATATGTACATCGGTATCTAGGAGCTCGTTGGTCTTTTCATTTGTCTGCTCCTTTTCGAGACTCTTCTCCTTTTCAGGACTCTTCTCCTCTTCAAGATTCTTCTCAGTAGTTTGTTCTTCACTGTGGCCTTCTTGCTGCACCATAGGGGTAGTGATCAATAAATCCAGAGGCAGTGTTTATAACCTCTGTGTCCTGAACTGCATAAACTTATCTACTCCCCCTTCTCCTAATTTTATCTTTGTTAGATGTTTTACACATTAAAATAACTCAGTCGAAGTGAAAAAGTCATCATATTCATCTATCTCATGTTCAAACATGGAAATTTTCACCTGAGTGGTGAAGTTGTAAGCCACTACTCTTGGATCATACTGTCTCTTAGGAATGATGGCCAAATTTAGAATTTTTATCTTCTCTACTTCTTTGTCTGCATGTTTGAAATCATGTAGTGAATAAGTACCACAGTGGAGGGGAAATGAAGGTCATATTTGTTTCTTGGACTGTTTGAGGTTCTTGGACATTCCTGTTTCTGTTATCTAGTAAGCTATTTCTCTGGCCAATAGCTTATCAAGAATGTACAAGGGGATAACATTGGATCTACGGTGCTGCCAAAAAGTCTGACATAGGTGAACTTCTCTTCACCGAACCAACTGTCGATTGATGTTATGTCAATGATGGCCTCATGGAATAATCGAGGAACAAGTTTGTTGAATATGGCCTGATGAACGGGTAAAACAAAACCATGGAAAATTCTATATATATGATCTTTATAATGGGCCTTCCACAAATACTTATGATAAATATGGATAGGAGTTGGTTCTTGAGGAGTCCATTTTCAACCTAGAATGGGGTAGTCTAAATTGAAATAGATGGTATCCATGATGTAGGCGCTCATATAGAATGGGGGTATTGTCCAGGTAGTTTCAAACCTATTTCTTCTATAATCAAGGATATGGTTGGCCATTTTATTCGATAAAATGGTTGCCCAATCCATGATATAAGAGTGGATTGCTCCTTCCATTAAAAGCACCATTTCTATGGTAAACCTAACTGAATCAAAGACTCCAAAGAGTCTACATATCATAGTTCCAACATAGCAATAAGGAGATGCTAAGGATTCTACAGAGTACATACCAGAAGATTCATGCTTATGCTTGTTTGGGAGGTGTCTCCATTGCCTGATAGAGTCTGACTCTATATTGTTCTCCTTGGAAAAAGCTTTAAAAATGCTTTGTTGTAATGTTTCTGGGGTTCCAGCAAATGATACATCTTCTTGATATCTTCTGCCTTTAATGTTTCGAACATCCTTCCATCGGCTGTAGAGAATGCTCTATCGGTTATATAATACTCTCTATTACCCATATCACCAGGTCATTATATGGTAACACTTTCGCACGGGCTGCTATTCTGTGGAGGAAGGAGCTGGCAAAATCATTAAGAGTATTTTCTAATTTATCAATTGAACCAGCCATTGCTCCTTCTTCAATTTTAGATGGATCCTTGGCTTCAAGTAGATTATATATGCCCTCCCATGAAGTCTTGCTAAGGCTTGAACAAGTAGTATCAGCTATCAGTACCAACTTTGCTGGTTCATCTTTTGCTATGATGGGGACTTTTGCTTTCCTATATTTCTTAGACATTTTTGCTGGACTGATGACTTCAGAATCACTCTGCAAAATGAAACAGAAGGACGTAACAGTGGAAAAACTTGTTCAAATCTAATACACAGTGCACAGGACTAACAGTAATTAAGCGTAATAGCTACTACGTATCTATGATATGTTAAGCCACCACGGATGAATTTCTCAAAGGATCGAACCATAACTGCTTATTAATGATTTCCCCATAACTTCCAATGTGAAACTTTAATGTCGTGATAATGTGTCACATCGCAAATTTATAACAGTCCTTTTTAGAATGGGTATCGTGACTTCCTAATCGGCGCTTCACATATCGCAGATCAGGAGTTACAAGTGCTATGCTTAAATGGTTCCTTTCCATGTTTGTGATTGTGATCAGTGGTGAGCTGGCATGGGGAGGCGACATGCTTTAAAATTGATAAATAATTTAAATTTTCTTTATAATTGACTTATAACTTTAAACCACACATGTTCATAATACTTCATGTTTTTCTTTTATTGAAAGTGCACTACACGATAATGAAATCGCATCGGAAGATTTCAAAGGGGCTTTTGGGATGTGTTTTATGATTTTAGCGATGCGCAATTTCAATCAGCTTAACGCATCAGAGGTTTTCTATGGAACACTTGGGACAACTTCTTGATGAGTAGCGATATGTGATATCCGATAGAATTATCGCATTGGCAGATCTCAATGGAACACATTAAGTTCACTATTGAAATAAAGGATGTGCGCGATGTGACATATTCCTTTTATAATTGTATTCCTTCTATAAAGCTTTATGATAAGGTTTTATTATAATTCAAATTGGATCGGTCCTTATCAAGAGGAATTTCATGGGTTCGATAGATTTACAAATTTCCATTGCGATTTAACCTATCCTAAAAGCAAATTTTATATAACCTATTATAAAAATTTATTTTCAAACATTTTATTGATTTTATTTATCTTCTAAAAGGGGACCCATTTCTTATTAAAGTTTTATATGAAAAATTTTGAAATGCGGAGTGTTGTTGTATAGAACAACAGTCCCGAAGGACTAGAATGAGGGAAAAGTGGTTTAAGAGGGTGGTTTCCATAACTGGCCACTTCAGACCCCCCCCCCCCCACCACCGATAAAATTCAGATGACAAATGAGGGTTGAGGAGCAATGTGGGCCATCAGATCTCAGGGGAATGTGCAAGATGTAAGGTGAGATGAAAGGGATTTAAGATCGTGAAGCGGAAAGCGATGGTGGAGTCAAGCTTTATGGTAGATTTGACAATTTGGTATTGTAGTCGAATCAATGAACGAAGTTAGGATATTCGTAAAGTTACATTGATACTTAGGATTACGGTTAATTAAAGTCCATACCATATGCGCATTTTTTCAATGTTATAACTTAGGATAAAATCCTTTCATGCTCCAATTGTATTCCATTTGTCTACCTATCCTTATGTTTCCTAACATTTTATCACTTATTTTTCTGACTGCATTTAGGCTAGCAACTCAATATTTTCCTTTTAATGACTAATCTACATTTATCCCTTATTTCCTCCATTTGCTCAGATCAAACTATTGAGCTAATTTTATTTGCTACCTATTGAAAAATAATTTAAATAAAATCCAATCATGATTAAACTATATAATTGGATTGTATGAACAAGTGTGGCATTTAAACAATCTGCACACAACCTTTATTTGCAAAAATAAAATTGACTAAGAGTAGTGGCATTTGGATTTGCAACACTTTTAGAGTTTGTTGTTTTCGCTTTTCTTTCTAGCTTAACATTTTATTTTTGCCTTCATTTTTTAGGGAATCTATTCTAACATTTTACTTGATATGGACTCATTCATAAAGATATCCCTAACATTTTTTATTTAATATTTTTATTTTCCATATCCTAACTTAACAAATTTTTTATTTTAATCAAATATATTTTCATTTTTTAACTAATTGATACTAAATTACCAAAACCAAAAGATGCTACAACAAGATTCTTATGGATGTGTGGATTTTCCATTCCTTAATGGCTTTAAATTTACTAGGGTCTACCTAAACACCTTCATGAGATACAATATGACCCAGATATTCCACCTCCTATACTCCAAAGAAACATTTGGAGGTTTTTTCATATAATTGTTTCTCCTCTAATAGTTTGAGGACCCTGTCAACATGTTGAACATGACCCTTCCAAGACTTGTTGTAGACTAGTATATCATCAAAAACTACTAACACAAATTTTCTAAGGAATGGTTTGAAAATGGAATTCATCAAACCTTGAAATGTAGAATGTGCATTGGTAAGGCCAAAAGGCATGACCAAAACTTCATAATGACCCTCATGAGTTATAAATGTTGTTTTCATAATTTCTTCAGTCTTCATTCTGATTTGATGATATCTAGAACAAAGATATAACTTGGTGAAGTAAGTTTCTCCACGTAATTCATCCAATAATTCATCAATGACAAGAATGTGAAATTTATCTTTAATAGTAAGCTTGTTGAGCTCCCTATAATCCGGACACATGTGCCATGATCCATCCTTGTTGTGCACCAATACTACTGGAGTAGAGAAATAACTTTGACTATGTTGAATTATACTAGCCTCTAGCATTTATGGAACCATACGTTCAATTTCACTCTTTTGGGCATAGGGATATCGGTAAGGCGTTATGTTTGGAGGAACACTTCCTGGAATCAAATGAATAAAATGATCATGATCACGAATAGGTGGGAGGCATTTGGGAGTCTCAAATTCCTTGGAATGATCATCCAAGGCTCTTTGGAGGTCTGGAGAAATGGATGATTTCAATGTTGGAACTTCTAGTGAACATAATTGTGCAATTACGCCCCGTTGTTCTTTATTTAGAAGATTTGTCATGCCATTAGAGCTAATTATCTGACCTGGTTTCCCTGCGATACCCCTTAATTCAACTTCCTTTCCTTCCCAACAAAATTTCATGAAACATTCTTGAAAATTAAAAGCTATTGTACCTAAATATTGTAGCCATTGGACTCCTAGAAGAACATCGGCACCACCCATTGGAATTCAATATATATTGTCCCATGGATAGCTTGATATTATGGAACTTTCCATAGAAATTTATGTTTCCTCCATTTGCAACCATCACTTGACAATCTGGTGCTAGATATAAGATGCAATTCAATTCCTTGGCTATATTACAATGAATAAAATTATGGGTACTACCTGAATTAATCAACATTATTACCTTTTTCTTCTTGATATGTCCTTCTATCTTGAGAGTTTGAGGAGTAGTAATTCCTACCAATGCATTACAAGATATGGTTGGCTTCATTTCTTCTTTCTCTGGGGTTGATTCCTGATGTATATCCTCTTCTTTTAACATTTCTTGTTCCTTTTTTTTCCTCCTCTTCACAATCTATGTAAAAGAATTTCTTCTCAGCACACTTATGACCTTTAGTGTATTTGCTATCACAATTGTAAAAAAGCCCCTTTGCTCCTTTTTCTTCCAATTGTTGTCGTTTCAACCTTGCAGGTTGTGGAAGGCTAGGGGTAGCAACAATTCCATATCTATAGTTGTGAGTGGTAGGATTCCTTTTTGCCATAATTTGTCTTTCAATTTTTCTTGCCAACCTGAATGCCTTCTCCAATGAATCAGGTTCCCAAAGGAAAACCTCATGTTGGATGTTATCCTTTAAATTCCCTATGAACACATCAATTCTATGCTCCTATGGAATATAATCTACTCTTATATTCAATTTTTTAATGTCCTTAATGTGCTCCACCATTGAACCCTTTTGTTTGAGATTTATCAATTGGCTAAAGAAGGTGTTTCTCTTTGTATCCTCATAATGTGCTATCATTTCGTCCATAAAATTTGACCAAGTGAAAATTTGTCTATGAGATCAAAGCCATCGATACCATACAAACTTATTAGGTTCCAAATATAAAGTTGCAATGCGTATCTTTTGTGTGTTTTGCAAATTATGGATATCGAAATATTGTTCCATGTGTAGTATCCATGTTATGGGATCCTTGCCATAAAACTTCCTGATATCGATCTTTGGAACATGGTGGGTCTTTATTCTAATTTTAGAGTATTTGAAATCATGATTAACATTTATTTTCTTCTGATCATGAGTTTCCTCTACTGCCTTTTAGCCATTAGGAAGCCTTTCTTGTAGCAACTTTGTCAATCTTTCCTTCAAACCTTCTATGTCTTTCTTCAAATCTTCAACGTTTTCTTTCTTCCAATCATGATTAACATTTCTTTTGTTATTGAATTTAGGCTTTTGTGATCCATATCAAATTTTTTGAAGATTCTTTGGTGAAAATCACATAGATATACTTTTGTCGACGCATTTCGAACCAACCAGTGTGGTTCATCATCAGGACAAGTTGAATGAGCAGATCTCGCTTTGCACATTAAATAGATAAGGCAGAATATCTAATGACCCAATTTTCTAGACAAGGTAATGGTTAAAATGACAACAACTAGTTTTGACCAAGAAACGGCTAGTTTGACTTTGATAAGGGGTATAAACTATATTATTTAAATAAGTTAATTCGGTTATTAATATTCTTAATAAAAATAAATGTAAGTGGACCATTTTATAAATATATACTAGAATAAGTAAATTAATTTATTATAATAAGTAAATCATAAAATAAATTAATTTAAAATTGTTAGAATAAGTAAATTTTAAAATTGTTAGATATCAAAGTTCTTTTATAAATTTTAGTTTGTTATAAAAGTTAAAAATAGAGTAATAGTTAATTATATTTTAATTAAAATATAAGTTAGAGGAACATATCTCTATAAATATATATTAAAATAAATTAATTTTATATTCATAGTCAAAGAGTTTTTAGAAATATAAATATTAGAGAATTCAAGTGTTAGAAAAATATTACAATATTTAAAAATTAATTAATAGTCTATTTAAGGGTAAAAAATAGTATATTAGTTTTAAATTAATTAATTATAAAATAGATTACTTTTTAAATTAATTTAATAAAATAATTATAAAATAAATTAAGTTTAAATTAATAGTCAAAGATTTTTTAAATATATAAATATTAGAGAATTCAAGTGTTAGAAAAATATTACTATATTAAAAATTAATTAATATTTTATTTAAGGGAGGGGAAGAAAGGAAGAAAATGACTAGGAGGAGAGGGTTGGGACCCAGCAACTACTGATCTTCTAGCCATCCTCTCTATTGAGATTGTTCGGCCTTTTTTCAATCTCAATGGCTTCCCTAAATTTTTGATGATGGAATTGCGACACTCTAGCAATCACACTAGCTTCCTAGATGCAGACATGATGATTGGTTTTCTCCACATGCTTTGCTAAAGTGGAAGACTTGGTTCTCATATGCTTAAGGTCAGCTGCGTGCTCACTAATCCTTTGATTAATGGAGTGACCAATCTCACCAATATAGGGGGTCCCACACGAGCAAGGAATAATATAAACCCCTTTCATGTCCTTGGGGTCAATAGGATCCTTCACATATATGAGGGACTTATGAATGGTGTTAAGAGGTCTAACAAACTCATTGAGAGCAATCCTATCACACCTAGAATCTATGGGCTCCCTAAAATTCATAAGGAAGGATCTCCCCTTAGGCCCATTGTCAACACCATTGAAGGTCCTACCTATCTTCTTGCAAAGTTCCTTGCCTTGAAGCTTAAACCCTTAGTTGGTTATAGAGGGTCCTTCGTTAAAGACTCGGCTTCCTTTATTGAGTGTTATCAGGAAATCTAGTGTCTATGCAGAGCTACTAGTCCCACTAAGGCTGGTAACTACCTTAGAAACAAACAAACTAAAACCACTTTCGTTTTCCTTTATGAGAAGTAGATAAGAAGGGAAAGAAGGAGACCGACCTCTGTCTTGTTCTTGGTTCCTTATTTGATTCCTCTCCCTTCTGATAGATCTTTGCCACTCGCTTCCTCATTTACCTGGCTTCAAGGAGCACCTGTAGAATCAAAGCAGCATAACGCTATCCAAGAACATAGATCTACTATCATAAACAATATAGGACCAGATATATATTGACCACACAAATGCATATATCATCAATCATACAAGAATGTGGAGGAAAACTTGAATAGCTTTATTAATAATCAAGAATAGCAAAGAGGATTACAACCAATTGTTCTGACCCAGCGTCATCCTCTCTGCAAGAAAGCCCTTCTTCACCTCATGAAAAGCTTAGATCACCCAACACTATGATGTTACACTAAGAAACCAGCAACACTTCCTTACAAGATACAAAATTCCAGCCTCTGGATCTCTGGGATGAGGGATCCATATATAGATGTTTGCAACGGGGGTGAGTTAGCTTTTGAGATTTGATTAGTGTCCTCTCTCTGATAGTTCTTGATTCCACTTGTAGATTGATAATCTCTTACTCATCCCTAAGTGAATGCAGAGAGGCAAGTGTCACAGGAGAAGTTTCTGGAAGATTCCATGATCCTCCACCTTGCAGATTGACCCTGCCATTTGTCCACTCTCACCCATCGCACCCCACAGAAGGGTTTTTCAGTATGCATCGCACCTCCCGTGTGCATTTAGGTGGGATTTAGCGCACTTTGACCATGGAGCAGGTGAGATGGTCCAGTTTTGACCAGTTCTGAGTAGTTTTTCATGGAGAACTTCGGGAGAGGCTGTAATCAGTTGACCTTGTTCTTTTAGGGTTTGGAACAAGACTTTTAGGGACTTAGGAGCCCTTGCTTTATGGACATTTATGATTGGGGTTGCAGTGCCCAAAAATTTCTATAATAGTTACCCCCTAAAGCATGAGGTCGTTAATCTTTCGATGTCGGGTGAAATGCTTTATCATGAGGATCCGAAGTTTTTTCAAGCTGGAAGGCGACCTGTAATAAGATAGAATACAATACATTATCTTCATAATATTTTTCATGATCTAGCTAAGGCGGTCATTCCCATGATCCGTTTTATAAATTCATTTTCATGTACATAAGACAGACAATCGTCTGAGTACAGACTGATGATTCAAGTAGAGCCATCATCCCTTGGATTGGATGATTATTTGTGCAGTAATGATGTATATTTGATGTCTTTATTTTCCTGAATATATATCGCAACCCGGATGGATGAAACTAGATCCGGGGTCTTCAATCTCGTTCAATCATCACTCAAAGTACAAGTCGATCCATGTGAGAGATGTTCTGGAGTCAAACATGGAAAGACATTGCCTGATTACCAGCCAATGATGTAAGATGTTAACAGGCACGAGAGGAATCACCGATAATGATGATGACCCTCAAGGTACTACAGTACAATTCACGTGGTGTGAATAAAGGACTTGGCGTCGAACACCACGCAAAATCTTTCGGTCAAAGGCCATTGATGTAAACCTATCGCCGGAAGTGAGAAACTTGCCATTGAGGCATGCAAGCTTCAAAGTACTGAAAGGGTTGTTCCTAGATCGACTTCCTGGATAATGCGTTGATGTCGACAATAAGTGATCCATCATATGAGGGTCTTAGTGAATCCCACATCAATGACACGGAACGGAGCAAATGATTTTAATGGAGGTGAAAACGATTTGATGACATAAGGTTCAGGGTGGCGGTCATGAAAGAATGGAGTGTAAATGTATTGTAGTGGATGAGACACAGTTGAATTCTCTGAGCGACTTCTCTTGAACATATCGGTGACACTGACATGATGGATTGGTAGTGTTAACCCTAAATATGGATGGTGTGACGGACCAATGGTGATATGACCAGTGAATGGACCAACCCAACCCGACTCAGATGCGGAGTGAAAGTGTCATGTTCAAGAGCGACTTGCTACCAATAAATTTTCTTCAAGTTTTCTTCCCAATTTTTCCCCAGTCATTGCTGACCAGTACCTCTTTATTTTTGTCAAGCTTGAGGAGGATAACATATGCTTGTTCTATAATTTTCCCCTCAGTCAAGCCCATCGCTATGTTTTAACGAGCCTAGCGATAGTGAAACTCGTTCTTGTCTGTATGGACAAGTTTGTTGCTATTCGGTTTTAACGAGTTTAACGAAAAAGATAACTCGGCCCTTTTCAATTTTAGAGAGTCTGAAAAAGGATTTAAAGAGAACTCCAATAATCCTTTTTCGTCATATAATCCCTTGATTCTGAAAAAGTATAAAATAATACAAAAGGGATGAATTTTTGGTAATTTTAACGAGCCAAAAAAAACAAGCGCTCGATCTTTTTGTGCAATAGTGCCTCAGGTCCAAAAAGATTAAAATCTAAAGGAGGGATAACACTTCCAGTCACTTTAACGAGCTGGAGAGGTCAATTTCTCGGCAATCTTTTCATATTTTACGAGTCAGATGAAAAGAGCTTAAAGGAGACTCGTTTTTCGAGGAACGAGTGATAAGTTCGGGTAGCAACTAATTCCAGGTAAGGTTTCAAATTTTCCAATCACAGAAGTGTCACAAGGATGGCTAACAGGATCACTCTTCGCAGTTGTTCCTCAAAAAGGGTAAACAATCAAATGGAGGTGAATGATCGGCCAATATAGAGTGGAGGTGATGATGAGAACATGACCAAGGCTTAAAAGGCTGATGATAATGCATTCAAGATTGATATTTACCGGAAATTGGTTCATTTTTAATGAGGTTAAACTCTGGGGGAACATTTGCTCATTTCTTATGTTTATTTTTTAACAAGCTTGAATTCCGTGTTAAAACTGCTCGATCCAGTCATATAATAAGGATGTCTCATTTAAAATGGCATTTTTTCAAAGCTTTGCCCCGCATCCTTTCTTTATGCAAGTTAGGAAACGACCAATCCTACGAGTTTAAAGGGTTAGAGGACCTACAAATTTAAAAAAATAAATGGTCGCTCTTCGCTTGCACGCCAAAAGGTTTGCATGCCCTCGAGTATAGCGAAAAATTTCCAAGTTACCAAAAATTGTTCTATCCGCACTGCGGAAAAAACACTTCCTCTGCGATGTCTACCGAAATAAACAAAGGTGAGTGGCGCAACTGGCTCCACTCACATAACTTTGACGAAGGAATCGTATTCCAGTCTAATCTCATAAACTAGTCATATATCCTTCGCGGAAACCTACCCTATACCCAAGGTTTTCCTGTCGAAACAGACCAAGGTGCATGCCCCCTGGTTTTCAGTCATTTCCTCTGAATCACTCGCGCTCATCAGGTGGATGGATTGGGGATTGATGAGACATTCCTCACGTGAAAAGACCATTCAGGGATGGTATTTGACTATTTTCTATGTGTGAACTGGGAAATGAAAGTTGGTCTACGAGCTTGACTACTCTTCCTTCATGCGGAAAACACATTACTCTAAAGAGTGAGGAGACAATGGCTCCCATGCAATAAATATAGTCACGTCCAAGGAGTATATTATAATCCAGGGGTCCTTGGACTACCATTACGTTCATGTGAATGGTTTTCCTTGTCAATGTTATCGGCACATTGGGAAGGATCCCTAACAGTCGACTGATTCCTTTGTCAAAGCCTGTTAGATTTCTCATTTCAGGAAAAAGCGATGAAGAATGAAGCACTTTCCAAGCAGTTGAGGAAAGGATACTCACAGAAGCCCCTTCATCTATGATGGTACCGGTCATGACCATTACATATATTTGAGCAATGATTCGAAATGGTACACTAGCCGATAAACGGGATCTGCCTAGCAGATTCCAATCGAAGGAAACAACTAAGTTGCTTGGAGGTGGGACCGAATAGACAGCCGGATACGACTCTGACGAACTTTCTTCCTGCAGTAAAGGAACGGGTAGACTGCCCCCATGTTCGTCGGAGTCTGTGCTTATGAAGAGAATTAGAATGGTGTCTTTCTTGTTCTCTCCGGTGATTGTATCATCTGAAGATGGACCTTCTAAAGGCAAGACCAGGTCAAATGCTGCCTCGACCTTTTGATTTTTGTCTGGTGTGGATCCTAAGGGTTCATCTTCAATGATAGATGCTTCAGCTACCATAATGGCGTGTCAGCCGGATTGTCAACTAGTGACAGACTTGGCAAGAGTTTCTTATATCTAGGAGGAAGCCGTAATGGTGAAACGAACGGTCGTCCAAAACTCTTTTAGCCTCATCTAAGAAGGGACAACGGTGGATGGCGAGATTGCCTTCACATAGTTTACAAGGAAATTTACATTTTCCTTTTTGTCTAGGGACTCCACTTTCACTAGTTGACGATGTATCCTCAGCATGATCGTCAGAGGTTGATGACACCGGATTGTGCAAACGAGGAGACCAATCCCTTAAGATCTGAGGGATGCAAGAACAATCTCGATGATAGTGGTCTCCTTTGCAAATGACACATGGCGATTTAGGTCTGGACAGTGTAGTGTGTGGGTTTTCGCTAGATAATGCCTGGTTGCCCCTTTTTGCCTTTGGCTCCTTCTTCTTCTTCTTCTCCTTTTTCTTCTCAGTTACTTGATTTTTGGCTTTACCAGCTTCATCAAGCGAAGAGGAAGGAGGAGAGGGAGAATTGGACGAAGTAGAATGTTGGCGGGTAACTCTGGTATCATTTAGTTGCTGACTTGATTATTTAGGAATCATGGTGTTCTGAATGATAGAGGTTGAGAAGAGCCATACGGGCAAGCCGATTGTCAATCCTGGAAGTGACAATGTGGCCATATTGGGTGCACCAACATCCCCCCAAGAGGAGAAAGGACTAGGATTTCCCCAAGGGGAAGTCCTTGGTTTGTGGACTCCATTTTTCTCAACCTAAGACCAACATAGCAAAGGTGATGTTTATTTCGATTAAAATAAATTTTAGACACTTTGACACAACTTGTTTTTTCAATTTTTAAGAGTCGAGAAAAAACAAAAGATGAGTCTAGTCACCTTCGATTTTTAATGAACTTGAAGTGACAGGTGCTCAGATGGACCTTTTCATTTAAGGAGTCTGAAAAGGAACGAAAGAGGCTACTCTGGAAATCTAGACAGAGGGATTACCAAACTGTAGAGCTATAAAAAGGTCTCTTTCACCTCTAATTACCTCACATTAATGTGTCAATCCGGGAGTGTTTTGTTATTTCAAAGAGTGTCTCAGTCTGAGGCTATCATTTTTCAGAGTAATGCTAGTAGTACAGCATTAAAAAATACAAGAGTAAACAGATGCTTGTCTATAACTAAGTTACTTCAAAATAATAAATCACGCACTCAGAAACTAGGCAACTTATCAGTCAAGGGTTCGGCAGCGATAGCCCATCCCTTTGGAAACTGATGGAAAGGAAATTAGAGCATGGATCACAGGTCTGGGAGCTAGACAGTAAATGCCGAGGATCACTACAGCCACAGATTGTCTCTCACACCAAAACAACAAATGCGAGTAAATGAAACGACAGATAGAAAAATGGAACAACAAATAAGAAATCAAATAGCAAATCTGGAATGGAACAGCAATGCTAAAATGGAACAGCAATTCTGAAATGGAACAGCAATTAAACAACTAAGTCTCATGAGCAGTAATCAGACTTAATCTACTAACTCAAATGCACTCATCGAAATCAAACGGCAATCTTTCACTTCTTAAGGCAAATCAAGCAGAACACACTACTAGAACAGCACTAACTACGAATAAGTTATGGAACAGCACCTGTAAATCATATATGCACACAACACGCTGGAATAGTAATCTGATCAATCTTAATTAACAAGAATACGATTGTGTTTCAAAATAGAACAGCACTACTTCTGAATCCAACAATCGTAAAGAACACAACTTTCAGATGAATTCTATAACATGAATGTACAGCACAAAAGCTCTGTAACAAAATAGTAATAATATCCGGTCAAGACTAATAATATTCAATCAACTCTGAAAGGATAAATAATATAATGCAGGGTCAATACAATAGTTATGTCTGTAAAAACCTTAATGGACTAATCTTAATAGAGCATGTGATGTAAACTTATAAAGCATGTGAGAATACCAAATAATGATGATAAGCAAACCATGCAGAAATCAAGTCGTAGTGATACAAAAGCAAGTGCCCTCCTGGGCCGGGCCCTTAGCCTCCAAGGGTACACCGCTTTAAGTTAATCCAGACGCAGAGATAAGATAATCACCAAGTTTATATTAATGCATAAAATAAAAGTACAATGAACCAGTTCTCAACGAGACTCGATGATCAAAGTTTGATCTTTAACAGAAAATTACATAAAAGCATAATCCCCCCAAAGCTAACAGTGATGTCCCTTTATATAAGGGTGACGGTGGAGATGTCTAAGTAACAAGATAGATAAAGCAGCGATGATTCGCCAAACTGTTAATCCTTAATCATTTCTTTTCTCCTCCGCCAAGCTGGTGCCTTCTCCTCCTTTTCTGGGCCGGTTTGCTTTGATCTGCTAAGCCTTGTTTGCACTCGGTCCTCCGTCAAAGGGACAGTAGTTACCCTGTTCTTGTCTTTTTCTTTGGAACAGCAACTCCTCGTTTTCACCCTTTCCTGCATAGAAGAATAACAATTATCAGTGGTTAAGTCTTGCATATTAATTCTCACATGTTTTGTTATAATTCTTTATTGTTTTCCAAGTTCATGATGCAAGAAGGTTTACATGTTCTACTGAAAAGCCACTGAAATGATCATCAAAAGCATACCTTTTTAGTACTCCACACACCCCCCTGCTTACCCTATTTCATGCCCTCATGAAAACGTTGTAGTTGACATGCAAGGTAGTGAGAGAATAGGCTGGAGAAGGAATCTCATGCGGAGGCCTACAGCCGTGATGAGTGACTAGGTAGTCAAAGAACTGGTTTGTTTGACCCTCAAGCATCTCATACAGGGCTTGATATCTGGGTGCAGGGTGCCAAATAATTGGACTGTGGAATCTATATCCTAACCAGGATGGCCCTGCTCTCTAAATGCTTTTGCCATAGAGGTTCAAACAGTTGGCAGCTAATTCAAAATTCTCATACTTAAATGGTTCCCTGAGCTAGATGTTTAGATTAAAGATTTGGTACCAAAATTTGGCTGCATCAATGGCGAGGTCTTTGATAGAAAGAAAATATTCTAAACTTTGTCGAATGAGTGCCTCATGCATGGGTCCTAACATTTCAATGACACCCGGAGTCCTCATGAGGTTTCTATGTGCTTTCCATAACTGCACTGAGTTCCTAGGCTCAGCCCCTACCCACAAATCTAGGCCATTTTCCTACCTCTGGAAAGTATTGTAGGCTTTGAGCCATTTAATCTAATTAACCCTGAATGAGATGAATGCTTACAATTGAATGTCTCCAAAAAAAGGGCCAGGGTTCAGCTCAGTCTCCTGATCTAGCACGAGGTTATGCAAATAGAATTCACACAACAATCTCTGGACCTTCACTCCATAATGTTTACAGCAGTATATAAAGTCATTGACAGTGTTAATTTGTATAGGGGCGCCTACTTTAACAGCTTTTATTTTTAATTGTAAATATCATTCCAGTAAAAACAGAGCATAGTTTTTGGCAGAGGCCCTACATGCTAAAATGTCATTGTATAAAGAGCATAAGGTATCCATCTGCTTGATAACAGTATCTAGCCTACGAGTTACCTTTGTAACTTTTTCTTGTTCCTTTCGCCAACCTTCAAAGGCCTGGCTTTCGGATTGATTGACGTTCCTTAGTTGTTGTTGTAGTTCTTCATACTTCTCGCGAGGGAACGTTTGCTCTCTAAGCCTTTCTGCTTCTTGCTGAGCCTGTTTCAATCCCTTGTGCAAGGTCATTGTCTTTGGATCTCTTCTCCATGCAGCAGTGGAGGCCGAGAGCTTTACCTGAACTTTCTTATTGCGTTGCTTCAAGTTCAGAACCCTTATCACCCCTGAGGGTGGTGCCTCCATCTGAATTTTCTTGATGTTCGTTTCTTTTTTAACATGAATATCGGTTTGTTGTTGTTCCTTTTCAAATGGAACAACAGTCTGTTCTTCAGCATCGTTTCGAACAACAGATAGATTTTCAGCAGGGTTTTGAACAACAAGGCGATCTTTAGTCCTCCGCCTTTTTGCCTTGCGGAGTTTTACTAGAATGGTCACCTTTTTCATCCCTGCGGTCTTCCTTACCATTTGCCTTGCTTTCAGGATCCTAATCTGCTGGTGGAGTTGGACTATTATGCTTAATAATCTTTGTTGTTCCTTTCACAATTCCTTAATTTCTAGCGTTTCATTAGAAGGAACATCAGGCTGTCTGCTGTGGTTTAGATCGTGACTAGTCCCTGGATCTTGTTGGAAATAATACTGAGAGGGGGGGGGGTGAATCAGTATTATCACATCAATAAAACTTTTTCATTTCCATATTCAGATACATATATGCTACTTCCACAACTTCTTATGATTCAGTTAGTTGATCCTTAATGAGCGCATTAGAACATTATCAACCATATTAACAGTAAATAGATGCAGTAAAATAGAACAGATCATCACACATAAGTCACACACATGAACACCATGATATAAGGTGGAAACCCAATGTGGGAGAAAACCACCTGCTGCAAGTCATCTCAATCTTCTTCTTAATAAGAAAATCCTTTTACAATATTTATGTACTGGTGCAGTCTTATACCAGTATGTAGGCTTCTACCTGCAGAGAGCTACAACCCTCTCTCGTTCTCCAGTCTCTCCTGGAAGGGAGCTACAACCCCCATAGTTCTTGTACTAGCCGATCCATTTACTAGTACACAGGCTGCTACCTGCTACAATGCTCCAAAGTTTTCAACTACTACTGGAAGCGAGCTTCCACCCCCTTAGCTCTTGTACTAGCTAAGATACTAGTACGTAGCCGCCGGCCTACAATCTTCTCTCCTCCAGGTACCACGTTTCATACATTTTCATACTGGATACTCCTGAAGCACAACACATAATCTGAAAGGCCACGTTTCATCCAATTTTCATACTGGACCCATTAATATCATTGAAGCACATAATCAATCAATCTTCTGAATCACCCAAACACTAGATCAATACATATACAAGGATAATATATGTGTTAGCACCCAGATCTAGTCCATCAGATCACATAAATATGAGCCATTATGATCCTGATCCAATATTAGTTCTCATCCATCAATACTAAAGCTAAACACAATCAACCAAACAGGATATGTAGAATACTAACACCTTTAAACTGTCATCAGAACCCATCAACAACCAGAACCACCTGTGACTTCAAATATCATAGCTCAGATTGTATACGCTACTACAATGAACCAAACCTGCAGATATACGCGCTTACACCAAAGCCAACCCACGTACAGATCTATAAATATTCAAACATGACTTGCAGCGATTTCAAACTTAAGTTATACCCAGTTCAGATCATTTTTCAATATACAGATCTAGAATAAGCATAATCAAATATATAGAGATAGTTCATTTCAAACCATTTGATCCCGATCTATCCTTAGATCTTTTTCTCCATCAACCGGTGAGATCCCTCTTTAGCTCAGATCCAGATCTGCACCATAACCCAATCACAGTATTCCAGATCTAGCACTTTATCAGATATTCAGATAATTCAGATGATGCTTTTCCAAATGATCTCCTTCCTCTTTTATAGTCTTAGGCCTTTCACAATACCACGGTCCAAAACCATAATAACACAATACCACAGACCCAATACTTGGGATCAACACTCTTGGATGCAATACCACGGACCAAAACCATAGGATCAAAAACTGTCAGACTAATACCATGAACCAACCATGAAAGTGCGTGATATCAACACTAATACCACGGACCAAAACCATAGGATCAAAAACTGTCGGACTAATACCATGAACCAATCATGAAAGTGCATGAACTTTTCTCTTGCATGAAGGGAACTTTTCTCTGCATGAAAGTGCGTAAAATTTTCTCTACATGAAATAAACTTTTCTCTGCATAAAAGTGTGTGAACATTTCTATACATGAAATAAACTCTTCTCTGCATAAAAGTGCGTGAACTTTTATCTTCATGAAGTAAACTTTTCTCTGCATAAAAGTGCGTGAACTTTTCTCTACATGGAATAAACGTTTCTCTGCATAAAAGTGCGTGAAATTTTCTCTACATGGAATAAACGTTTCTCTGCATAAAAGTGTGTGAACTTTTCTCTACATGGAATAAACTTTTCTCTGCATAAAAGTGCGTGAAATTTTCTCTACATGGAATAAACTTTTCTCTGCATAAAAGTGCGTGAACTTTTCTTTACATGGAATAAACTTTTCTCCGCATAAAAGTGCGTGAACTTTTTCTGCACTATAATTTATCATCTGAGATGAGTGGGTTGCCATCAAGTGCAACATATGTATCATAATGCCAACAATCTCCCCGTTTGGACTTGTCATACTGAGAATTGTCATTTGATATCTCTTCCGTAGATTCATCTATATATATATATATATAGTGAGTTGATCTTCTATGAGTTGTTTGCCGTCAAGTACAACACATGCATCATAATGCCAACAATCTCCCCCTTTGGACTTGATGGCAACAATACCAAATCACTCTCCCCCTTTGACATCAAGGGCAAAGGGCGAACCAAGATATTCTATTTCCTAGAAAGGCATTTCGTTGTTCATACTCCCCCTGAGTACCTGTTGAAATCTTTGAATGAGCTCCCCCTTTGTATATGCCAAGGTGTACCAATCTGTTCATGCTACATGCTGAAAGCTCTGCTCTTTCTGAATTGTGCTGTTCATGCTCCCCCTGACTGTAGGAAAGATCTGCAAAAGATGTTCTTCAAGAAGAACCAAGACTTATACATCATGAAAGACCTTCCTATCACCAAAAGACTCAATACATACATCCATCACCCAACCAAGTGAGGATACATCAGAAATATGACAACCAAATACATTACATCTTCATCCCAGGCATAGTGGGGAAACCAAACATAGGCCGTTACATGACCTTGATATGACTTAAATATTTCATGAAATGACTACAATAGATAGAGACGCACTAATACACCATGAGTCTTGATATGACCTTTACATTGAATGATATACATGACATTTATAACAGAGACCAAACACCTAAATAAGATCATGATAAACATCAACAACGACACTGAATGATATGCTCCATAGCATCTGTCACCAGCAACTTGTATTAGTGCATGAATCATCAAGGTATGTCTGTATCAACTCATCCTTTTGAACAGAATTCTGTATATACAGAATCATTCTATCATATGTGAGAAACACCATAGCCATCCAAATCTGCATGGACCAAGTATCATCAATTGGGAATATTTGCATTAATCAACATATGTACGAAACAACCTATCATATAGGTAAGAACGCATCATCATCATGTCTCCAACAATGAAACTTTGAATAATCATCCATGTATCCAGCCAACAATCCTCATCCATATATGTGCCAAGAACAATCATAATATATGATCTTTATGCATATGACGACAACAGCATATGAGTGACTCATCATCAAGTAAAGAAGATGTGAAATCTTATCCTTATGAAGATCACCATGTAAGAACCATTAGAGAATCAACCACAAATCTGATCTAAATATCAACTATGTAACCCTAAGAATCATCTGAACAACTCAAAATGAATCATTTATCCATATACGCATCATCACCGAGGACTATTAACCATAATGCCAACAATTCATTAAAAGCATATTCTCCCCCTAAACCTGTGCCATCTTGGTTACTATCAGATCTGATCATGCATATCAGCAAGAAGTATCAAGACATCATCATTATCAAGTTAGAAACAAAACACTTCTAACCATCAAGTCATTTCCACACATCATCAGCAATTGTAACCATTATCAAACAGCGCAAATAATAAACCGAATCATAATTGATCCTTTTCCTGAACCTGTCCCTTCTGCCTTTCCTCAAACAATCATATACGCGACTATGCCATAACCAACTCACGTATATACGTGACTTCTCATTAAGAAACTTGCATATGAGATTTAGGACACTGAAGTTTTACACTTCCAGCTCCCTCTGATTCTGTTATGTCTGTATGTTGTTCTATGCCGCCTCTTTCTGACTGTACTTCTTTCTTCTTCCACATCTTCAGGTGTGATGATGATGTTTTCTCCTTTTGGTATGGTGCCCATACTTTGTTACTGCATTCCTTAGCTTTATGTCCAAGCTTGGTACATGTGTAACATCTTACATGTCTCATATTTCTTCTATAGCAATCAACAGCTCTGTGACCAAACATATTGCAAGCAAAGCAATATCCATTAAAGTACCTTGAATGTGATGATCTTTCTGCATGATGGTCTTGAAACCTTCTTCTTCTACATCTGGCTGCAACATGTCCAAGATTATGACATACATAACATTCAACATTATTCATAGGAGGAGTAAAAGATTTTCTTTGAAGAATTTCTTTCCTTGGTTGATGATGAGATTGACCTTTCATCTCCTTATTGAGCATTTCAGATTTTGCAGTCGAGTCCCTTGAACTAGATTCACCTTCAATAGATTCATGAAAACCAAGACCAGTTTTGATAGCAGGAGACCTTTGACTATTAAGAATATCATCCAAGACTTTAGTACTATCTTGAAATCGCAACAGTTTATCCTTTTCTTCTAATTTACCTTTCAAGATATTTACCTCAACTTGAAGTTGTTCTTCCTTTTCAAGATATTGCTTCTTCATGTCTTCTTCAGCTTTCCTTCCTTCTTCCAACTGATGCCTTAGTTTGAGAATCTCCTTTTCTTGTTCTTCATTCAGATCCTGTTGCATTTGACGAATTCTGAAGGCACAGTCTAGCTGAGATTTTAAGCTGATAACTTCGTTTACCTGTTTTTTATTAGCTTGGAGTAGATATTTATTCTGCTTCCTTGATTCTTCAAGATCTTCCTTTAGCGAGCGGATTGTGGCTTCAAGACTTTCATAGTAACTGGATCTATCTCTGAGTTTCTTGATGGTTGTGCTTCTTTCATTGACTTCATTTCTTAGAGATGTTACTTCATCCTGCAACTTTTGATATTTGTCCTTGAATAACTCTCGTTGAGCCTTTTGTCTAGTAACAACTTCTTTGAGGGCACCACTCTTTATGTTCAGAAGTCTTTCTTGTTCACTAATTTTGTTTGTTAGCCTGTTAAATTCTGCCTCTATTTGATATCCTTCTTCCTCACCCATAAGAGCACATTCAGTTGTTTCGTTATCACTTCCATATTTTCCAAATGGATAGATAGCTGGAACATGAGAGGATAGCAAATTCATACCTGATAGTTCATTTTTATTCTGAAATGATTCTGAATCTGAATCTGAATCTGAAGAGCTTCTTATACCTAATCCCCAATCGATTCTCCCACTGTTATAGTTCTTCTGAGATGTCTTCTTCTTCTTAAGTTCTTTCTTCTTAAGCTTCTTTCCCATAGTTCCATGGATCTCCTTCAAGCGATCAAGCTTCTACCAAAGGACCTGCTTTGATACCAATCGTTGGAAATAATACTGAGAGGGGGGGTGAATCAATATTATCACATCAATAAAACTTTTTCATTTCCATATTCAGATTCATATATGCTACTTCCACAACTTCTTATGATTGAGTTAGTTGATCCTTAATGAGTGCATTAGAACATTATCAACCATATTAACAGTAAACAGATGCAGTAAAATAGAACAGATCATCACACATAAGTCACACACATGAACACCATGATATAAGGTGGAAAGCCAATGTGGGAGAAAACCACCTGTTGCAAGTCATCTCAATCTTCTTCTTAATAAGAAAATCCTTTTACAATATTTATGTACTGGTGCAGTCTTATACCAGTACGTAGGCTTCTATCTGCAGAGAGCTACAACTCTCCCTCGTTCTCCAGTCTCTCCTGGAAGGGAGCTACAACCCCCATAGTTCTTGTACTAGCCGATCAATTTACTAGTACGCAAGCTGCTACCTGCTACAATGCTCCAAAGTTTTCAACTGCTACTGGAAGGGAGCTTCCACCCCCTTAGCTCTTGTACTAGCTAAGATACTAGTACGTAGGCGCCGGCCTACAATATTCTCTCCTCCAGGTACCACGTTTCACACATTTTCATACTGGATACTCCTGAAGCACAACACATAATCTGAAAGGCCACGTTTCATCCAATTTTCATATTGGACCCATTAATATCATTGAAGCACATAATCAATCAATCTTCTGAATCACCCAAACACTAGATCAATACATATACAAGGATAATATGTGTGTTAGCACCTAGATCTAGTCCATCAGATCACATAAATATGAGCCATTATGATCCTGATCCAATATTAGTTCTCATCCATCAATACTGAAGCTAAACACAATCAACCAAACAGAATATGTAGAATACTGACACCTTTAAACTGTCATCAGAACACATCAACAACCAGAACCACCTGTGACTTCAAATATCATAGCTCAAATTGTATACGCTACTACAATGAACCAAACTTGCATATATACGCGCTTACACCAAAGCCAACCCACGTACAGATCTATAAATATTCAAACATGACTTACAGCGATTTCAAACTTAAGTTATACCCAGTTCAAATCATTTTTCAATATACAGATCTAGAATAAGCATAATCAAATATATAGAGATAGTTCATTTCAAACCATTTGATCCCGATCTATCCTTAGATCTTTTTCTCCATCAACCGGTGAGATCCCTCTTTAGCTCAGATCCAGATCTGCACCATAACCCAATCACAGTATTCCAGATCTAGCACTTTATCAGATATTCAGATAATTCAGATGATGCTTTGCCAAATGATCTCCTTCCTCTTTTATAGTCTTAGGCCTTTCACAAAACCACGGTCCAAAACCATAATAACACAATACCACGGACCCAATACTTGGGATCAACACATTTGGATGCAATACCATGGACCAAAACCATAGGATCAAAAACTGTCGGATTAATACCATGAACCAACCATGAAAGGGCTTGAGATCAACACTAATACCACGGACCAAAACCATAGGATCAAAAACTGTCGGACTAATACCATGAACCAATCATGAAAGTGCGTGAAATTTTCTCTTGCATGAAGGGAACTTTTCTCTGCATGAAAGTGCGTAAACTTTTCTCTACATGAAATAAACTTTTCTCTGCATAAAAGTGCATGAACATTTCTCTACATGAAATAAACTCTTCTCTGCACAAAAGTGCGTGAACTTTTCTCTCCATGAAATAAACTTTTCTCTGCATAAAAGTGCGTGAACTTTTCTCTACATGGAATAAACTTTTCTCTACATAAAAGTGTGTGAACTTTCCTCTACATGGAATAAACTTTTCTCTGCATAAAAGTGCGTGAACGTTTCTCTACATGGAATAAACTTTTCTCTGCATAAAAGTGCGTGAACTTTTCTCTACATGGAATAAACTTTTCTTTGCATAAAAGTGCGTGAACTTTTCTTTACATGGAATAAACCTTTCTCTGCATAAAAGTGTGTGAACTTTTTCTGCACTATAATTTATCATCTGAGATGAGTTGGTTGCCATCAAGTACAACATATGTATCATAATGCCAACAATCTCCCCCTTTGGACTTGTCATACTGAGAATTGTCATCTGATATCTCTTCCGTAGATTCATCTAGATATGTATAAGTGAGTTGATCTTCTATGAGTTGTTTGCCATCAAGTACAACACATGCATCATAATGCCAACAGATCTTTCTCCTGGGGTGTTTCTTCGCTGTTCTTCTCTGGTTGTTCTGGGGTAGGAACCTTAACTGGTTCCGTCATTTCCTGGGCAACTTCTTTTCTGCCCCTATTTCCTTCAGAATTTCCTCCGGTGCTTTAGGAACAGATTGTTCCTGCTCAGTATCATGAACAGGCAGATTTCCTTCTTCTGCCTCTTCTGCATGTGGTTTTTCAAATGCATTTTCTTCCTAGGGTTTTTCGTGGAGGTCTGATGGAGTGGGAGGTTGGCCACACTCACCCATATTGGCCAAAACTGCGGCCAATTCATCTTCTCCCACTGGGTCCTGTGGTGGGCTACCTTCCTGCTGTCCCATTTCCTCCTCTTGCTTGGATTGTTCAGCTTCTTCCTCAGAATGCTCAGCTTCTGTTTCAGAATGCTCAGCTTCTTCCTCATTTTCTTCTTTGGATACCTCGGCCTCCTCTTTCGATTGCTCCGCCTCCTCTTCAGATTGCTCGGGCTCTTTTCTCTCTTCTCCTTCAGCTTGCTCTACTTCTACTTCTGGCCATGAGGATTTCTCGTCCTCAATTTCTACTGGCTGGCTGGTGCTCTCCTGAAGCTTTTCCAGCCTTCCTCGTATCCAAGCTAACTGGATTGATTTTCTGCGCTTCTCTGGCTGTTCGGGTGTACCGGTGGCATGCTTACGCTTTGCCGATTCCTAGCGTGTTTCTGGTCATTCAGATGTACTAGCAACATGTTTTTGTTTTACTAATTCTCTGGGTTTTTCCGGACGTTCTGGTGTGCTTGTAGTATGTTTACGTTTTGGGGATGGCGTTGTCGCCCTTCCCTCAATTATTGCAATTAGCTCTTCCCAGCTACTTTGTTGCTGGGTGAGGCTATGACTAACAATTAATCGAATTAACCCATGGTGACTGACAACTGACTCTACATGCTGTGCCTTTCTTAAGCTTCGTGCAACGTCATGAAGTAATGAATTCAAAAGTGCAGGCAGATTTACAGATCATTTCTTCTTTAGAACAGCTAAGAGTTTAAGATGTCGTGGTCTTACCACATATTTTCTACCCTCGTAGGTGATGTAGCTTTGCACGGTTCTTGCTAATTTTGCCTAGGGCTCTCCTGGCGTTGCTGGCAGAACTCCCTTCCGTTTAATCGTCAATCTCTGGCCTTCATCCTGGAATATTTCTATAATCTTCTGTAGTCTTTCCTTTTTTAGTGTCCATACAGGTCCGATGGCTGGTAGTCTCGAGACTTCTGCGATTATATCGTCGGTGACTGCTATCTGCTTCCCCCTTACTATGGAGTAATCCTCCTGTAGATTCTGCAGGAATTCAATCGCCACTGTTTCATTAGACTCCTGCAAGTGGTTGAGATAAGTCAGTCACCCTGCTCTTTCCAGGATCTCCCAAGCAGCAGCAGAGACTGTCAACACGTGAGGTTCCCTTCAAATTGCCCTTCCTCCCATGGTTTCACTGTGTATTCTCAATGGAACAGCAACTGCTTGTGCTGTTTGAAACACAGAGAGGGTAATAATCGCAAGATTTCGAAAAAAAACATAGAGTATGCAACAGAAATGGCTTATGAACAGCAACTTGTGTGAAAAATAGAAATATCATGTCGTTAAGCCGTGCCATACCCTAGTACACTATCTTTCCCGAATAGTGAGCTGACACATAATCCAGGGAATAATTAGGTTAACCTCCCCGCCACAATGTGATAGGCTATCCCATCCATCAAATAAAGGAGCAGCACCCGATCTGCAACAGAGTCATAAAGGAACAGCGTATGAAAATATGCCATGTTTAGAAAAACAACGAATTATCGAAATTGAGGCATAAAGTTGGATCACGTATTACGTAAGAGGCTGTTGCGATATGATGCGAGGCTAGGGGATAGGACGTTTGTCATACTTGCCAAATCGTAAGTGGTCATTGTCACTTCCTTTGCCATGATTGGTGGTAATAAATGTTCATGTGATATATAAGTTGGGAAATAATATATGATTGGTTCCTAGGATATAAGAAACAAAAGAGTATTAGTATCTTACCTATTGGTGTAACCAATGTGACTTCAATACCATTAACAGTGATCTGCTGCTGACAAGTGTCCATAACCTTGTCAGAGTTGTTTATTTCACCCCTGGAACCATGATCATTTATGTGTATATTAAGGAATGTAATGTCAAAGTGTAGGCCATTATGCTGGCTTGGTAACCAGTTAGCCATAATGCCATTCATGAGGAGGGAGCGAAAAGTGGGCAGGCCGGCTCGTGATGAGACCTCCTGTTCCAAGGTTTGTTTATTTGATATACCTTTTGGACCATATCCCTTGTGTGGTGGCCATAGTGGGAATGCCACTTCACTTCCATCCTCATGATCATGGTAGGCTGGCTCTTGATGAGACCCCCTATACTACATTTGACAACTTATAATTCATCTTTTTACTTTTTTCTTTTTCATAAAGCACTTTTCCTTATTTATACACAAAGGGTGGTTCAACACTCCTTAAGAGTGGGAATGGTGGAAGAAGTCTTATCATCTCAATAGGAAGATATAAACCCTTTGCTCTTATTCCTAAACAATAATCAAAGAGGATTAAAGGGATCGTCGTGATAAAGATAACCAATCAGAGCAAAATTAGTAAGACAATGACAGCAAAAGATGATGGATAAGTGTGTCCTTCCTTTTGTCCTCTTATCAATACAAAGTCTTATAAAGATAGCGATTTATGATTTGCGGATTTTGGTATGTTGTGATTTTGCGTTTATTGCATAAGTGCATAACTGTCTCTTAAAGACTTTGAAAGAACAGGAGCAAGAAGCATCCTCAATTTAGATCAGCAAAAGGGATAAGCTATTTCACAAGGAGAGAAAAAGTATGCTAGAAGTGTTCCTTTTGGAAAGAGGAACAACAAAGGAGCATAGATCTCAAAAGTGCAAATGTTGTTCCTTTTGGAAAAGGAATAGCAAAACACACCAATGTCATTCCTTTTGAAAAAGGAACACCAGAAATTAAAAAAATGCTATTCTCTTGGAAAAGGACAACAAAACACTCGAAATGACGTTCCTTTTGAAAAAGGAACAGCAGCCATGAAAAATGTTGTTCCTTTGAAAAAGGAACAACAAAAGACGCAAAAATGTTGTTCCTTTGAAAAAGGAACAGGGGAAATCAAAAATATGTTGCACCTTTGGAAAAGGGACAGCAAACACACCGCAGTGCCATTCCTTTTGAAAAAGGAACAACAAAAATCAAAATGTTGTTCCTTTTAGAAAAGGAACAGCAGAACAAGCAAATGTCGTTCCTTTGAAAAAGGAACAGCAGAAAATCAAGAATGTTGTTCCTTTTGAAAAGGAACAGCAGAAAATCAAGAATGTTGTTCCTTTTGAAAAGGAACAGCAGAAAATCAAGAATGTTGTTCCTTTTGAAAAGGAACAACAGAAAATCAAGAATGTTGTTCCTTTTGAAAAGGAACAACAAAAAATCAAGAATGTTGTTCCTTTTGAAAAGGAACAGCAAAAACACGCAAATGCCATTCTTTTAGAAACGAATGGCAAAAATCAAAATGTTGTTCTTTTGAGAAAGAAAAGGAACAGCAAAAATGGCAAGAAAACATTTAGTTCAAACATGACTTAAAGAAAAGAACTTATGTACAAATTGTAAAAAGAAATGAATTCCTTAATGAATTACAGGTGAGGAAGACTTCTCTTCCTCTCCTAAAATATTCATATCAGTGTCTTAGCGTAGCTGCTGGCAGAAGGATTCCTGAGTGAGTGGTTTACGATAGAGACGAACTCAGTGGCCATTTACTTTGAAGGCATATCCAGAACCGTTAATGGTGATTAGAGTAAGGGTCCCATTGTCATGTACCTTCTGGATTTCGTATGGTCCCAACCAACGAGTCTAGAGTTTCCGAGGAAAGTCTTGAAACCGAGAGTCGTACAACAGAGCCTAGTCTCCCTCATGGAAGACTTTGTTTTTAATGAGCGCATCATGCCATTTAGCTCGCTGCTGTTGAATCAGTGCTGTATTTTGTAGTGCAGAGAGCCTAATTTCATCCAATTCATTTATCTGTTGTAGTCGATTGATTTGTGCCTCACTTAGATCTAGGCCAACTTCTTGTATTGTTCGTAATGTTTGGATTTCGAATTCTATGGGAAAAATGGGTTATTTTCCAAACACTAATTGATAAGGTGAGTAACCAGTGGTGCTTCTCCATGTTGTTCTATAGGCCCAGAGTGCTTCAGGTAGTCTGGCAGCCCAATCACGCCTATGTGACGCAATGGTTTTTGTTAGGATTGATTCTATTACCTTATTGCTACTTTCTACTTGTCCATTCGCTTGTGGGTGGTATGGAGTAGTGATTTTATGTTGGACGTGATAATTATTGAGTGTTGCAGCTAATCTATTCCCAACAAATTGTGGTCCTCCATCTATAATTATTTCCCTTGGAAGGCCATAACGTACAAATAGATGGAACAGGAACTAAATGACAGAGTCCTTTGTGGCTCTTGGCAATGCTTCTGCCTCAACCCATTTGGTGACATATTCAATTGCCACCAAGATATATGTTTTCTGATTTGATGATGGGTTAATGGGTCCAATGAAATCAAGAGCCCATCGCTCGAATGGTTCAATGACTAACTGTGGTTTCAGAGGCATCTCGTCAGATTGACCAGGACGTCCTGCTCGCTGGCAGCTGTCACAGGCTTGGACAAATTTCTTTGCATATCTGAAAATCGTGGGCCAATAATATCCTGTCTGCAGTACTTTATGTCCAGTTCGGCGCTCAGCGAAGTGTCCACCACACGGTCCATCATGACAGGCTTTTAGGATGTCAAATATTTCATCTTCATGAACACATCTCGTGATATGCATGTCTGCCCCTGTGTGAAACAAATAGCCCCCAATCCACGAGAATCAAGCACTCTTTTGAACAATTTGTTTGCGCTCATTAGGGGTTAGGTGTTTTGGTAGTTTACCTACTGCGAGGTAATTGGAAAAATCTGCATACCAGGGTGTTTGAACGGAAACAACAAACAGATGTTCGTCCAGAAACTGATCTTCAACTGTTGCTGCATCGATTGGCTTTGGCATTCTTGAGAGAAAATCGACTACAGGGTTTTATTTTCCAGGCCGATCCTTGATTGTGATATCAAATTCCTGCAATAAAATCAACCATCTAGTTATTATAGCATTTGTGACAGGCTTATTTGCTGAATATTTTATGGCAGAATGATCTGTATACAAGATAACAGGATAGCCTGTAATATTTTGTCTAAACTTATTGACAGCATGTATTACAACTAGGAATTCTTTTTCAGTAACAGTGTAATTTAATTCAGTAGGGGATAAATTTTTGCTGATGTAAAAGATAGCATATGGTTTTTTATCCTCTTCCTGCCCAAGGACTGCACCAATGGCTGTATCTGAGGCATCAGATGATATCTAGAATGGTAAATCCCAGTTTGGTCCTCAAAGGACTGGGGCTGTGGATACGAGCTTCTTTAAATCCTTGAAAGCATGCTCACATTTTTCTGTCCAAAGAAAATCAACATTACCAGTTAGTGCATATAAAGGTGCAGCAATGTGCGAATAATGTTCTATAAATCGTCTATAATAACCAGAAAATCCAAGAAAGCTGCATACCTCTGTTTGAGTAGTAGGAGTGGGAATAAGCAAAAGTATTTGGATTTTGGTCGGGTCTACCTGAATGCCGACTGCTGAAACATAGTGTCCTAGGATAAGTCCTTCAGTCATCATCATGTAACATTTTTCGTGGCTTAAGCAAAGCCTGGTAGCGATGCAGCATTGTAGAACTTTTTCTAGGGTGTCTAGTGCTGGATCAAAATCATCTCCATATGGTGTAAAGTCATCCATGTATACTTCAAGTCCATCATTTATTAAATCTGCAAAAATGCTAAGGATAGCCCTTTGGAATGTGGCAGGAGCATTACATAAGCCAAAAGGTAGAATTCGATAGGCAAATGTTCACCAAGGACAAGTAAAAGTACTTTTGTCCTGGTCTTCAGGGGCAATCTGAATCTGATTGTATCCATTGAAGCCATCCAGGAAAGAAAAGAATTTCTTTCCTGCTAAAGTATCTAATACTTGGTGTTATAGACATTTTTGTGCCTCGCATCATGGAGCATGAAATGTCAATAATCACAGGGATCCTCAGTCCCTAAACATGTTGTTCTTACCCCTAAAAGAACAAGGTCATCAAACAACAGCACTTCCAATCAGTTCTCCACCTGAAAACACTTCAAAACAGGCTTATTTTGGATCATGTCAGCTGCTCCACTGAGCTTCTGCGCTGGAATGCAACTGTCCCTCCTTGTACCTGCGCTGGAAGTCAAGATTAATGAAGGCTACCTGCGCTGGGTGAGATTGGCCAAGTGGCACAGTCATTCTGCAAGGTGTCAACTGCCCAGGAAGCTTCCAAACTGACACTTGGTTCATGAGATTCGCCCTGTGATGAGTAAGAGGTACTTGATCACCATGTGTAAGCAAGGATCTCCAAGTGGACTCAAGAACTGAAGATTAACTGAAGAGGGAGAGGACACTAGTCAGCTCTATGCCAGCCTCAAGCTGACTCATCCTTTCTTCTTCTCTCCTATATATAGAGCTCTTCTATGAGGTCTGAGGGGGCTGGAATTTTGTGTAAAGCAAGGAGGTGCTGTTGGATTACAGTTAGAGCTATTGGGTGATTGTTTTACTAGAGGTGAAGAGGAGAGTTCTTGCTGCTGGGGAGGTGCTGCTGGATTGGAGCCATCATTGGTTGTAACCTTCTCAGAACCCTGTTACTTCTATCAATAAAGTTTTGCATGTTCTCCTATATACTTGTATTGCATTGATGTATTGTATTTACATGTATATTTGATTCACTCTAATCCATGCATCAGTTATGAGTACTTGTATCTTGTAGTTTCCTCTCTCGTTTTGTGCAGGGCTTGTGTGTAGCTGGACCGACAAAGAGAGCAAGGAGCTGGGAACAAGAGACAAAGAGAGAGGATCAAGATCGACTAAGCGAAGGATACCAGGTTGGTTGATCATTTCTTCCCCCTCTCTGTACTTTCATAAAGGAAAACATCAAAGCTTTACTTTCAGTTGTTGCTAAAGACTGTCACCTTTAGAGTAGGGATAGGGTCATCCGCATCGGATACTTTTCCCCACAACAAACTGGCGACTCCACTGGGGAGCCTAGTATCTTGTTGGTGTTTGTAGTATTTTGTTATTCATTTCTTGAAGAAAAGAGTACCAAATCGAAAAGCTTTTGACTATATCAAAAGCGAAGTAGAGGGACTGCTACTCTTGCTCATTTGCTGAGCAAATTCAAGATTTGAAGAGCTTATCTACAAAAGACTCTTTACTCTTTGTGATAGATCTTCATCCTCTTGATCATCCCTTAGCCTGTACTTGACCTATAGCTTTTAATTTCAGCAAAAACAGTGCATTTTTGAGCTTTTTATGACCCGGAAAACTTTGTAGACGTAACTCTCGTGTCCCAGAGCAGGCTGTCCACAGGCAGTCTGCATTACAGCGCAGGTGCTCCCTTCGGGAACTGCGCTGAGAGTCAAACTGACAGACCAGAGCCTGCGCTGGTCCAGTTAGCCATTGTCTTGCTCAGTTTTCCCATTGTGTCTTGGCCCTGTTTTCACTGATTTTTGCTGATTGCTTGCTGGTCATTGTACTTGCTGTAAACCATTCTCCTTGACATTATTCCGCCTCAGTTGTGTGATGAAACTGTGAATGTTCTTTCAGTATTTCTTGTTTCAGTTACAGTTTCCCATTGTGAAAAGCGAACCAGTATAGTTGTGACCTCTTAGATCCTGAACTGTAAAAGTGTCTTTGTGATCTTAAGAGCTAGTTTTATTACTGTTCATGGCTGTTTGAGTTTGTTTGTTTTTCATCTTATGGTTTGAATTCGTATATTTTTAGTGTTAAAACAAGTACCTGTAAGGTGTCTTTTCATTTTAGACGAAACTTGTTTGTTTACACTTCAAATTGAATTCGAAAATTATACAACAATTTCCTTTTGTCTACATCAACATTAAGGGAAAAGAAAAGAAATACATGCATCTTGCATTTGCATTTTTGATAAGTTTGTGTGTCTGATCTAGGAGAAAGTGCATTAGTTTGTGCTTTGTGCTCTGTGTGGAAAGATAGTGTTTTTCTCTCCCCTCAGTAGTTAGGATTTTCAAAGCTAAAAAGATTGTAAAGCTTGCTTATCATTTTAGCTGCATTTAGGAATTTGTACCAATACATCTCGTGGTGATCCTGAAAGACAAACTGGTAAACAAGATCAACTTAAAATATATTGAATGAATCTAAAAACGCATTGTAACATAACGCTCACAATAGAGGTCTAGGTAGAGACGTGTTCCGGCGTCGTTAAACGTAGTGACTGTCGATCTCTACGAAGGTGGGTGATTCCTCTTGAGGGACGATAGCACTAATACGGACTTGTGCTCCCGCGTACCGTCGCGTATATTGGGAGACCCCTATAGGCAATTATCCTTTATCCTTAGGAAGCCGTGTCGACCGCCCTACTGATCGCGATGCAGTGAACACAGCATTCACGAAGATCGACCACCCGTACCGTAAAACGTATTCTGTGGTTTCGCGAAAGGTTTGGCACACCCTCTGCCTAGATCTCCAGAGCAGTTTCTTTTGGCCCTTTTCAAACTCTATAACTGAAAAGGTCCAACCGAGCATTTGTCACTTCGGGCTCGTTAATACATCGAAGGCGACTAGAGTCATCTTTAGCTTTTTCTCGACTCTTAAAACATGAAAAAGCAAAGTTGTGTCTAAAAGCGTCTAATAAAATTCATTCAATACGGAAACATAATTCCCCTTTTTGTATTTTAGTTGATCAAGTAATCCGCAACCGTGGAGGAAAGTCAATTAAAACTCCGTCATTCTGGGAGACTTACGAGTCAACCACCTTTGTCTCCGGAACCGAGAGTAGTACGGACAAAGCGAACTCGCTGGACCAGGTCAAAATCTCCTTTTAAAGTTAGAACGGAAGTTCCAACAACATCTGAGATTCTGGTCACTCCCAATATTTCTGGAATCCCTGCCTCTATTGAAGAAGTTCAACAGCAACAGAAGGACAGTGGTACTGATCCTAGTCTGAAGACAAGTACTTGCATAACTGAACCAGTTCCATCTGAAACCGGTCCACAGAGTCTTGTTGTTCAAACAACTGTCGCTGTCGAAGCAACCCCTTCTTCGGCACCAGAAATCTTTTACGGACCTGACGGTCTTCCTCTTCCTCCTGGTCTGATTGCAATAGAGGAAATCGTAGAGGACCAGCAAGCAAATACTCCAATTCATTTTGGAGTAGGTTCCCCTCTTTTTCCTTCTGCATCAGAAGTTTGTCTATCACCACCGGAAGTTCCTGAAGAATCGTTAGGAAGTTTATTGGATAGACTTAAAATGTCTGAACAACCGTCGACATCTAGGACTGTGCCAAATGACACAACGATAGCAGAAGCTCCTGTTGTCACTCCAACGATGTTTGCCGGCATACCATCCGTCCCAACTAGTTCTCATCAACTAGAAGGAGTCCACCCAGGGACTATTATGACAACTTGGTCTGTTCCAGTTTGTTCTTCCGGTATAATACCCGGTAATTCTTATGTTGAAACTAGACAAATTGATCCCTTTGGGAATCAGTTTAGACCATCCAGTCCTCAAAGGCAATCTTTACCTTTGAGCTCCGGATTGTTACCATATGGGGGGCAATATGCCCTTTCACTTCCTCTTCCGGAGGGATACCCATACGGCAGTTTTCAACAACATTCAGGTTTGACTGAAGTAACGACGAGTGGTTGGGTACCTATGTTACCCCAACAACCAAGAGTTGTATATTCCATGCAACAGTGTGTACCTATGTCTAGTATCCCGACGACGCCAGCAATTGTAACCGTGTCGCAAGTTCAATCGATGCCTGTTGTATGTCAACCCCAAGTTGTAATGCAACAGCCTATTGACCCTGCAACACAACCACAATCGCCAACTGCCGGGACGACACAGATACAAACGGGAACCATAACCCCGCATCTTGGTCCGTCGGTTAGTGTCGCACAACAAAACATGGCTTCACAACCATGGATGGCGCAATACCAACAACCTCAGTTTCAACAGGTGTACCAGGGATCTGAGCAACAGATCTTTGCAAATAGTGGGCAACCCTATATTCAGAATGGGTTAAACCAACCACTTTACAGTGGCCAAGCCCACCAACCATATCAGTCATATCAACATCAGTTGCATTATGCTGGTGTGCAAAGGCCTACTGCTCAGGCAATTCCATCGTACCCTGGGTACGCCTCGCCAAACCTGAATCAGCAGTTGCCATTCGTGGCGACCCTAGAATTACCAGATTTACATCGATTAACGAACGATCCAATCGCCTATGCCCATTGGTGGCCAGCAATTCCTCACAAACTTCCTTCGGACATTCCTAAATTCAATGGAAATCCTGGCGAAGACCCGTCGAATCATGTGATGACATTCCATCTGTGGTGTTCATCGAATACCTTGAATGATGATTCGATAAGGCTTCGTCTTTTCCAGAGGACATTGACTGGTCCGGCGGCCAAATGGTATATTGAATTACCTAGAGCCTCGTTCGACAATTTTAGTTCCCTAGCCACGACTTTCTTAACACACTTTCAGTTACCTATAAGGTACGAAACTGGAACAGAGATCTTGACCAATTTTAAGCAGACAACGGCCACACATATATCAGATCATATACATGAGTGGCGCCGTCGGCGCAGAATGGTAAAAACCTATGTTCCAGATCAGCTATTAGCTGAGTGGTTTATAAAGTCGCTTCTGCCGGCAATAACAGAAGATGTGGCCAAGGGAGGTGTCGTAACAGAAGAGCAAGTGATTGCTCGTGCTCAATATTTGGACTTAGTGTATACTCAGTCGGGCACGCTCTATGATAAGATACCTGATGCCCCCAGACCAGAATTTTCAATCCCTCCTCCTCCCGGATCGAATAGTGACTCTCATGCCGGTGATGGCGTGATTGGAACTGCAAACGCTAAGTCGACAAGGGATTCGAATAAGAAAGCCCGTAAGACTTCGAATCAAAAAGCAAATCAAGAGATTCTTGCTTCGGAGGTAAATGCTGTATCTACGGATAAAGGCAAAAACTCCAATCAACCAGGAAGCAAGAAGAATCAAAACAAAGGGAAGAAGAAGAAACAAAGAGAGTCATCTCCTCGAAAAATTTCTTCAAGCCCTCCTCGAGATAGGAAACCACCTTATGGGTGTCAGATATGTGATGAGGATCACTGGACGAGAGAATGTCCATACAAAGCTGATCTAAAAAGATTCTTAAAGAGTTCGCAAACTCCAGCTGTGTTAACTGATCCGTTTCCCGATCGAGGAAAAAATCTGGTTGGTAGTGGAAATGCTTCACCGTCGCAAGTGCTTATGTTATCGATATCGAAGCAACAGGATGATGCTTTAATTTCGACAAGGAACAAAGATTACGGGAATCCACAGGTGTCGAACGATAAAGGTAAAGATCAACCTAGCAGTTCGACAACAACTTCGGCAGAAGTTGTACCCCCCATCACACATGAATTAACAATAAAACCGCCAAAGGGAGTAGCACACAAGTCGACATTTAATCCTCGTGCCAGAGCGGCACAGCATTATAATATAGTGGAAGATTTGGCGCAATCGCCATCTGCTATGTCGACTCTTGAAGTACTACAACATTGCCCATCCCAAAGGCAGGCATTGTTATCAGCAATTGGTGGGGTGGATCCTAAAGATTCAAATCTTGTATCCTTTGATCACAAAGGATATGATCCTCAGTTACCAGCTCAACTAGCTTTCCTCATCCAAGTGAAAGCCCTCAACAAAACTGTTCATCGAACAATTATTGATGAGGGGGCATCGACATGTATTATGTCGATGAGTTGCTGGAAAACTTTAGGATCTCCAACCTTGACGCGATCATCAACAACATTAAAAGCATTCGACGGAAGGACATATACCCCTTACGGTATCCTTAGTAACTTGAGAGTTGAACTAGGGGGCAAAACAGTAGAAATAGATGTTGAAGTCATCGATGGCAATCTTGACTATAACATCCTACTGGGAAGACCATGGATTTATGCCATGGAAGCTGTTGTGTCGACCTATTTTAGGAAAATCGCATTCCCCTTTCAAGGAGAGATTACGATCATTGACCAACAAAATTTCCTCCCTAATGGTTCACAAGTTACAGGAAGCGTTCCTCTGATCCATGAAAGCGACCATTCGTTTCAAAATATCGGAGTAGGTCTCCTAAAAGACCCTGCCTTAATGGGTACTTTCGCCCTACCGCCTCCAATTAATCTGGCGAGAGTGGCCACGGTGGAAACCTACAAAATGAAATCTAATCCAATCTTCTGGTTGGATTCGGAAGATTCCTAGATATTTGGTCGGCTTCGAGGATAGTTCCTATCTCAGGTCAACCTCGTTAAAAAATGAAAAACCATGAGGATAGTTCTTTTACTATGTCAACCTCATTAAAAAATGAAACAATCCCCTTTCCAGATCTCAATGGTAAACCTTCATTCCAATCAACAAAGTTGAATGCAATGAAGCTCCTCGATTTGTATTATTATGCTGGGGGCATGCAAACTTATCATCGAGCAGTTTTAGCGCATAGTTCATGCTCGTTAAAAAATAAACGCAAGATCTGAGCAGTTTTAGCACATAGTTCATGCTCGTTAAAAAATAAACATAAGTTGTGAGCAATCTTCCCCTAGAGTTCAAGCTCACCCAGAAAAAATGAACCGGTAAATAACCTTGGTAAATGTAACCTTTGACAGCCATATTAAAGCCCTTGGTCGTGTTCTTGCAGTCTCACCTCCATCCGTTCATTTGGCCAATCATTCATCTCCATATGTTTGTTTACCCTTTTTGAAGAACAGCTGCGAAGAGTGATTTCACTTAGCCATTCTTGTGACACTGCCGTGATTGGAAAATTCCAATTTGTACCTGGAATCTGCTGCTATCCCTGTTTATCACTCGTTCCTCAAAAAACGAGTCTTCTTTGAGCTCTTTTCACTGACTCGTAAAATATGAAAAGTTTGCCGAGTTTTGGCCTTCCAGCTCGTTAAATGACCGGAACGCTATCCCTCCTCTAAATTTTAATCTTTTTGGACCTGAGGGATTATTGCACAAAAGGATCGAGCGCTTGTCTTGTTCGGCTCGTTAAAAGTACCGAACAGCCATCCCTTCTGTATTGTTTTATACTTTTTCGGACTTAAGGGATTTGCTGACGAAAAAGGAATTACGGAGTTAACTTTCTGTACCTTTTCAGACTCTCTAAAAATGAAAAGGACCGAGTTTTCCTTGTCGTTAGACTCGTTAAAATGATTAAATAGCGACAAACTTGTCTTTAGACGAGAACGAGTTTCCCTATCGCTAGGCTCGTTAAATCATAGCGATGGGCTTTCCCGAAGGGCAGGTTATAGAACAAGCATATGTTATCCTCCTCAAGCTTGACAAAAATAAAGAGGTACTGGTCAGAAATGACTGGGGAAAAATTGGGAGAACATCAAAGTTTAATGGTAGCAAGTCACTCTTGGACATGACACTTTTCCTCCGTACCACATCGGGTTGGGTTGTCTCATTCACCGGTCTCATCACCATGGTCCTCGCCAAACCATCCACATTTGGGGTAATGCTACCAATCCATCGCATCAGTGTCGTTATATGTTCAAGAGGGGTCATTCTGAAAGTGTCAACCGTGTCCCATCCACTGCCATACATTATCCTTCATCCATTCATGATCGCCACCCTGAATCATATGTCACAGTTTGTTTTCACCTCCACTAAAGTCATTAGCTCCGTTCCGTGTCATTGATGTGGGATTCATTAAGGCCCTCCTTTGACAGATCGCTTCTTGTCGACTTCAGCTCATTATCCAAGAAGTTGATCTAGGAACACCCCCATCAGTACTTTGAAGCTTGCATGCCTCAATGACAAGTTTCTCACTTCCGGCGACAGGTATACATCAATGACCTTCGACCAGAAGATTTTGCGTGGCGTTCGACGCCAAGTCCTTTATTCACGCCACGTGAATTGTACGCAGTACCTTGAGGGTCATCGTCATTATTGGTGATTCCTCTCGCGCTTGTTAACGGTTTTCATTATTGACCGGTAATCAAGCGATGTCTTTCCATGTTCGACTTCAGCGCAATTCTCACATGGATCGACTTGTACTTAGAGTGAAGATCGAACGAGTTTGAAGACCCCGGATCTAGTTCCATCCATCCGGGCTGCGATATATATTCAGGAAATATAAAAGCATTTGTCATGTACATCATTGCAACAGATGATCATCCTATTCAAAGGATGATAATTTCAGCAGAAAATTATCAGTCTACCTTCAGACGATCGTCTGTCATATGTACCAAAATGTATTTATAAAAGCTGAGCATGGGAATGCCCGCCTCAGCTAGATCATGAAAATAGAATGAAAAATAATGTATTGTATTGTATTGTATTACAGGGCGCATCCTCAGCACTGGAATGAACTTCGGACCCTCTAGATAAAGCATTTCACCCGATAAACGGCCTCATACTTTAGGGGGCAACTGTTATAGACATTTTTGTGCCTCGCATCATGGAGCATGAAATGTCAATAATCACAGGGATCCTCAGTCCCTAAACATGTTGTTCTTACCCCTAAAAGAACAAGGTCATCAAACAACAGCACTTCCAATCAGTTCTCCACCTGAAAACACTTCAAAACAGGCTTATTTTGGATCATGTCAGCTGCTCCACTGAGCTTCTGCGCTGGAATGCAACTGTCCCTCCTTGTACCTGCGCTGGAAGTCAAGATTAATGAAGGCTACCTGCGCTGGAAGTCAAGATTAATGAAGGCTACCTGCGCTGGGCGAGATTGGCCAAGTGGCACAGTCATTCTGCAAGGTGTCAACTGCCCAGGAAGCTTCCAAACTGACACTTGGTTCATGAGATTCGCCCTGTGATGAGTAAGAGGTACTTGATCACCATGTGTAAGCAAGGATCTCCAAGTGGACTCAAGAACTGAAGATTAACTGAAGAGGGAGAGGACACTAGTCAGCTCTATGCCAGCCTCAAGCTGACTCATCCTTTCTTCTTCTCTCCTATATATAGAGCTCTTCTATGAGGTCTGAGGGGGCTGGAATTTTGTGTAAAGCAAGGAGGTGCTGTTGGATTACAGTTAGAGCTATTGGGTGATTGTTTTACTAGAGGTGAAGAGGAGAGTTCTTGCTGCTGGGGAGGTGTTGCTGGATTGGAGCCATCATTGGTTGTAACCTTCTCAGAACCCTGTTACTTCTATCAATAAAGTTTTGCATGTTCTCCTATATACTTGTATTGCATTGATGTATTGTATTTACATGTATATTTGATTCACTCTAATCCATGCATCAGTTATGAGTACTTGTATCTTGTAGTTTCCTCTCTCGTTTTGTGCAGGGCTTGTGTGTAGCTGGACCGGCAAAGAGAGCAAGGAGCTGGGAACAAGAGACAAAGAGAGAGGATCAAGATCGACTAAGCGAAGGATACCAGGTTGGTTGATCATTTCTTCCCCCTCTCTGTACTTTCATAAAGGAAAACATCAAAGCTTTACTTTCAGTTGTTGCTAAAGACTGTCACCTTTAGAGTAGGGATAGGGTCATCCGCATCGGATACTTTTCCCCACAACACTTGGTCTATGAATGGGAGAGGAAAGTGATCTTTTTGTGTTGCTTTATTTAGTTCCATGTAATCCACACAGATTCTCCATTTCCCATTCTTTTTTGGTACCACCACAAGCGGAGAGACCCATTTACTATCAGAAATAGGATAGATAAAATTGACATCTAAAAGTTTCTGAAGTTCAGCTTTTACCACATCCTTTAGATGAGGATTAAGTCTCCTTTGCGGTTGACGAACAGGTCTGGCATCTTTCTCTATATAAATGTGGTGTGTACATAATTAGGGATCGATTCCTTTCATATCAGGGTAATCCCATGCGAATGCTTCTTGATATTTTCTTAACAAATGGATGAGCTTCATTTCTTGTTCAAGTGTGAGGTTGGCATTGATATTTAAAGTTTTTCCTGGTTCAATTTCCACAATTTTACTATTTGCAACAGAAGTAACAGGTATTGTTTGGTCATGCGTATCTTTTAGAGGATCTTCTTCTAATTCATTATCAAATGCTGCTTTTATCATGTGACACTGTGTGCAGGATCTGGATTCAGTTTGACTAATGAAGTTGTTAATGGCATCATCTTCTGTTTGATTTTTAAAATCAAGTGCCTCTTGTATAGTCAATGGAGATCTAATGTTATCAGTAAGGTATGACACAGGGTGCTTGTTAGTTTTAATTATTGTAACACTTGGCTGCGCTGGAGGGTATAGAACTAAATTATTGATATTTGGTCCTTTGGTTATGGTCATATTTCCTTGCCGGAAATCGATGTAAGCATCGGCAGTGGCAAGCCAAGGTCTACCTAGGATTAGCGGGTGTCCGTCAAGTTGGGTTTTTGGATTAATTATCAGGAAATCGGTTGGATATTCCCAGGAATCTACAGAGACCATGACATCATGTAGAGTACCTTCTGGTCTAACCACAGATCGGTCAGCCAATTCTAACAAAGTAGAGGTGGGTTCTACAGATGTAATGTCGAGCTTTTGGCAAGTAGTGGTTGTTAAAATATTAATTGCGGCTCCTAGATCAACTAAGGCATTAGATAGGGTTTGACCATAAATTTGAACAGTTACAATTGGATTTCTTGGGTCTTCATATTTAATGGGTGTTTCTTTCCCAGATAGTAAATCAGATAAAGTACTGACTACTTGGACTCTTGGATTAGTTTTTATATTCCTCCTTGGTTTCTTTATGCACAATTCTTTGATAGTTTTTGCATATATAGGAATGTCTTGAATGGCTTGGAGGAATGGGATTTTTATGTACAGATTTTGTAATTCTCCCAGAATGTCGAAGTTAGGATACTGTAAAGGTCAAGGTATGACTAATCATTCTGGGAACGGAGGAGAGGATGTGGTTGCTTGATTATGAGTCTGCTTCTTATTTACATCCTCTTGTTGCGACTGATGTTCTCTTGGTAACTGATCTTCAATATGAACTGTTTTATCTCCCTCAATGTCAATAATACGTCTAGATCGTAACTGAAGATCATTACACTCCCTCAGGTCGGGTCCTATTTCTAGTGATTCTACAATTTGAAGAGATTGGACCGGTCTGTTATTTGGATTGGGGTTGGGTTGGGCTGGGAGTTGTGGTCTCAGATTAGACTGGGGATTTTGTTGTAACGCTGGCAGAGTAGGTTGAGGGAGCGGAATAGTTCCTACTGGCTGGTGCATCGGTCTTTACCAGTTTGTCTGCCAGGGTGAACTTTGTGATGTAGGGGGAATACATTGTGGAGGATATGGGCCATTTTGCCAATATGGTGGAGTGTAAGGGAAATTTGGCCAACCAGATTGGCTTGCCTGATTCAGCCACGGGTTTGAAGAAGGAAACGACTGTGGTGACCAATTTGAAAATGGGGGTTGAGATTGATTTTTCCACATACTATATTGTTGAGCATTATACTGTGGAGGCTGAGAAGAAGAAGTTGGGTCTGGAAACATACCATATTGTCTCGGCTGCCACTGGCGGCGCTGGTTGATCAAGTACACCAATTTTGGTTCTTCTTCCGCTTCCTTATATACCGCTTTCAATCCAGGAAGTGAGGGGCAGCTCTCCGTAAGGTGATCTTTTGTACAGATGGAACATGTTTGAACTATATCCAATGGACATTCCTTGTGACTATGCCTTTTTCTACATTGGGGACAGAAGATCGGCAAATTCTGTTCTGCCTCCATCTGCTTCTGTTTAGCCTGCATAATATCAAGTTGTGTAGTTAGTGTCCCCAGAATATCAGTTTTAAAATTTACTAATAAATTTCCAATTTCTACACGTGTTACTCCTTCTATTGATATTTTGTTATCTCTTGCAAACCGATCATATTCTGTCGGTTTTACTCTTGTGCTACCTCTCAAACTCCTGATACATAAATCAATGATGTCAGAAAAATTCTCTTGATAAATATCCCCTTTTCCCATAATGTTTAATGTTTCAATCCACTGTTCCTTCATGCCCCTTATCAATGCAGTTTTTAACACATTATCAGGTAAAGGTAGTGATGCATAAGGAGATCTTTGTAGATTGTACTGAAAACGTTCCACATACTCCTCTAATGTTTCATTCGGTTTGGCTGTCATTTGGAATATTTCGTCCTTTAATTCTTTAGACCTACAATAATCCTGATATTTTTTTAAGAAGGATTCTTTCATTTGATCCCAATTGTTGATGACCCCACCACCTAGTCCCATAAACCATCTTAAAGTAGCCCCTTTTAATGTAGAGGGGAATAATTTCAATTTGTGGGGATCGGTGGTGTAATCATATCCCCTACACAACACATCGAATTCGAACAAAAATGCATCTGGATCTTTTGATGTGAGACCGTGAAATGTAGGGATATGTTGAAGAGGGATAGCTTTCATGGGCACATTTGCTGCAGAATCCACTTTAAGATATTGTAATGTAGAGGTTTGAGTGTTTGGCTAGTTCTGAGCCATAGGATCAAATATATGCCAATAACCTTCTGGGATATCTAGGAGGGTATTCCTAGGTTGAGAGGGAATGGTTTTGACAGGGATAGTTTTAATAGTACTTCCTTTATCTGGGATAATGAGAATACCTGATGTCTGAGGGGATTGGATTCCTTCAACAATGATTTTTTCAGTGCTCCCCTTATCTGGGCTATTTAATGGCTGATTTGTTCCAATAGGAGATTTTGGTTCCTCGGTTTTGTTATAGACATTTTTGTGCCTTACAGCATTGAGCATGAAATGTCCATAATCCAAGGGATCCAAAGTCCCTAAAAGAGTTGTTCCTGCCCCTAAAGGAACAAGGTCAACCAATGACAGCTTCTCCCAGAAGTTCTCCACCAAAAACCACTCAGAAACAGTCAATTCAGGATCAATTCAGATGCTCTACTAGCTGCCTGCATTGCAGTGCACACCAGTACACTAGCTAGGTGCGTTGCAATGCACCTAAAAGCACTACCAGGGTGCGCTGAGCGAGAAATGCCAAATGGCAATGTCATTCCGCAAGGTGTACAGACACTGGAAGCTTCCAGAATCTTCTTCAATGACACTTTCCTCAATGAATTCGACTAGTGATGAGTAAGAGGCTCTCAACCTCCAAGTGGAAGCAAGAACTAACAGAGAGAAGCCACAAGTCAAAACATAAGCTGACTCATCCTCTCTTCTTACATCTATATATGGATCTCTCACCCAGAGGTCCAGGAGGCTGAAATCGTGTACTTTGCAGAGAATTGTTGTTGGTTTGAGATTGAGATTAGTACATTGGGTGATTTATGCTTTTTGGGAGGAGAAGAAGGGATTCCTTTGCTGGGAGGTAGATGCTGGATCGGAACTCACTTGGTTGTATCTCCTCTTGGACTTTCTTATCATATCAATAAACTATTTGAGTTTCTCCTACATGTTGTGTATCAATGATGTTTTGTTATACTTACATGTTTAGCTTAATCTGATCTTGAGCTTTTTATGAATGTATATCTGTAGCTTCGTGTAGTTTCTCTCTCTTGTGATCTTGCAGGAATTCGGTGAAGCTAGGCCGGTGAGGGAGCAAGGAGCTAGGAGCCATTAAAGAGAGGAGCGATTGGATCAACAAACTAGCGAAAGACACAGGTTAGTTACATCCTTTCTCCTCATTTACATTTCATAAAGAAGAAATACTCAATTAGTTTTCCTTGTTTTTTGCTAAGGCACTATCACACCTTAGAGTGGGATAGGGGCATTCCGAATGGATACTTTTCCCAACAACAGGTTTCCCCTGTTTCTCCTTCTCCTTCACAAAAGTTGCTGAAATTCCCTTCCTACAATAGTTCTGGAGTAGAATTTCTAATTTCTTGAAATTCCTGCTCTTCAGTTTGACTATGTGTTGTTGGGAAAAGTATCCAATACGGAATGACCCTATCCCACTCTAAGGGTGATAGTACCTCAGCAACAATCGAAGCAAAGCTATCTAAGATTTCTTCTTTATGAAAGTAAAATAGGGGAGAAAGAGATCCACTAACCGATGTCTTTCGCTAATGGTTGATCCAATCTTCTCTCCTTACTGCTTGCTCCCAGCTCCTTGCTCTTTCACTGGCCCAGCTACACCAAGATCCTGCAAAATGGCAAGAGAGGGAAACTACAAGAAGCATACATTCATAATTGATTCAAGGATTAGAGTAAATCAAATACACAAGTATAACAATACACCATTGAGACACATGCATATAGAAGAACCTCAAATGCTTTATTAATGGAAGAAGTAAAGTTCAGGAAGTGATACAACCATAAAAGGCCCAATCCAGCATCACCTCCCAGCAGAAAGAAATCTCCTCTTCACCTCCTTCAAGCAAATCACCCAATATTTCTATACTCAAACCAACAGCACTTCCTTACATTCACAAGATTCCAGCCTCCCTAGACCTCATGAGAGAGCTCTATATATAGGAGTTTTGGAGAAAGGATGAGTCAGCTTGAGGCTGGCATGAAGCTGACTAGTGTCCTCTCCCACTTCAGTTATTCTTCAGTTCTTGAGTCCACTTGGAGGTTCTTGCTTCCACTTGGAGATCTAGATCCTCTTACTCATCACAAGTCGAATTCCCTGATCCAAGTGTCATTTTGGAAGCTTCCTGGGCATTGACACCTTGAGGAATGACTGTGCCACTTGGCCAAACTCGCCCAGCGCAGGTATCCTTCTTTGCAGTTGACATTCAGCGCAGGTACATAGTGGAGCAATTGACATTCAGTGCAGATGCTCAGTGGAGCAGTTGACATGATCCAGAATTAGCTTGTTTTTGAGTGTTTTCAGGTGGAGAACTGATATTCAGTGCTGTGGTTTGCTGACCTTGTTCCTCTAGGGGTAGGAACAACATGTTTAGGGACTTTGGATCCCTTAGATTATTGACATTTCATGCTTCATGCTGTAAGGCACAAAAATGTCTATAACAGTTGCCCCCTAAAGTATGAGGTCGTTTATCGGGTGAAATGCTTTATCAGGAGGATCCGAAGTTCATTCAATCGCTGAAAGGTGACCTGTAATAAAATACAATACAATACATTATTTTTCATTCTGCTTTCATGATCTAGTTGAGGCGGGCATTCCCATGCTCAGCTTTATAAATTCATTTTGGTACATAGAACAGACGATCGTCTGATGGTAGACTAATAATTCTCTGCTGAAATTATCATCCTTTGAGTAGGATGATCATCTGTTGTAATGATGTACATGTCAAATGTCTTTATATTTCCTGAATATATATCGTAGCCCGGATGGATGAAACTAGATCTGGGGTCTTCAAACTCGTTCGATCTTCACTCTAAGTACAAGTCGATCCATGTGAGAATTGCGCTGAAGTCGAACATGGAAAGACATCGCTTGATTACCGGTCAATGATGTAAACCGTTAACAAGCGCGAGAGGAATCACCGATAATTATAATGATCCTCAAGGTACTGTAGTACAATACACGTGGTGTGAATAAAGAACTTGGCATCGAACACCACGCAAAATCTTTCGGTCGAAGGTCATTGATGTATACCTGTCGCCGGAAGTGAGAAACTTGCCATTGAGGCATGCAAGCTTCAAAGTACTGAGGGGGTTGTTCCTAGATCAACTTCTTGGATAATGAGTTGAAGTCGACAAGAAGCGATCTGTCAAAGGAGGGCCTTAATGAATCCCACATCAGTGACGGGGAACGGAGCTAATGATTTTAGTGGAGGTGAAAACAATCTGTGACATATGATTCAGGGTGGCGATCATGGGTGGATGAAGGATAATGTATGGCAGTGGATGGGACACAGTTGACTCTTCCCGAACAACATCTCTTGAACATATAACGACACTGATGCGATGGATCGGTAGCATTACCCCAAATGTGGATGGTTTGGCGAAGACCATGGTGATGAGACCGGTGAATGAAACAACCCAACCCGATGTGATACGGAGGAAAAGTGTCATGTTCAAGAGCAACTTGCTACCATTAAAGCTTTGAGGTTCTCCCAATTTTTCCCCAGTCATTTCTGACCAGTACCTCTTTATTTTTGTCAAGCTTGAGGAGGATAACATATGCTTGTTCTATAACCTACCCTTCGGGCAAGCCCATCGCTATGTTTTAACGAGCCTAGTGATAGGGAAACTCGTTCTCGTCTAAAGACAAGTTTGTCGCTATTTAATCATTTTAACGAGTCTAACGACAAGGAAAACTCGGTCCTTTTCATTTTTAGAGAGTCTGAAAAGGTACAGAAAGTTAACTCCAAAATTCCTTTTTCGTCATCTAATCCCTTAAGTCCGAAAAAGTATAAAACAATACAGAAGGGATGAGTTTTCGATAACTTTAACGAGCCGAATAAAACAAGCGCTCGACCTTTTTGTGCAATAATCCCTCAGGTCCAAAAAGATTAAAATCTAGAGGATGGATAGCTCTTCCGGTCACTTTAACGAGCTGGAAGGCCAAAACTCGGCAAACTTTTCATATTTTACGAGTCAAGAGAAAAGAGCTCAAAGAAGACTCGTCTTTTGAGGAACGAGTGATAAACAGGGATAGCAGCAGATTCCAGGTACAGGTTGGAATTTTCCAATCACGGCAGTGTCACAAGGATGGCTAGGTGAAATCACTCTTCGCAGCTGTTCCTCAAAATGGGTAAACAATCATATGGAGGTGAACGATTGGCCAAATGAAATGGAGGTGGAAGGTGCAAACATGACCAAGGCTTTTTATGGCTAATAAATTTACGATCACAATGGTTATTTACCGGGATAGGTTCATTTTTTATTTAACGAGCTTGAATGCGCCAAAACACTGCTCAATCTTATGTTTATTTTTTAATGAGCATGAACTATGTGCTAAAACTGCTCGGATCTCGCTTTTCTATTTTTTAACGAGCATAAATTCCGCGATAAAACTGCTCGATATACCAGTCATAAGATAAGAAATGTCTCCTGTGAGATCTCTATTTTTTAAGGAGTTTCATCTTCACTAAGCTTTACTCCATATCCTTTCTTTATGCAAGTTCGGAAACGACTAATCCAAAGAACAGATAAATAACCGCTCTTGGCTTGCACTCCAAAAGGTTTTCATGCCCCCGGGTATAAAGTACAATTTCAAGGCTGCCCCTACTTATCCGATAAAACATTTGTTTTAAAGGGTGAGGCTTGCCTCTTTCTGGTTACCCAAAGATTGTTTCGTTAACACCATCAAACTAAAACATTTCTTCGACACTGTCTACCGAAATAGACAATGGTGAATGACCTTTGTCAAACAAGTGACCTTGATAACAGAATCTTATTCCAGAACAACCCCTCTTCCATCCACGGACGGGGTACGGACTGGTCATATTCTCTCGCGGAAATTCTACCTTATACCCAGGGTTCTTTCTGCCCAAAGCAGACCAGGATGCATGCCCCCTGGGTTCCAGTCCCATCTTTCCGAATCACTCGCACTCATCGGGAAGGAGGACTCGGGGTGGAAACATTTCTTGATTGAATAGACCATTCAGGGTTGGTATGTGACTATTTGCGATGCGTGATCCCGGAAATGAAAGTTGGTCTACGAGTTTGACCATTCTTCCTTCGTGTGGAAAACACATTACTCTAAAGAGTGAGGAGACTATAGCTCCCATGCAATATATATAGTCTCGTCCAAGGAGTAGGTTATAATCCAAGGGTCCTTGAACGACCATCACGTTCAATTGAACGGTCTTCCCTTTCAATGTAACAGGCACATTGGGGAGGATCCCTAATGGTCGACTGGTTCCTTTATCAAAACCCGAGAGATTTCTTATCTCACGCAAAAGCGCCGGGGAACCCAGTGCTTTCCAAGCAATAGAGGAAAGGATACTCATAGATGCCCCTTCATCAATGATAGTGCCAGCCATTACCATTCTATAAATTTGGACTATGATTCTGAATGGTATACTGGCTGGCAACCGGGGTCTGCCTAGTTGGTTCCAATCAAAGGACACAACCAGGTTGCTTGGTGGTGGGACCGAATATACGGCCGGATGTGACCCTAACGATGTTCCTTCCTGCGATAAAGGAATGGGCGCATTGCCCTGATGCTCATCAGAGTCTATGTTGATGAAAAGAATCTGGATGGTGTCATCCTTATTCTCTTCAGTGAGGGTGTCATTTGAAGATGAATCTTCAGTGACGGTGTCATTTGAAGATGAAACCTCTGAAGGCGGAACCGGGTCAACTTCCGTTTCGACCTTTAGACTTTCGTCTGGTCTGGATTCAGTAGGTTCATTTTCAATGACTGACACTTCAGCTGACCACTTGAGCGGGCCAGCTGTATTTTCAACCAATGAAGGACTTGGCACGAGTTTTTTGTATCCAGGAGGAAGTCTCAACGGTGAAACCGAGCGATCTTCCAAAACTCTCTTCGCTTCGTCTAAGAAGGGACAACGGTGGATGGCGTGAACGCCTTCACACAGTCTACAGGGGGATCTTGCTCCCCCTCTTTGTCTTGAACCTTCACTTTCGCTGGTTGACGGTAAGCATTCAACATGGCTATCAGAGGTTGATGCTCTCGAATTGTGCAAACGAGGGGACCAGTCCCTTAGTATCCGGGGAATACAGGGACAATCTCTATGGAAGTGGTCTCCTTTACATATGACACATGGCGATTTAGGCCCGGTCTGTGCTGTGTGTGGATTTTTGTCAGATGTCTTTTGCTTGCCCCCAGTCGCCTTAGGCTCCTTCTTCTTCTTCTCTCTCTTCTTCTTCTCCTTCTTCTCCATGGGAGCTTGGCTTTTTCCGGCTCTACCTTGCGAAGATGAAGGATTGGAGGAAGAGTTATAGGAAGTAGAAGGCTGGTGGGCAGCTCTAGACTGATCTAACTGTTGACTCGACTGTTCAGGAACCATGGTGTTCTGAACTACATTGGTTGAGAATAGCCAAATTGGCAGGCCAATTGTCAGTCCTGGAAGCGACAATGTGGCCATGTGGGGTGCACCAACTTCTCCCCAAGAGGAGAAAGGACTAGGATTTCCATCATGTGGAATTCCTTGGTTGGGGCGTTCCATGTTCTCAACCTACAGATCAACGCAGGAATAGGAGGTGATTATGTTCCGTTTAAAATAAATTTTATAACGACGCTTTAGACACAACTTGCTTTTTCACTTTTTAAGAGTCGAGAAAAAGCTAAAGATGACTCTAGTCTCCTTCGATGTTTTAACGAGCCCGAAGTGACAAATGCTCGGATGGACTTTTTCAGTTATAGAGTTTGAAAAAGGCCAAAAGAAACTGCTCTGGAGATCTAGGCAGAGGGTGTGCCAAACTTTTCGCAAAACCACAGAATACGTTTTACGGTACGAGTGGTCGATCTTCGTGAATGTTGTGTTCACTGCATTGCGATCAGTAGGGCGGCCGACACGGTTTCCTATGGATAAAGGCTTTGTTCCTATAGGGGTCTCCCAATATATACGCGACGGTACGTGGGAGCACAAGTCCGTATTGATACTTATCGCTTCACCGTGGAGGAATCACCCAACCACTCAACGCTAAGATATCACGTTTAACGACGCCGGAACACGTCTCTAGCTTAGACCTCTATGTGTTTGCGTTATGTTTCAATGCGTTGTTATGTAAATTCAATTTATTTTAAGGTTGATCTTGTTTAGCAGTTTTCCTTTATGGATCACCACGAGATGTATGATAACACTCCTAAATGCAGTCTAAGATGATAAGCAAGCTTTTCAATCTTTCAACTTTGAAAATCTTAACTACTGAGGGAAAAGAAAGACATCATCTTTTCACACAGATCATAGAGCACACACTAATGCACTTTTTCCTAAATCAACATGCAAACTGTCAAAATGCACATGCACAATGCAGGTATTTCTTTTCTCTTTCTTAATGTTGATGTAATACAAAAAGAAAGCTGTTGTATAACTTTGAATTCAATTTCAAGTGAAAGCAAACAAGCTTGTCCAAAATCAAAAGACACCTTAAGATTTACTTGTTTCGACACTAGAAATATATAAATTCAAACCATATGACGAAAGAAAAAGCTCAATCAGCTATGAACAGCAAACAAACTAACTCTCAAGATCAAAACGACACTTTATCACAGGTCTAGATCTAAGAGGCCACAGCAAGACTAGTTCACTTTCGTTATGGGAAACTGCAAATGATATAAGAAATACACAAATAACAAACACAGTTTCTTTATACAACTGAGGCGGAATAGTGGCAAGGAAAGTTGGTTTCAGATAGGTACATTGACTGACAACAGGCTGCAAAAACAAGGATGAAAACAGGGCAATAAACAGCAGGGAACCCCAGTAGCACTAGGCAAAACTGGTTCAGCGCAGGTGGTACACTGTCAGTTTGACATTCAGCGCAGGTAGCCCCTTCGAGATCTGCGCTGAAATGCAGACTGCCTTCACAGTGCCTGCACTGAAGAGATAAACTTTCGTTTTTCTCAGTTTCCGGGTCACAGATTGCTCAAAAATTCACAGTTTTTGGCCAAATCAGAGGCTATCAATCAAGTACACACTAAGGGATAATTAGGAGGATGAAAAGCTATCACTAAGAGCTGTTCAGAGTCCTTGTGGATCAGCTCTTCAAATCATAAACATGCCCAGAAACTGAGCTAGAGTAGCTGCCCTCTACTTTGCATTTGAAATATCCAAATGCAGTTCGATTCGGTACTCCCTCTGTTTATGAAATGAATAGCAAAAACACCAACAACCAACAAGATACGATCCCCAGCGGAGTCGCCAATTTGTTGTTGGGAAAAGTATCCAATACGGAATGACCCTATCCCACTCTAAGGGTGATAGTACCTCAGCAACAATCGAAGCAAAGCTATCTAAGATTTCTTCTTTATGAAAGTAAAATAGGGGAGAAAGAGATCCACTAACCGATGTCTTTCGCTAATGGTTGATCCAATCTTCTCTCCTTGCTGCTTGCTCCCAGCTCCTTGCTCTTTCACTGGCCCAGCTACACCAAGATCCTGCAAAATGGCAAGAGAGGGAAACTACAAGAAGCATACATTCATAATTGATTCAAGGATTAGAGTAAATCAAATACACAAGTATAACAATACACCATTGAGACACATGCATATAGAAGAACCTCAAATGCTTAATTAATGGAAGAAGTAAAGTTCAGGAAGTGATACAACCATAAAAGGCCCAATCCAGCATCACCTCCCAGCAGAAGGAAATCTCCTCTTCACCTCCTTCAAGCAAATCACCCAATAGTTCTATACTCAAACCAACAGCACTTCCTTACATTCACAAGATTCCAGCCTCCCTAGACCTCATGAGAGAGCTCTATATATAGGAGTTTTGGAGAAAGGATGAGTCAGCTTGAGGCTGGCATGAAGCTGACTAGTGTCCTCTCCCACTTCAGTTATTCTTCTGTTCTTGAGTCCACTTGGAGGTTCTTGCTTCCACTTGGAGATCTAGATCCTCTTACTCATCACAAGTCGAATTCCCTGATCCAAGTGTCATTTTGGAAGCTTCCTGGGCATTGACACCTTGAGGAATGACTGTGCCACTTGGCCAAACTCGCCCAGCGCAGGTAGCCTTCTTTACAGTTGACATTCAACGCAGGTACATAGTGGAGCAGTTGACATTCAGCGTAGATGCTCAGTGGAGCAGTTGACATGATCCAGAATTAGCTTGTTTTTTAGTGTTTTCAGGTGGAGAACTGATATTCAGTGCTGTGGTTTGCTGACCTTGTTCCTCTAGGGGTAGGAACAACATGTTTAGGGACTTTGGATCCCTTAGATTATTGACATTTCATGCTTCATGCTGTAAGGCACAAAAATGTCTATAACACTATGCACCTTAGCAAAGGCTACAGATGGATCCTGTGGCCTGAAGGGAACTAGTAGGCTGTTTAGAATTGATTTTCGTTCGGCCTACTCATGGCTGAGATTCTGCTTTCTTATAGATTTCGTCTATGAAGGTCGTTCGGCCAAGGGTCACCGGCCCCTTAGCTTTTTCAGGTTTGGGTGGAGGTTTGATATTCTTTTCTGGTTTTTTCTGCTTAGTCATGCACTCAAATGAACTACTAAATTCTATTCAAACAAAGCAACAACAAATATGTTAGGAAAGCGGACAGTGGAGCAGGGCTTTTACATGCTCCGCATGCAGGTTCTTACCTTCCGTTTTTAAGATCCAACTCTTCCCTAGCAAGTTCATACACTACTCTGAAAAAGACAAATGGCTACACTCTTTCCCCGGCAATGGCACCAGAATGTAGAGCTATAAAAAGGGTCTCTTTCACCTCTAATTACCTCACATTAATATGTCAATTCGGGAGCGTTTTGTTATTTCAAAGAGTATCTCAGTCTGAGGCTATCATTTGTCAGAGTAATGCTAGTAGTACAGCGTTCAAAAATACAAGAGTAAACGGATGCTTGTCTATAACTAAGTTACTTCAAAAGAATAAATCACGCACTTAGAAACTAGCCAACTTATCAGTCAACGGTTTGGCAACAATAGCCCATCCCTTTGGAAACTGATGGAAAGGAAATTAGAGCGTGGATCACGGGTCTGGGAGCTACACAGTAAATGTCGAGGATCACTACAGCCACAGATCGTCTCTCACACCAAAACAACAAATGCGAGTAAATGAAACGGCAGATAGAAAAATGGAACAGCAAATAAGAAATCGAACAAAAAATCTGGAATGGAAGAGCAATGCTAAAATGGAACAGCAATTCTGAAATGGAACAGAAATTAAACAACTAAGTCTCGCGAGCAGTAATCTGACTTAATCTACTAACTCAAATGCACTCATCAAAATCAAACGGCAATCTTTCACTTCTTAAGGCAAATCAAGCAGAACACACTAATAGAAAAGCACTAACTACGGATAAGTTATAGAACAGTGCCTGTAAATCATATACGCACACAAAACACTGGAATAGTAATATGATCAATCTTAATTAATAGGAATACGACTGTGTTTCAAAATAGAACAGCATTACTTCTGAATCCAACAATCATAAAGAACACAACTTTCAGATGAATTCTATAACATGAATGTATAGCACAAAAGCTCTGTAACAAAATAGTAACAATATCCGGTCAAGACTAATAATATTCAATCAACTCTGAAAGGATCAATAATATAATGCAGATTCAATACAACAGTTCTGTCTGTAAAAACCTTAATGGACTAATCTTAACAGAGCATGTGATGTAAACTTATAAAGCATGTTAGATTACCAAATAACGACGATAAGCAAACCATGCAGAATTCAAGTCATAGTGGTACAGAAGAAAGTGTCCTCCGAGGCCGGGCCCTTAGCCTCCAAGGGTACACCACTTTAAGTTAATCCAGATGCAGAGATAAGATAATCACCAAGTTTATATTAATGCATAAAATAAAAGTACAATGAACCAGTTCTCAACGAGACTCGATGATCAACGTTTGATCTTTAACAGAAAATTACATAAAAGCATAATCCCCCCAAAGCTAATAGTATTGTCCCTTTATATAAGGGTGACAGCGGAGATGTCTAAGTAACAAGATAGATAAAGAAGTGATCCCTCAGGATCAAAGATCTTGAGGGATTCGCCAAACTGTTAATCCTTAATCATTTCTCTTCTCCTCCGCCGAGCTGGTGCCTTCTCCTCCTTTTCCGGGCCGGTTTGCTTTGATCTGCTAAGCCTTGTTTGCACTCGGTCCCCCGTCAAATGGACAGCAGCTACCCTGTTCTTGTCTTTTTCTTTGGAACAGCAACTCCTCATTTTCACCCTTTCCTGCACAGAAGAATAACAATTATCAATGGTTAAGTCTTGCATATTAATTCTCACATGTTTTGTTATAATTCTTTATTGTTTTCCAAGTTCATGATGCAAAAAGGTTTACAAGTTCTACTGAAAAGCCACTGAAATGATCATCAAAAGGATACCTTTTTAGTACTCCACACAAACCAATCGCAAAACTGCAGAATACTTTTTATGGTATGGCAGTCAATCTTCCCGAATGTTGTGTTTAGTGCATTGCGATCGATAGGGCGACAGACACGGCTTCCTATGGATAAAGGATAAAGCCTATTGTTGTCTCCCAATATATACTCGATGGTACGTGGGAGCACAAGTTTGTACTGGCACTTATCGTCTCAAAGTGGAGGAATCACCCAACCAACAATGAAAACAACAGTTACTAGGCTTTACGACGCCGGAATACATCTCTAACCTAGACTTCTAAATGTTGTGCGTTAGGTTCCAAAGAATTTTTTGGATTCATTAAATTTATTTTAAAGTTGATCTTGCTTAAGAAATTTTCCTTTCAGGTTAACCGCATGATGTAGATATACAATTCCTAAAATTCAATCTAAGATGATAAATAATCGTTTAATCTTCTTTTTGCAATGAAAATCCTAGCTACTAAGGAAAGAGAGACGATATTCTTTCAACATAGAGCAGAGAGCACACACTATATGCACTGTCCTAAATCAAACCAACAAACAATCTAAATGCAAATGCACATGCATGTATTTGTTTTTCAGCCTTCTTAATGTGTGAATGATAAAAAGAAAGCTAAGCGCAAATATGAATTATTTTTCAAAGTGGCATTACTAACAAGTTTCTTTTCAAGACAAAATGAAGACAATGACGACACTTTGTGATTTGGAATTGAAAACTTGCTTTCGACACTTGAAAAAATATTAATTCAAATCAAATACAAGAGTAATAGTGTAATCAACTATCAAGAACAATCGGATTCTCTTCTATGACTGAAAATGACACTTGCGACACTTCCAGGTCAAGAAATGACAGTTCAATTATGCTACTTCTTTGTAAAAGAGAACTGAAAATGGCTCACAATACATAAAAAAATTTACAGTTATTTGCACAACGGAGGCGGAATAATGGCAAGGAAGGGGGTTTCCAACAGAGGTATACTAACTACAGACAACAAAACTCCTTAATAGAGCTGAAAGGAGTGAAAAAACCAAAGTCTGAAGGCAAAATTAGCCCTTTTTTATTAGCGCACCTATTACACAGGGATTCCAATATTCATCCCACCTACAGCATATGGGAAGTGCAATGCATACTGATATCCTTGAAGAGACGGTGCGATGGTACAGTGCAAGACTTTTGATCCAGTTCTTGATCATAGTTTACAGCACAGTACAGGGATTTAGGCCGAGCAAGTGGTAATCAGTAATTAAATCATAGGGGTAGATCTAAGGAGGTTACTAGAGCCACCACAAGGGAAATTAGAGAGCTTGTAAATTGATTGTTCAGTTTATAAACAAAACTCGGAGATAGACTGAAGCAGCATTGATCTACTTTGCACTTGCATAGCAAATGCAGTTCGAAGGCTAGTTGGCTTGACTTCAGGCTCCGTCTGTAAGTTTATAAAGCAAACAAATATAGACAAACAAACAATCTATTCGCTCCCCAGTGGAGTCGCCATTTTGTTATCGGGAAATCTAGTGTCTATGCAGAGCTACTAGTCCCACTAAGGCTGGTAGCTACCTTAGAAACAAACAAACTAAAACCACTTTCATTTTCCTTTATGAGAAGTAGATAAGAGGGGAAAGAACGAGACCAACCTCTGTCTTGCGCTTGGTTCCTTACTTGATTCCTCTCCCTTCTAATAGATCTTTGCCACTCGCTTCCTCATTTACCCAGCTTCAAGGAGCACTTGTAGAATCAAAGCAACATAACACTATCCTAGAACAGAGATCTACTATCACAAACAATATAGAACCAGATATATATTGACCACACAAATGCATATATCATCAGTCATACAAGAATGTGGAGGAAAACTTGAATAGCTTTATTAATAATCAAGAATAGAAAAGAGGATTGCAACCAATTGTTCTGACCCAGCATCATCCTCTCAGCAAGAAAGCCCTTCTTCACCTCATGAAAAGCTTAGATCACCCAACATTATGATGTTACACCAAGAAACCAACAGCACTTCCTTACAAGATACAAAATTCCAGCCTCTGGATCTCTGGGATGAGGGATCCATATATAGATGTTTGCAAGGGGGTGAGTCAGCTTTTGAGATTTGATTAGTGTCCTCTCTCTGATAGTTCTTGATTCCACTTGGAGATTGATGATCTCTTACTCATCCCTGGGCGAATGCAGAGAGGCAAGTGTCATAGGAGAAGTTTCTGGAAGATTCCATGATCCTCCACCTTGTAGATTGACCCTGCCACTTGTCCACTCTCACCCATCGCACCCCATAGAAGGGTTTTTCAGTATGCATCGCACCTCCCCTATGCATTTAGGTTGGATGCAGCGCACTTTGACCATGGAGCAGGTGAGATGGTCCAGTTTTGACCAGTTCTGAGTAGTTTTTCATGGAGAACTTCTGGGAGAGGCTGTAATTGGTTGACCTTGTTCTTTTAGGGTTTGGAACAACACTTTTAGAGACTTATGAGCCCTTGGTTTATGGACATTTATGATTGGGGTTGCAGTGCCCAAAAATGTCTATAACATTGAGAAGCTCAAGGACATCAAGCTGGACTTTGAAAACATTCTTGGCAGTTTTGAAGTTGTTACCCTCTACACTTGCATCCCTATAAATGAGGCCATGGATGTGATCAACCGTCTAATTGATCCTGATACCGCTTGGTTAGTTGAGATCTGCCTCACTTCGACCTTTTTCAGTTTTGAAGGTGAGTTCTTTGAGCAAACATGTGGGGTTGCCATGGGCTCACCCCTATCCCCTGTGGTTGAAAATCATTTTATGGAAGATTTTGAATCCAAGGCTCTAAACTCAGCTCACCTCCTACCCAAGCTTTGGAAAATATATGTAGATGACACTAATGTCATCTGGTCTCACGGCCAAGAGGATTTAGATCTCTTCTTCGATCATCTCAATAGTCAATCCTCAGCCATTAAGTTCACTAAGGAACAAGAAGTCGATGGTTGCCTCCCTTTCCTTGATATTCTTATCTCTAAGAATAAGGATGGTTCCCTCTCCCACTGAGTGTTTCGCAAGAAAACTCATACGGAGTAGTGTCTTTGTGCTAGTTCCCACCATTTCCCAGCCCAGAAATTGGGGGTTCTCAACACCCTTATGACTCGTGCCTTAAGGATCTCTGATGAAAAGAGCTTTGAAGAGGAGAAATCCCATCTCCTTAAAGTCTTTGTTGAGAATGGTTATAGTAGACACTTGGGACAAAAGGCTTTCCTCAAAGCAGCTAAGAATTTGTTAACCAGAAGAGGACCTAAAGAATGGATTCCTGGTGTCCATCTTCCGTTTTTTCAAGGGACCACGGATAGGATTGTGAGGATTCTTAAGAATCATAATGTCCCCGCAACCTTTATACCTCTTAAAACCATTTGTAAGTCGCTTAGATCTGTGAAGGATCCTATTGACCCCAAGGACATGAAAGGGGTTTATATTATTCCTTGTTCATGTGGGACCCCCTATATTGGTGAGATTGGTCACTCCATTAATCAAAGGATTAGTGAGCATGTAGCTGACCTTAAGCATATGAGAACCAAGTCTTCTACTTTAGCAGAGCATGTGGACAAAACCAATCATCATGTCTGCATCAAGGAAGCTAGTGTGATTGCTAGAGTGCCGCAATTCCATCACCGGAAATTTAGGCAAGCCCATGAGATTGAAAAAAGGCCGAACAATCTCAATAGAGAGCATGGCTGGAAGATCAATAGTTGTTGGGTCCTAGCGCTCTCCTCCTAGTCATTTTCTTCCTTTCTTCCCCTCCCTTAAATAAACTATTAATTAATTTTTAATATGGTAATAATTTTCTAACACTTGAATTCTCTAATATTTATATATTTAAAAACTCTTTGACTATTAATTTAAACTTAATTTATTTTATAATTATTTTATTAAATTAATTTAAAAATTAATCTATTTTATAATTAATTAATTTAAAACTAATATACTATTTTTTACCCTTAAATAGACTATAATTAATTTTTAAATATTGTAATATTTTTCTTACACTTGAATTCTCTGATATTTATATTTCTAAAAACTCTTTGACTATGAATATAAAATTAATTTATTTTAATATATATTTATAAAGATATGTTCCTTTAACTTATATTTTAATTAAAATATAATTAACTATTACTCTATTTTTAACTTTTATAACTAACTAATATTTATATAAGAACTTTGATATCTAACAATTTTAAAATTTACTTATTCTAAAGATTTTAAATTAATTTATTTTAATATACATTTATAAATATATGTCCCTTTAACTTATATTAAGATTTAATTAACTATTTATAGATCACTCTATTTTTAATATTTATATATAATAAACTTGATATCTAACATTTTGAAATTAATTTTTTTTATGATTTACTTATTATACTATATTAATTTACTTATTCTAATATATATTTATAAAATGTTCCACTTACATTTATTTTTATTAAGAATATTAATAACCGAATTAACTTATTTAAATAAATATAGTTTATACTGCTTATCAAAGTCAAACTAGCCGTTTCCTGGTCAAATCTAGCTATTGTCATTTTAATCGTTACCTTGTCTAGAAAATTGGGTCATTGGATATTCTGCCCTATCTATTTAATGTGCAAAGCAAGATCTTCTCATTCAACTTGTCATGACGATGAACCACACTGGTTGGTTCAAAAAGCGTCAACAAAAGTATCTCTATGTGATTTTTGCTAAAGAATCTTCAAAAAAAAAAATTGTTCTCATTATGAGTTCTCTCTACTACCTTTTCGTCATTAGGAAGCCTTTTTTGTAGCAACTTTGTCAAACCTTCCTTCCAACCATCCATGTCTTTCTTCTAATCTTCAATGTTGTCTTTCAAACCATCCATCTTAGCTTCTGTTACTTTTCTGTAAGAGAGACAATTATTGAACTTGGTCTCGTAATTTTGATATATCATGTTGCATTTCTTCCTTTTCTTCGTGTGTCATAGTAGAGCTTTTGGGTTGCTTACTAGGTGTTTCCATTTTCTTTCTTCTTCATCTTTCATAGTAGATCTTTCAAGTTGCTTACTAGGTGATACCATTTTCTTTCTTCGGGGCATCAACTAATGATAATTTTCTTCACTATTCCCTTTTAATCACATCAAACTAAGTTTTCAGACAAGACTTGTGCAAATTTTTAAAAATACTACACACCTTTTTTTTGTAGGAGCTTGATATTGAATCTAGTGTATCTTTGAAATTTTGGATCTCCAAGGTTTGAAATTGCGAAATGTGGTAGCCCTCTGCATCCTCTTTCCAATGCCACCAGTCTTATCAAAGTTGGATTCTCCAAGAAAGATTTATGCCTAGTATCCCAAGATGGCCTGATTATACACTTTTTAAGTAGAGCGAAATTTTACGAAGTTCCACGTGTCATTGTTTCAACCTTCGTACCTGAAAATGATGCACTGAAAACTATAGTCCATCCTATTTCTCTAACTTCTTATGAAATTTCAATCTGATACTTAGAGTGAAAGTTATGACGATTTTCCGAAGGTCACATCTTTGGGATGTAATTTGGGATCTTGCAAAAACCCTAATTTGCTTGGATAATATCTCCGAAAATATAGCAAGATAAGCTTTGAAATTCAAGCTCGAGGCTCATTAAGATTTCAGCTCAAATTGGTTTTTTTATCTTTTGAAATGTCATCTAAAAAAAGTTATAGCAAAAATTCCACGATGACCTGTGTGGAGCAGTGAAACCCTAGAATCCAAAGCTCTCATACCAAATGTTATGCAACCAGCTCACAAAATAGAATAAAATATAGGTAAACGACTTCAAAGTAGCCTCTTCAAGGGGGAAACCTCCTTTACATTAAAAAAATGAAAAATTCTCGGACGATTCAAATGAAAAAACCTCCTTTCTATATATAGGAGTCTAAGGGGTCACAATATAATCAAAGCCAACATAACAATAATAATATAAGGGTACAACAATAACTATAGTGGGATTCTATGGGGCACAATAATAATAACAATCTGGGGAAAAATTGGGCACAACAACAATAAAGGGCTACAATGATAATAGTAATGGGACAATCACTAGTATTATACGGACCTAATATATCTTCTACAGCATGGGATCCTCCTACAGAGAAGTCCAGAGTTCCATGACTTGCTCGAATAAAATTGTGCAATATGTAACAGTTGTGTCCACTGTGGCCATTCCTTCTTTGATTGCTACTCTGCGCTACTCCTAGACTTCTAGCAAAGTGGTCATATGCAATTTCAACTATAATTTTGAAATCTATAGCTGAAGTTTGAATCAGACTGGAGTAATTTCATCCTTTGATTCTCTGACCACTGCAACCAACTTATGAATTTTTGTATGCAGACTCTGTATTTGCTGGAATGTTGAGCTTGGGCAACTTATTACAAGCATGTGTAATTACTACCTCCAAATTCGAAGTGTGCATGAGCATTTCTCCTATTTCCTTTACCATCTGCATCTTTTCTGTGAAGATCTGCTGGTTGTTAGTTTTTACTTCGGTGATTACCAGCACTGTGTGCCCTTAGCTTGTCAAATACTCCTTGGTGCAATTCGTGGAGGGTATTTATAGGGAGTGTCACGAGATTGACACCCAAATCCCTCACTTGTGGAAGCTAGGTGTTCGCTTCCTCTATTTATGTGCGCAAGGATCCCTCTGGCATTTGAATGACTCTGAGATCTAGAGTTCGATCTATATCTAACACATTTGTGCTCACTTGTTGTATCCTAGCCTGAATCCCACTTGCCCAGCCAACGCTCATTTAACACCCTCCCTTTTGAGTCTGAAGGTCACATGGATCCTTCTGCACATTACCTAGTGCCTACTGGTACTACTGCTTGAACTACGTCCACAGTTCTATTGTGGTGTCGCGGACCTTATATCCAATTTCGTCCAATTCCCCCTCAGTGAGGATCATTGGATCAACGTGCGCATTCCTATCAAACATCTTCTTCTTCCTAGGTCTTGAAGTTGTCTCCTTGGGGTGCTTCTGTACTGTAAAGGGGGTGCCCTGCTCCGTGCCCCCACCTCCTTCAACATCACACTCCACCGTGTCCTTGGTATGCTGAGAAGAAGACTCATCAATGTCTACAGTACACTCCTTAGAAACCCACTCCTTTTTAGTGGTTACCTTAGTAGCAGACGCTTGGCAACAACTTCCTTATTCTATTGTGGGACTTTTTATTGAGTTGCTGCCTGCTCAGCGTCCCTCTGCCTTTGTGCTGTTGTGATCTGCGTGGAGGAACTCTCTCCAGCCTTGCTTGTATCCGCGCCAAGATCTGTGGGGTGCATCCTTTCCCCTCACCATTTCCTAATAATCCCCTGTACATCAGCCTCATTCACCAGGTAGGATAACTTTTACCATGTATTCTTCAGGTCTTGTCTCGTGTGGATAGACACATTGTGAAAATCAGCCTTGAACTCTTCATAAGAATTCAATTGTTCAGATAGAGTTGGTGATAACGTTGGCCTCTGGCTGATCACCATGTGGAGCTCCATCTCGGCCAACACCCAAAACATTTTAGTCTCCATGACCCACGTAAGGTCCTTTATCACCCATAGTGAAGCGAACTTCACAGCTTCTGGTAAGTCACAGTCTTGTGGAGAGAATTCACTGTCTTCTCATGGCCTCCATGCGACTAGGGAAATCAACAACAATAACTAGGCATAATGGAATGCCTTACCCTCATCCTGTGCTTCGCGACAATTTATCAAAAATTCCTTACAGAGGTACTACGCCCAGTTGTACTGCACACCCTTCGAATATTGTGGAGATAATGAAATTACCGACGCTGGAACCTCATCCAAGAGGCACTTCCTCATGATCTTGCAGACCAAGATCTGCCCAGCAAACTACACTGCTTTGTTTGTAATAGAGCGGATGGAATATCCATGCAACTTCTTCACCAAGCCGAACTCACTCTTCATCTGGTCTGCAAGTTTCTTTTCTTTGGTTTTGCCTCCAAACGCCTTGGTTGGATCCACCCTTGGTAGGGAAACACCGTGATGCGATGGATCAACATATCAATAATGGGGATGGGTTCTCCCAACCGGAAACACTCATCATGTACCAAGGTGAGAAATTGTCGAACACAAACTGTGTTGATGATTGTTTTGCTGAAATGCAACACCCATAGCATGTTCAACAATCCTGTTTTCTCAACCCTTGCAACCCATTTCATTGGCTCCAGTCGTGTTACTTCGGTTTCTTCAAAATAGATCATCACCAAATACTTATTCAACGCAAGTTGTTGAAACTTCTTATGGTTTTCCAGATCCCAATCCTCTAGCTTGAGTGACGGAATACGCCCTAATAGCGCACCTTCAAACACCACCTTCTCTAGCAGCAGCGGTGTAGAAACAATAAATTTATCGGTATTTGGGTCTTTCGACACATTCGCTTTGCCTTTCTGCTATGGAATATAATTTGGGAGCTGAGTTATAGGCTCACCCTCTTCAGCGTCCAAGTCTTCAATGCCTCTTTGAAGTACTTCTTCGTCAATATCAAGGGTTTCATGTGGTTGTTGTGACTTATCCATTTTCCCCTTTTTGTGAATCTCATGGTTTTTCCTCAGTCACTACCTCACCGGTACTTGTTGCGGCTTCTTTTGTTTCTTCTCAACAACAAACGACTTAGACCTAGGCGATGTCGGTGTCGTACGTACAAAAGGTGTTTCTTCCATTTCCAGTGCCACTTCATGGGATGTGCCTTTGATTGCGGGGGGAGTGGTCATCATTCTCTCAAAGATGATTTTGAGGCGCCACTTGGGTAAGTTGATGAATTTTGGTCGTGCTAGAATGTCTTCCCAAATCTTCTCAGACATATAGCAATATTTCTAGAAGCAAGGATTAAGGAAAAATTATTGAAAGTGAGGTGTTATAACGCTGGACATCCTGCCAGATTTATAGGCGAATTTGAATTCAAATCCAACCATTCCCTCCAATTCTCGATCATTAATGCATTTTTGGCGACGGATTTCCAAAGCTTTTCACCTTAAATGTGGCCTCCTCGCTCCTCCTAACAGAAATTTGGCCATCCAATCATCTACTGTGCACCCAATAGCTACTTTTAGACCCAGCTTCATAACACCAGCCTCGATGGTGTAGCTCCTCCTAGTGCCTCTCTTTCTTCCATCGCGCAGCCCCCTTACTTCATCTTTCCAATTCTCGGGCAGCATATTTTATAGTCTCATAGTTCTTTGCAGCTACCTAGAGTACTAAGAATATCCTTCCATAATATATTCATTGTGCAGGGATGGTATCACCCTTGTACAACTTTAATTGACTACCATTAACTCTTCCTAGAAAAATTCTCCATTCAACTTTGCCAGCTGCACTGTGCCACCATCTGTAATTTCCTTGACTACATAGAGTCCCAGCCAATGCATTTGAAGCTTTCTAGGAAATTTCATAAACTTGTTGTCATATAATAAGAACAAATCATTCACCTAACATGTGTGTTTCTTTATGTGTCGACCATGCCATGTCTTTTTGTGCTCCTTTTTCACCTTATGGTGAAATCCTGCTAAAAGCTGATCCTCTTCCAACTCCATCAACTGTGCAATGTGCTCCTCCATAGTCTCGCGATTTGCCATATCAGTCAGTACTACAATCTGTAAGGTTGACATAATATACTCCATGGGAATTACAACCTCTATCCCATAGACCAACCTGAACAGAGTTTAGTCTATCAATGTTTTACACACTATCCTATATGCCCATAAGACCGCTGGTATGTGTACATCCCAATCATTCCTTTTCATGTTATAGACCTTCATCAGCGCGCTCTTTGGGATCTTATTGAACGCTTCAACCATACGTTTAGCTTGAGGATGATAGGGCATACTCTTCTGATGATAAAATTGGAGTTATTCAAGTATCACAACAGTTGCTTCATTTAAGAAATGGGTACCCCTATCGCTCATCAGTATCTTAGGACACCCAAACTGAGTCAAGACAAACTTGAAAAGGAACTTCGCAACTATAGTAGTGCTACATTCTTTGACTGGCTATGCTTCCTCCCATCTCTTCAAATACTCAATTGTATTAATAACATATTGTGTGATTGTCTTTTTCCCTGGTGGTTGTATCAGACATACAAATTTAATCACCCATTTTTCAAATACCTGCAAGGAAATCTGTGGGTTTAATGGAAGTTCGTCCCTCCTCAATGGCTTCCCCATTCTTTGAAAAGCATCGCACGCCCTATAATACACTTTAGAGTCCTTATGCACCGTGAGCCACCACAATCCTGCGCGCAGAATCTCCTGCACAGTTGCTCTTCCTTCATAGTGTCCTCCCGTCACTCCTACATGTGCTTCGGCGAGGACATTGGATTATTCAAAATCTAGAACATATTGGCGTAGTATTTCATTGGAGCCCATCATTAGGGGATTTTTGAGGTCTAAAATGGGCCTCCTAAGAAAAATGTACAAAAAAAAAAACTTTATAAGAACCAATAAAATTCAAGATGATGATGTCAACCATTGGGGGTGATTCACCTTTTTTGGAGTAAATAGGTAAAAATATCAAAAAATAATAAAATAATAAAACTATTTTTTCAACTCATATTTTCAACTTATCTCCCTATGTTTTTACTCCAATTTTGAATGAGAGTACTCATTGGATGCAAAAATTTATTCTTCATCCAAGGAGTCCTCATGTTGCATACTTTCGATGGACCGTGTTACAAGAAAAATGAGAAATACATGAAAAAATGTAATCACGTTTTTCATGTATTTCTCATTTTTCGTGTAGTAAGGTCCATCAAAAGTATGCAACATGCATACTCCTTGGATGAGGAATAAAATTTTTCATCCAATGAGTCTTTTCGGTTGAAATTTGAGGAAACCATTAGGGAGATAAGTTGAAAATACGAGTTGAAAAGATAGTTTTTTCTTTTTTACCACTAAAATTTGATGATGTAATCTAATCTTATTTTACTATTTCCAATATTCTTTTATCATTTCTTTAGGAGGCCCATTTTAAACCTCAAAAATCCCCTAATGCTTATACAAGTGTCCAACAATCACATAAAAATCAGTTGTGCAGACCACCAATTCCTTTTTTTGATGTGTAGAATATCCCTCTGGGGCTATGCCAGTGGTTAAAAACAAGATTATGTCAAAAAAATGATCATCTGCGACACGTGCAACAAAGAGTTGCATATCCAGAAATCCTTATTCCAATCAAGTGGGCTCTTTGCCTGTCTCAATTCAAGATAAGTGATTTGGACCTACATTCAATCTTCTGGACTTCATAATCACTTCAAAATTGGATTCCTGAAAAAGCAACAGCCAGTGATAGATATTCCCCCCAAAATAGGTTTGTTGACAAGGTATTTGAGAGTGGAGTGATCTGTATGCATTTTGATGTGCGTGCCTAATAGGTAATGTCGAAATTTTTGTAGCATGTAGACCATTTCCAATCCTTCTCGCTTTGTTGTCGAGTAGTTCTTCTCTGCCTTAGAGAACTTCCTACTAGCGAATGTTGTGCGGTGATCAATATAACCTTCGCCTGGCTGGGTCAATACCGCACCTAATGCAATACAAGAGGCATCCACATGAACATGAAATTCTTTCTTCCAATTTGGGAACACCAAAATGGGTGCAGTCACCGTTTTTCCTTTAAAACATCCAAGCTATGTTGACACTCCTCATCCCAGCAGAAATTTTCATCCTTCTTCATTAAATTCTCCATTGGCGTAGTTATTTGCGCATAATATTTGATGAACTTCCTATAGTATCCAATGTGGCCCAGCATTACGTGAAGTTTCTTTACATTTTTTGGATCCTCTAAATTGACAATAACAACTGTCTTCGCAGGGTCTACCATTAATCCCTGCTTTCATACCACATGACCTAGAAATATCCCATAGGGCACACAAAAGATACATTTCTTCAAGTTTAGGGAAATTTGACATCTACAACAAGTATCTGACATAAGGCACGGACTTGCAATGTGATGCTTTAACAACCCAAACACAGTCCAGTCATCAAAATAAACTTCTAAGAATTTATGGATGAACTCCTTAAAAGCTACAATTACGACCCTTGAGAAGATCGCGGACACATTCTTCAGCCTGAATGGCATCAATGTGTACTAGAATCATCCCCACTCCATCGTGAAGGTGGTTTTGTTGCTATCCTCCAGCATGATCTTAATCTGATGGTATCTCGAGAATCCACCAGTGAACGAATAGGCTTCCTACCCGCCAATGTTCTCTAAGACTTCATCTGTAAACGGTGTTGGAAATGGATCATGAACACACGCATCGTTGAGCTTTCTTAGATCTACACATATCATTATTTCATCTTGTTGCTTCTTTTCCTAAACAACCATAGCGCTTACGCAATCAGACTCTTCCACCGGCTCAATGATTCCAACCTCCAACATTTTGTCCAGTTATATGTGCACCTTATCCTTATACTTTGGATTTAGCTAGTAGGGTCTCTATTTCACAGGCTTCGCATCGAGCTTAAGAGTAATCTTCATTACATCCAAATCCCCTACTATTCCCTTCAGGTCCAAGAACTTGGTAGGAAACAAGTCGTGATATTCACGCAGTAGTTCCACAACTTTATTAACTGTATCTTCATCCCAATAATCACCTATCTTTGCAAACTTAGGTTGCGCGTCAAATCCAATGCTCACTTGCCTAGTCTTCAAAGATTCTATTATATCAGGGTTCACTACTTTGGGTCTTTCAACCTCGTGTTGTTCCTCGGACTCAGGAATGTTGATATTTATTGGATCCTCTTCTTCTTCTTCTACAGCTATATTGTAGCATTCCAGTGCATGGCGTAGTTGTGTATTCTAGTCTGATTGAACACGTTCCACCATCTCCTCAGGAATTCTGAAGATTTCTACCTTAATTTCCTGGAGCGCCTCATCAATACACACAAATCCATCCTCAAATCTAAAAGTTAACATGAAACTTTCCTTGAGGATATCCCACTCAGTCATCCCATGGTATAGCTCAGTTTCCAAGTACCAGTTCATCGGAATAGTATCTAGGGTGTGACAAAAGATATGTACCCATTCTGGTTGAGGCTCTTCTCCTGAATATTTAGTCCATCATGCCAAGTTCTCACGTGGATCATCCTTTCCGGTGTATTTTTCGATCATACGAGTATTAGCGTACCCAAACCTTAGATTCATCATTCTGTTGTATTCTTTCCAGTCAGTGAAGCTAACCTTATGTGTACCCCACCAACAGGCAGGTGTATCATGTAGTGCTAGATCAATTGCCTAGAATTGATGCTCTTTTGGCACCTCCATTTCAAACTTATCTAGAAATAAACTAATTTCATCTAAGCCATCATAATGAGGAATATTTATTACCTCCGTGGATACACATTGAAGCTATTTTGTCATCATATTGTAGTGTAGCGTTGAAACTTCGTGCAACCTATTCTACCAATGCTCAAGTTCTTCATCTAAATATAAGGTACCAGAGCTATCTATATCCCACGTAATTCACCCACCTACAGTGGGATTGATCCAATCTTCATCGCACGCAGTGATCGTCTATATTTGATCCAAATTGTCTTCCTCTTCATAGTCGCAGACTGGTTCAATGTAGCTTGCTCCTTTGATGGGATACATTGGTATAATAACTCGGAGTGCCTTCTTCTCAAATTCCATCCTTTTCTTCTTTAGATTAATTACTACATCCATGTCAAAGGCAGAATCAATTACTAGTAGCACAGAGTAAAGATTCTTGTCATCCACTATTTCAATTACTTCAAAATCATCGAGAGCACTTACTCCCTCAATATCCACCATTACCCCATGTAGGCACCCCATAGGAATGATCTTCTATTGATTGGACATGCATTTCTATATAGGAGACCATTGTAGTACAGGTGTCCCCATCCTTTCCCATGTCTCCTTTGGAATCACGTTCACATCAAACCCAAGATCCAGGATGACTTGATCCTTTTTGTACTCTCCAATCTGCGCCGTCAGCCTCATTTCGTGCACTGTCTGCTTCTTATATTTACCTAATTTCCTTATAACATGATGTTCAGGATGAGTCTTGTTTTTACTCATATAATTGTCAATTAGCTCTTAAAGCCCTTCCACTACCTTCCTATCCTACAATAGCTTCATATAGCTTTTCAGAAGAATAGCCAATAGCGAAGGATCCATGTCCCGCGCTTCATTGTTTTCAGCTAATTCTCCTCACTTCCTGATGTATAAGCCTTAGTAAAGTTCTTCTTGGCCTCTAAGAAAGTTTCTTTAGCCCTGTTAAGATCAAATTGACGTCTTTTTCGGTAGCCTTGTGCACCCATCCTTCGGTTTCTGGTTGCTTCCCTTTATTTTCTCTCATGGAAATACCACTTCGCGTTACTATTTTAACACTATGGTCCTCTTCGCGGGGCTCTGCCGTCATAATCCCTATATTTTGTGTGGGTTGTTGAGTCATTTTTTCCTGCATTTTTCCTATCAACACTAGGCAATCCTCTATCACGTTATCAAATTATCTGCAATACTGATAGGATGGATGTGTAGGGTTCTGATAGTCGTGCACAAAATGACCTACTTCTCGACAATTATAACAAATGATTTTTCCATGACCTTTGCTAGCCCCCCCTCCACGTCCTCTTCCATGACCCTGGAATCCTCTACGCATTGTAATTGCATCGTCACCCTGAGGCCGATTTTATGCCTGCATTCGATGTGTAGGGGTCCACTCCATCATTAATTTGTAACTTCAGTAGTTTCGTTCATCATGTCCAACTGATTTAAAGAAGATACAAAACAACTATTGCAGAGTTTGTACAAACTTTTGTAAGAGGTGACAACGGTTACTCACGTGTTTCCTAGCTATCTGGAAGGTAGCGCACCATATAGGTACTCATGTGCTTGGTCCCACAATGTTCTCAGTTTTTAAAGGAACAGGACCACCTCTAATTAGTAATTCTGGTAAACAGGACAATGATCCTTTTCATGTCCTTTGTCTTTACATTTTATGCACCATACTTCTGCATGCACCTCAGGCTAAGCTTCCTTTCCTATCTTTAAGCTCTACAACTTCATGTGCAAGCTTGGCAGCTGCGACTAAATTTGTTGTACTCCAACATCCGTATGCTACACAAGTGAGGCTTTCAACCTCATCACGATATCCACAGCCTCAGCTTGCGTTCCTATCTTCAGCTATGATAATGGTAATCTCAGATGGGTAAAGAGAGAAGCAATGTACCAGTCCCTATGCTAAGAATCTGTGATAGACATATTAGCCCGCTGGATCAGGGACTTTAGCCTCTGATCAAATTCCCACGTGGTCTCATTTACCCTCTATTGCATTCCTTAAACTCTGTTATAGACTGCACCTTAGACCTAGGCTTTTTAAATTCATTATTCAATGCCTGCTAAGTCTCTGCCATCATTGCGCTAGGTCTATTCATACAAAACTTGATATACCAATTCAATTCCCTATCTTGTAGCATTGTGACGAGTTGTGCTTTATTCATATTATCATCAAAAATCTATTATGCCTTATTTTATCACTTATAATTTTCCTTGGAAGTTATCAGAAGAAGGAAGACACCGAGGTAACCACAAACCAATCTTTTAAGTATAGGCTCTAGCAAACCTATGACTCAGAGAGGGCTCTCTCTATATGTTTTAGCTTTGTTTGCTGAGATTTTAGGCTAGTTCTTAAAGTTTAGGGGGTTTTGGATTTGTATTGGAAGTTGGATGGTGGAATCCTTAAACAGATGGATAGAAAGTTGTCTCTGGCTATTGGGCTATGGAGTCAAAGAAGGGAAATAGAACTGGGATTGAATCATTAAAGGGAGTGTTCAATGGGCAAGCTAGCGGAGTGAAGCATAGGTTTTTAGATAGGAATGGGTGAAATGGTCTTAACTAGGGTGAGAGAGCACTTAAGAATTCTCAAACCAGGATTAAAAGGAGGGACAGAGGATGATCATGAGAAAAGGGTAGTTAAGAATCCTTTACTCTACACCAGAGGGAAACTACCTGAACTAAGGAGCAATCAAGAATTCCTTAACTTAGATAATTTAGCAGAAAACATAAAAAAATGCATAATAGTTAAAATAGAGTGCAGTGAAGCAAGTTTTGGGATATGATTCCATATTATAGCATTTATATTTCAGATACATTTAATATTATGGAAAAAATTTTAAAGAAAAGTGACATCACCACAGAAGATACTTGTCTGTATTTTGTACTACCCATGAATCCAGTGAAATATCTTTGCTTTATTCTATAATCTAGCTTGTTGGGCCAACAGTGATACAATAGATTACAGTCTTTGATCAAGAAAACTATAGAAATGTCTAAGAATCCACCCTACATACTTCGAATTGTGAAGTATTTATACAAAAATTATTACAAAATATCTCAAAACAACTTGAGATTTAATCTAGGAAATACAAATATCTTCTTGCAAGAAGATAGAGATAGCTAATGAACAGTTTCATGTTTTCCCTTTTATTATGGTTGTGCTGGCCTTTATTGTTGAATTTTTAGCCCATTATGTTGGCTTGTAGTTGTGGAGTTTCTTTTTTGCTGAAGCAAGAGTAGGACCTTCTTTACCATTAATAATATATAGAATTTACAAAAAGCCACTCAGAAAAGTGGCGAAGGAGAACTGCCCCCCAAAGGAACCGAGAACGGGCCAAGGCAAAAGACTCGGCACAAAAAACCTTACCTTTCAATACATCAAAGCTGAACAGGAAAAATCCAAAATGAACCTAAGAAGTGGACGGACCTGAGCCAAAGATAAAAAGGCCCCACTAGCCTTCCAAGACCTGAAGAGAACCGTGCCCCAAAGAAACCATACAACAAGGAGGGGCCCGCGCAAAACTCGCCGAAAAATGAAAAACGAATCTCTCACCAGAATCTAAGGTGAAGAACCATCAGGCCCTAACCAACAGCTCTGAACTAAAACGTAAAGGAAAGAAGCATGCCCCTTAACTAGCAACACCTCCAACCTACTTGACCCATCACCACCGTTGCTTAACAAAAATGGATCCAATGGTCAAGGAACAAAACACACCCACCAAGAAAGACATAAAATAGCGTGCGATGAGGGCCCCACCAATCAGCACGCTCAATCCTGAGCGTTGATTTTCCTCGCTCCATCGGATAGTTGAGCCAAATATCGCGCGTTTGAAGTAATCGGCCTTTAGGGAGCGAGGAGAGTGGTATTTGGAATGGGCCCATCTCCACGTGTCACGCTCTCAGTGGCATCGCTGCCAAAAATATAAAACCACTTTTGACTTAAAAGTGGTGCGACACTATGAACCTTTCTGTCCAACCTTGTGAAGCCCTTTGACCGTTGTCCATTACTAGTTGGATTCTATTCTTTTTCTTCTATACTCTTCTTTGTCCTCCTCTGCATGGTTATGACAGAGTTTTTGCAGATTGCTTTGCTCCATTGTGCTCCACTTCCCTAAAACTGCACTGTCCTTGCAGCTGACACCTTGATTGGCTAGAATGTCTGCCAATTTGTTGGCCTTTCTCCTCACATGAATAAATCTGAGAGTACAAAGTTCCTGTAGATGTACTTGGATCCTATGTAGAACCTAAGTTAACCTCCAGTGTTTTGTGACCTTTTCTAACCCTGTACCATTACTAATTCTCTTGGCTACATTTATGACCAACTCTGAATCTGCTTCTATTATGACATTTTGACAATTGTTCTGAATCAAAAATTCTAAGCATTGTTCTAATGCCATTAGTTCTGCCATATTTTTAGTGGCTTTTCCTAAGTGTCCATGGAAGAGGGAGATTATGCTGCCTGTATCATCCCTTAGAACTCCCCCAAAGCCAGCCACCCCCAGGTTGCCTTTGGAAGCTCCATCAATGTTGTACTTTAAACAGCCTTCATGGGGAGGCTGCCAGTATTCCTCCACCTTATCTCTCATGCTTGCTTCCTTTTGCAGACCTTGAGGAATAAGCCCCTGCATGTCTAACAACTGGAGGATTCTTAACTCTTCTACTGAGGGAGGATTTTTGGGGAGATTCCTAACTGTGGTGCCAACTGTCTCTTTAAGTTGTTTTACTATCAGCTTCACCAAGCTTAGAGAGGCAGTCTCTACCACTTTGAATATTCTTTTGTTCCTTTCTTTCCACACATTCCATATAATGAAACTCAGCAAGAGATCCTAGGCTGAATTGAGAATTTCATTATTAGAAAAATTATTCCTCCAATTGTTGAGAGTGTTAGCAATACTTTCTTTGTCTCTATCAGACTGTTTGAAAATGTTGGTAAAAAAATCCCATATCCTGTCGGTGTAGATACAGCTGTTGAGAAGATGCTCAATAGTCTCCTCATGGGTCTCATAGAGATGACATCTAGAGGGTCCCAGCATGCCCCTCTTTTTAAGGTTGTCCCAGGTTAATATTTTCCTGTGGTGAACTAACCACATGAAGAGTTTGATTTTCATCCAACCTTTGTGTCTCCAAAGCTTCTGCCAAGTTTTATTTGGAGCTTAGGGTTCCTAATCAAGGAGAAAACCTTTAGCTTCCTTAATATTAAAGTTACCCTCTTTGTTGTTTCCCCATCTGAGTTGGCCCTGCCCTTCCGTTACTAAAATTATCTCTGATCCAACATTCTTTTAAGGGACTCTGCTTGACTGTTGAGGGTCCTATCCTCTCTGCCCTCAATCTTTTTCCAAATTCTCCATTCATCAACATTATGTGGATTCTCCCAAAAGTCTTTCACCTTTACTAAACCTTGATTGTGAGTCTCATGCTTGAGGCTTAGAAATTATTCCTTCAGTAGATTAGGTTCTTGTTCCTATTTGTCCTCCCAGAAAAGTGCCAAATCTCCCTCTCTGATTTCCCAGAAACTAATTTTTTAAACCACTTCTCTATTCTTCCAGGCCTTGTTCCATATGGGGGAGCCTTTCATTGTTCCTGTCATATGTATGATTTCAGAATCCGGCTAGTCATTCGCATATTTTTCCTTCCAGATGCTTGCCCATTGAGCTTTAGGATCCTTAACCCACCTCCACCAGAGTTTGGCTCCAAGAGCCTTGTTGAGAATCTCAGGATTCTCCAAACCCAGGCCTCCTTGGTTCTTGGGTTTGCAGATATTTTCCCACGAGACTAAGGCCCATTTTTTCCTTGTTTCCTCTTTGCCCCAAATAAAATCTCATTGAATATTCTGAAATTGTTGTAAGACTCCTATTGGAGCTAGGAGGGCTGATAGCATAAAGATTGGGATCGCTTGGAGAACTGCTTAGTAAGAACCAGTCTACCAGCTGAATTTAAATATCTGTTTGTGCATTTCCTAACCTTGTCTTGCATTTTAGTTACTAGAGGATCCCATATACTCTTGTGACGGGGTTTAGTTGTAAGAGGAACTCCCAAATACTTAAAGGGAAGGGATTCTCTTTGAAAGCCTAAAATTCTGGAGACATTTCTCTGTATGGCAATATGAGTGTTAAAGAAAAATAGAAAGGTTTACCTCCATACCTATGGCCTTCGCGAAGTCATTCAAAATTTGTTTTTAAGTAAGTGCTTCTTTAACTATGGGAATTCCCTATAACATGGTATCATCTACAAACTGTTGATGAGTCAGAACTTGGCCATTCTCCGAAAGTTGGAGTCCTTGAATTTTTCCCATTAATCTTGCATGCTTGATGGACTGCCCCAGCCCTTCCATCATGAGGATGAAGAGAAAAGGAGAAAGCGAATCTCCCTGTCTAAGACCCCTAGAAGGGAGAAAAAGTTTAGAAGGAGAGACGTTCACTAAAATTGAAAAGCTGGAAGACGTCACAAGGGCCATAACCCATTGACCGAACTATGATCAAAACCAAATACTCTAAGCACTTTTTTATGTAAATCTAGTTTACTTTGTCGTATGCTTTCGCTATGTCTAGTTGCATGATCATGCCCACTCTCTTGTTGCAAGTTAACGAGTGAACCACCTCATGAGCTTGAATTATGTTGTCCACAATTTGTCTTCCTTCTACGTACCCTGTTTGTTCCCCGGAGATGAGCGTGGGCAGCAGGGGTTTAAGTCTGTTAGCCACAACCTTGGAAATTATCTTGTAGACCACATTGCATAAGGCAATGGGCCTGTATCTCTCAGGTGTTTGAGCATTATCCTGTTTTGGAATAAGGGCAATGAAGGAGGTATTGAGAGCTTTCAAAATGGTCCTGTTCCACCTGGAGTCTTCAACAATCTCAACAATATCCCTTTTAACAATATTCCAGCAGGCTTTGAAGAAATCCACATTAAATCTATCCGAACCTGATGCCTTGCCATTTTGAATTTCCTTGAGGACCTCACTGATCTCCTTTTCATTTGCAAGTCTGTTGAGATTACAATTATCCTCTCTGGATACAAGTTTAGGTATATGTTCAGTTAAGTTCTTAATGAAAGGTTCTCTTCTTGAAAATTTTTCCTTGGAAATGTCTCGAAAATGATTTACTAACACTGCATCTATCTCCTCATGGGATTGAAGAATTTGGACATTCTTGTCCTTGATCAAAGAGATTATGTTGTAAGTTCTGTTCGCAATGGTAGATCTGTGGAAAAATTTAGTATTTCGTTCTCCTTCTTTTGGCCATAGAACTCCTAGATTTTTGTTTCCAAAAAATTTATTCTTGATTACACAGCATTTCCCATTCTTGGTGATATTTCTCTGCTTGTTCATTTTTGTCTTTATCAAAGCCATTATTGATCAGAGCTTGGTTGAGCTCTAGGATTTTGTTTTCTACAATTTTTTTACTTGTGAAAATATTTCCAAATTCCTTCTGGTTCCATTCCTTTAGCTTATGCTTGATGTGTTTTAATCTCATATGTAGCAAGAACATGGATGATCCCTGAATTTGTAGGTCTTCAGCCCACCATTTTTCAATGTTGTTGATGAAATCCAGGTGTGAAAGCCAAATATTTTCAAAACTAAATGGTTTGTTTCTTGGGGTACCAATGCCGTTGATCTCCATTTGAATCGGCCAGTGATTTGAGCCTCCAAAAGGAAGGATATCTGTTGTTATTTCCTTGTCTAGAAGCATGAGCTCTTCAAAGATCATGAATCTATCTAGCTTGGAAGCTACCTAGGAATCCCCTCCTCTTTTATTATTCCAAGTGCAAAGACCATTATTTGTCTCAATGTCCACCAGCTTCATGTTTTCTGAAAAACATTGGAAAGCTGAGGAATCTTTGTTTAGTGCTCTTGTGCCCCCTTTTTTCTTCGAGAGAGATCTAATCATGTTGAAATCTCCTCCTATAACCCATGGTAGCCCTGAAAATCTGTTTCGAAAGTCCACTAAGGACTCAATAAACTTGATTTTGTCATATAACCTTTGTGGGCCGTAAACATTTGTTACAAGATAAGTATCCCTGTCTCCTACAGGTTGTATGACAACTGATAAATAGTTCCTTGATGCTTCCGCATCAATAATGCCTATTTTTTGGGGATTCCATAGGATGAGGATACCCCCTGCTGTATTTTCTCCTTTGACTTCTATAAACTCATATCTATTGAACCACTTTCTATGGATTTGTCTTATCTTTTGGACAGAGCTTTTCGTTTCTTGGACAAAAATTATATCCAGAGCTACCTGTTTCATTCTATTATTCAACATTCTATGTTTTCTTTTACTTCCTAGTCCTCTGATGTTCCAAGTTGCGAACTTCATAGTTACATATTGGTAAAGGAGTAATTGGTTAGGTCTTTCATCTTACCTGAGTCTGTCATGAGCTTTCCACATTCCATTAATAGCTTGTTCTACTTTTTTCTACCCATTTTTTTCCCCGGGTTTCTTGGAGCTAATCCTGGAGTTGATTTTACACTTTCACTCCCTGTTTACCCTATCTTTCACTGTTGTGATCTTCTCCCAAGCCCTTTGTCTGAGTTTTCCATAAGAATAGCTTCTTTATTCGATTGCGTTCTTCTTGTGGTAGAGATTCTACTCCACTTGTTGTTTCCTTACTCAAGAACCCTTCTAGATCTACGTTTTCTCTGTCAAAAATATCTTGTAACTCATTGTCTTCCATTTCCATCTCGCTCTGGGTCATTTCCTGATCCATATCCATCTCTAGTTCACTCATCATGATCTCTTTCTGTTTTTCCTCTACCTGTTCCTGAACTTGTTCTTCTTCCTTTTCCTCTTTATCATCTTCATCCTTCATAACTTGATTTTCAACTACTGCATCTTCCTCCTCTTCAAGAAGATAGAACTGATTTGGCCTCACTTTTTGGTCTCCACTTTGGTGCTGTTTTGGCCCTTTTTTTCCATTTTTACCTTTGTGAGCTACCTTGTGAGAGCCATTTGTTTCTTTCATTGTGTTAGGTTTTATTTTGTTCTCTGCCTTATTGAGAGGAAAGTCTCTCAGAAGGTGTCCGTGTTCATGAAATTTTTGACATCTAAATGGAATATGCTCGTAGTCAACCGTTTGCACCCATTCCTCATCATAAACCTCCATTATGACCTCATCTGGAAGTGCTCCAAATAGGTCCATTTCTACACAAATCCTAGCAAAGGAGGTATATTTTCCCCTTCTTGTGGCTTCAGAAGTTTTAACATACCTCCCTAATTTATTTCCTATGGTTGTTAGTGATTCTATTTTCCAATAATCCAAAGGTAGTGAATAGAGTCTTACCCAAACCGAGACTGAGGTAAAGGTTTCTTGCTCCAGCACGAAGTTCATCATCCACGACCGCATGTAGAGCCATACCTCTGCATAGAAGTAGGGCCCACCTTCAAACACTCTATCTTTGTCCTCAATGTTTGCAAACAAAACAACGAAAAAACCCTTGGATCCTAGATGAAGATCAATGCTTCCTTTAGGCTTCCAGTGGTATCTAATCCATGTTTGTAAAGCCCTTTCGGTGGGCCATAGTCCCATGCATTTGCATATGATTGCATAAGTCTACATGTGCTCCCTGTGGGCCTACAGCTTAGGGTTATTTAAGATTACGCTGGGAGTGACTTCAGCTTTGGGCTTGCATGGTCCCTTTTGTTTCCTGTCTTTTGTTCCCTACTTTTTGTCATTTTCCTCTTTGTCTTTTGTGCCAACATTCTCCTTCTCCTTATTACGTTCTATTTCCTCTTCCCTATTTTTTCCTCCTTCCATCTTTTTACCTTTGCCTGATTCTGGAGGGGCCTTTCTCTTGTTAACCACTACCTCACTGTGGGAAGGAGTGGAGCTCCCTCCTTTGCCCCCGTCCATGGTGAAAATCTCGCGCAAAAACCCTCAGTCTTGGTTTTCTGCTCTTTTGCTCCGAGTACGAGATCTTGCAGTTGTGGAGTTTCACACTAGAGTCTTCTTTACTTTTATCTTTCAACTGATACTCTTTGACCCTGATACTCTTTGACCCTATTGTGTTGTTTTTTACCTGTTTTACCTGCCTGCCTCCATTTTTATTGTGCAGTAACTTTCTTCTGTAAATTTATCACAGTAAATCTATCATTTTCTCCCACCATTCTGCATCAGGTAATTTCACATTCACCATTCTCCTGTAGATTTCATCAGCTTCAGTATACTTGGCAAAATTGGGTTTTGTGAGGAATAAATGTTTGACCTCATGTTCCAGAAAAAAAAAAGTTCTGAAATGTGTCATATAACACTTTACCTGTTGGCAGGGCTTTTATGGATGAAGAACTCGCTTGTTCCTTAGCTAATTTTCTGAGTCTATCACCATAGTCCAACTATGTCATGAGCTTGTCATTGATAACCATAGGACTGGGTAGACCTTTCTCCCTTAAAATTTGGAATTTAACCATGAACCTATCAATGTCTAGCTACATATTGAGGCACTTTTCTTCCAAATTAAGCATAAGGTTCCTTTTGGAAAGGACCTTCCTTATTTCTAAAATGTTAGCGGTCCTATCTTCTATATTTAGCTCCTGGAGCTCATATCTATTCTTACTGTTGAGGAAGTGGATGATTCTATTTGCCTCCTCTGGCTTATCTCCCAACTCCTCCTTCACTTTTTGGATAGCTTCTGTAGCTATCTTTACCAACTTTGTTTGTTCAAAAATAACTTGGATTGATGGCAAAATATTATTAACAGAGTCAATAATATTGGCCCATAACATTTCCTTGGTTTGTCCAAGTGGTTTCTCTAGTGTTAATCCTTCTCTAGGATTTTGATTCTCTCACCCATTCTCTGGGCCTTTTGTGCTTCTTCTTTCTGCTTCAGTTGGGCAAGTTTGCAGTCTGTTTCCAAACTTGCAACCTTTTCTCTTAACTTGTTCATTTTAGTAGCCTGGATAGACATCTCTTCCATGGCTTTGACTAGTTCTGCTGCTTTCTCTCCTAATGCACTTGTTGCTAATGTAGACTATGTTGTTACTGGCAAGGTTGTTGCAAGCGGAGCTGTAGGTGCCAAAGATGCTACTAGGGTGCATGGCACTGCTGTGGAGACTGTGGGGATAACATTTGTTAAGGAAGTGGCCACATCTGCTTGTTTTAACTGGATCAAAGCATCTAATTCCTTTTCAGTCTCTTTTAGTTGATCGTTCAATTTTAAGACCAAGTTCATTAGTTCTTCATGCCCCTACTGGGCTTCTAGGACTTCCAATGTTTCTGGATGATGTAGTTGGGGTATTTCAATTACCTCATAAGTGCAGAAATATCATCATTTTTCTTCTTAATAAGTTGCTTTGTAGCTTTTATATCCTTGGGATCATGTCCCAATTCAATCACTAAGTCCTTTAAGGACATGATCCTTGTACCCTTGGCTTGTGAAGAGGCCTTCTCTAACTAGAATTGTGCTGAGATGTTGTTGAGAGAGTTCTATAGTTGATGGGAAGCTATGGCTTTACCTGTCAAGGTGGAGTACATCATCTCTCTAGCATGTTTTTGTAGTTCAATCTGGTCTATGGGATGAATATCCCTTTCCAACACTTTAAAATCTACGCTTTTGAAATCTAATGTTGTCTTTGGTTGCTGGGTTGTAGGCTTTGCAAAGTTCATGTGAAGCTTTCCCTCTTTAATGTCAAAGGCTAACATTAGCCTTATTTGATTGGTGGGAGTCAGCTTCAAGTATTGTGCATAATTTTGGGCCTTAAGCCTCTCATTTATGGCTTTGATTTCTTTATATCTTTCCCTGATATCTCGGTCTTTGTCAGTAGACATTCTGAAGGAAGACACTTCAACACTAAGTTGCCTTTCCAAGATCTGAGTTTGTGATGTGGAAGGCTCTTGCATGCCTCCAGATGGAGTGGTAGGCCTACTTCTTTCTGCTCCTGTATTTGTGACCTCAGTTGAGTCTTCAGTATATTCCTGCTCAGAGGCTATATTTAGTCTTTTCCTCTTGTTTGATTCTTGCTACAAATCAGAGGTGGCCATTCCTGAAGTGGAAGCCCCTTCTCTATTTCTTTCTGGGATCTTCTCCTCATTTTGAGGAGTCTACATAATTGGAGGGGTACTCATGGTTCCTTTTGGTTCTTCTGCTACTTACAAAAAAGAATTGTCATCAAGCTGCTTTTCTAAATCAATTAGAGCATTCTGTACATCTACTCTGGTGTTGTCTTGGTCTACTAGGGTACCCTCCACCCATTCTGTTTGATTTGCATATGGTTCTATTTCAGGCATAGGATGGTGAATGAAAGTTCCTAGCTTGACCTTTTGTCTCTTCTTTGTGATGAATTCCAAAGGATCATATCTCCAGAAAAAACTCCTTTGGAACTTCATTCTCTACAGAATTAGGTTTTCTTCTTTGCATGCCTCCCTAGAGTTGCATATGAAGGGGCCTAGTTGGTCTTTTATTTTGAAATTGGCCTTCTTCTTGTCATTGACGAAGTTTACTTCATCTACACTGATGATTTTTCTATAGTATTCTAATGCAAACAACCTCATTGGTAGGTATCTTGGTAGCTTGTATGGTGCCAACATGCAACCATAGATTCTGATTTCTGTATGGTTTTGGTAAAGGTACCAATCACCCACTTTGGTTTGTTTAGACAATTGAAGGACTCTCTTTATTTCTAGACTGATTCTAGGAGGAGGACTTCCAGTCAACATTGTCATGATTGGATGTACAAATAAATCAAAAAAATCAGAATAAGAGTATGGAGACTAAGATTGGTGGATCAATGGGGTCCAAAAAATGACTGACCTAGGCTGACCTTCGATGTCGAGCTTCTGAAGGGTGAATGGGAACTTATCAGGTTGGTAATATAAGAACATATGGTATAAAACTGAGGAGTATTTGAAAATCCTTTCATTGCTCATTCTAAGGAATTTCTCATGCATCCTATCAGCTATAAATTGGGCATAGTCATAAATGATAGCAGGAGGTTGTCCTGGAGTGTAGATGGAAATGAAGGCAAGGATTAACTCATCAATGTATTCACTAGTGGTGTACCCCAAAATGCAGGATATCATGGCTACAATATTCTAGCCCCATTGGGAAAAAATAGTAGCTACATATGGGGGGAGTCCTTAGGGATGTGTCTCTCTTCTCTGATGAAGGTTTGGAATAGTTGGGCCGAATTTACAGAGCTAAGTTTGGGATACAGGTCCAACAAGTCTCTAATTGAGAGTGGGGTTAGGCTTGGTCCTGGTTGGAGCTGCAGAATTTCATTAATCGACTCAGTCGTGATGGTGAAAAGAACCTTATGTTAATGAGATATGTTATTTCTGTGGCTGGGGACATAGCAAGCATAGAACATATGAAGAATCTCAAGAAAAATGTCAACTTGGGGGAACTAGTACTTGGGCAAATTTGACTCCCAAAAGCCAATTTCATCAACATGGTTCAAGAACTTGTCCCTACTTTGGCAATGTACTTTGAGTGGAGACCCATGGGTAGAGGTATCTTTTATTTGGAAATATTTATCAACTAAAGGAAGGTGGTCTAGGTCTAAATGAGGTGTAGTGATGGGTCTTACATCCATTGCAATCAGGGCAGCCATACTCAGTTCTTGTGGATTTAAGTATGGGGGTTGATTCAGAGTTTTTAAGGCAATGGAGGTATTGTAGTGGTTTATGGCTTAAAGTGTTTAAATTTAAGTAAACTTGATCTTTTTTACTTAGCTAACACTATCATGAGGGTGAATTGACTTGGAATATGATAATGGAGTTGGAATTCCATGGTTAAATACATGGAATTGGGTGTAATTGACTGTCAATGGTAGTTGAAGGTGGTTGTAGAGGTTTGTACGGTACTGGTACAGACTGATGAACGAGTTGGGTTGTTTGCAATGTCCGTGGAGCAATGGCGGCAGTTTGTGATCAATTTGGTTGTCTACAGGGGTTACAATGACTTTCTGAGTTCTCAAAGGCAAAATGCGTGAAAAGAGTGAAAAGAGGGGTAATTAGGCTTTTATAGAAAAAAACGGTTAATTTTTTAGGGTTCACCACTTAATGAATAGTGATGGTTTTCTGTTGAAAGGGGGAAGTGGTTTGGGAGGTCCATCGCACCGCTTTTGTTGTGCAGGCGGTATTCAGAAGGGGTCGCCCGATTCCATTCAACGTTTTCCACGTAGCATCGGGGGTCAGGGGAAAAACTACCTTGTCGGAAGGGTAAAGGGTGGACGTCGGGCCGGTCCGATATGCTTGTGGGGCATTGGTTGTGGAGGAGGGATGATCAACGGTGATTAGGAGATGGAAGTTGCATGGGGGTGAATGATGGGATTTAATGTGGGCCTGGGGATTTAATTGTGGTGGTTTTGGGATTAGTTTAAGGACTAATCTAGGTTTAGGCGATCGGGCCAGGCTGTAATGAGGGATTAGGGACTAACGACGGGGTTTTAATGTTTTTTATGGGATAAGGGGTAGTAACATAGTTTATAAGTAAACTAAGGGGTGGGGTTAATTTATATGAGGGAGTTAAATATATATGGGACAATGGGTTTTTTAGGATTTTTATATATTTAATTAGAAAGTTAATATGAAGTGAAATGAGTGGAAGGGGTATTGTGCTTAGGTTTAGGAAATGTTATGCGCGTTCCATACCCTTAGTACTTTAGGATAAATGTATTTGGTGGGTTTTTGTATAAAACATGTTTATGAAGGGGTTTTCCTAGGCAAGAGAACTTAATCTTAAGAAAAGGGGTTTTGTGAGGGGGGTGAATGAATTATAAGGGAATTTAACACCTTTCCTTATTAACTCATCAAGCTAGGGGTCTGGTCCCACCAGAAGTCAAAGAAATGCTCTGAGCCTTTTTGACTTGAAAACTATACGTATTAATATTTTTAGTATGAAAGGGAAGTTAGTGAGTGTCAAAGGGGTTAAAATGAATGAGGGGATGTTAAGTAAATCACATTGTGGACCATTGCCTTTGCTCTATTTAGTACTTATGCATTTTTGAACATTGCATTTAAGACGATGACATAAGTGCTTTTTGTATCAAATGACATGATATTTCTGCAACCTTTCTACTACTTACCCACTTACTCATCCTACCATTTATTCTTCACTTTATTTGGGTGCATTTAGGCTAGCAAACCCTTATCAATATTTTTCTTTTCCTTACAAGATAAAACAATCTAATTCTAACCTTATATCATCTAAGGGCTCAGCTTAAATTGATGAACTCCTTTTATTTACTCTACCTATCTAATTATCTGCCAAGATTACACTGCTTGGACATATTTATTCACTACCTATAGACATAAAATTCGAAGTATGAAATAGCCAAGTTTAAACATTTTGACTATCATGGATTGTGGCATAAGTAACAACTTGCAAACAATCATTTATTATGCATTAAAAAGTAAATAGTAGTGGCATTTTGACTTGCCATGGTCTCTTTTTGTCTTTTGGGGTTCATATATTTCATTTTTTTGACCTATTTTCATTCTTTTTGTCCTTTGATTATTCTTTTAGGACATACCCTCTTTACATTTTTTTATTTTTTTAATATGGAAAACATTTGCAGAAAGCAAAGGTATGTACAATATTACAAGGCTTAGCCTTAGTCATTCAAAATTATGACTCCTATTGGTATAGGAACCTAACAGTGGCTCCACTTGGGGATGGCATTTCCTGGTGAAATGTCAAGAACTTTTTAGATTAGTAGCCTTTGAAATGCTATTGATGTTACCTTGTAAAATTATCCTTTGTGCCTCTGCCTTATTGATACTTATGAAAATAAATCCTTAAACCTTAGGGCCTTCTCTTCGGGCTTCAACTTCAAAAATCACCATTCAATCCAGACTAAACTTTTTAAAGAAAATGAAATATGTACAATGGGAAGTAAACATCAGTAGTCAAGTTCAAAATAGTGTTTAAGCATTCGACCATTCACCGGTCCACCTTCCACTTCTGTCCCATCCATTTCTCTTAGGAAGAAAGCATTATTACCTCTGAAAGCATCAATGACATATGGGCCTTTCCATAGGAAATCAAATTTTCCATGTTTACCTTTATCTTCCCTCCTTGAATCCCATTTTAGGACTTTGTCACCAAGGTATAAATCTTCAACCTTGGTTCTCTTATCAAAAATCTTTTTAATCCTTTCCTACACAACCTGGGATCTGATATATACTTCCTCCCTGGTTTGTTGAAGATGTATTGTTTGGTTGATTCTTCTTTGGATACTATTTGGTTCAACCTGTAATTCTTTAAGCAACTTCATCACTGGTGTTCCCAAGGGGTATCGAAAAACAACTTCCATCCCATACACTAGTTGGTAGGAAGAAGTAAAAATTGATTTCTTAGTGGTTAGTTTGTCTTCCCATAAGGCATTGACTAACTTTTTATTCCATGTTTTCTTATTTTCCTCTAACAAATTTTTGATGATGTTCACTAGACTTTTGTTTGAGGATTCTACCAGTCCATTTCCTTGAGGATAATAGGTTGTGGAATGACCCAGGGTTATATGATACTTGTTGCAGAAATCTATCATTATTTTGGATTTAAAAGCTGCTACATTATTAGTAATGAGCTTAGTTGGACATCCAAATCTTGATAGAATTTTGGTTTCAAGGAAGGTTATGATAACAGTGTCAGTGGCTTGCCTTGGAGGTATGGCCTCTATCCATTTTTTGAAATAGTTTGTGGCAATGAGGATCCACTTGTGTTGGGCAGAGGAAGGTGTGTGAATTTCACCAATGAAGTCTAAACCCCATTGTTGAAAAGGTGTTTCAGCAAAGATTGGCGAGTAGAAACTGGCTCTAAGGATCTTATCAGTAGTGGTTTTCCAATAAAGGTGTCCTCCGCAGTCACCTGCATGAAACTCTTGTAATACTTTTTCAGATTCATCTTTTGATAAACAGTTTAGAAGAATACCTTCATGATTTCTCCAAAACAAAGCATTGTCTAATATACAAGATTTTAAGGATTTCATCTTTAAAAATTTGCTTTTGGTCTTAGATAATTCAGGAGGAGCTTGTAAATTCAGTAAAACATAAATGATATCAGCATACCATGGTGATTCAATAAAGGCCTGTCTGATTATTGGATTCGCCATCTCCTCTTCATTATCTATTTGTGCAATAAAGTTTATATCCAGGGCTTGACAGTTTGATTCAGCCATGAGCTTGGCTAAACCTTGGCCCTTGATTAACTTAGTTGGTTTGATTTCTATGTCATATTCTAGAATAGTATAAATCCGTTTTCCCCTCTTTCCATCTGGACCACCCTGAGTTAGGATGTCTTTGTCTACTGAATCAGGAACATAGGCTACTATATGAGAATATAAAATGTACACCCTAAAATCCTTGATGGCTTTGACAAAAGCAAAGGCTTGCTTTCCAATTATGTTATATTTTAGGGGGGCATCTCTTAGGGCTTTGCTAAAGAAAGCAATAGGTTGTTCATAGCCCTGGTCATTTTTCTACAGTAAAACTGCAGCAATTGTGTGCTCAGAAGCAAAGTAAAATAAGACGAAATCTCTGTCAAATTTTGGACTGATCAAAACTGGTGTTCTAGTTAAGGCTAGTTTAATGTTTTCAAAGGATTTCTTAGCCTCAATAGTCCATTTTATGGTCGAATATTTTTTCAACATATTGTTTAGTGATCTAATTAATTCTTCTAGATTAAAAATGAATCTTCTAAGAAAGTTAATTTTCCCTAAGAAAGATTGTAATTCTCTAATGTTCCTTGGATGTTGTATATGTAAGATGGCTTCTATTCTTGCAGGGTCTATTCGGATACCATCTTTTGAAATTATATGACCTAGTAACTTTCCTTATTCTAACCCAAACAAAGACTTCTTGGGGTTTAAAGAAATTCCATATTTCCTGCATTTAATAAAAACATGTCTTAGATGATCCAAATGTTGACTATTAGATTTTGAAAACACAGTAATGTCATCTAGGTATATCACAAGGAAGTCATGAATTTCTTTGGAAAAGGCTATATCCATAGCCCTTTGGAAAGTGGCTCCTACATTCATTAGTCCAAAAGGCATTTTCACATACATGAATGTGCCCCAAGGAGTAGTGAAGGCAATCTTGGCTTGGTCATCAGGATGAACTAAGATCTGATTGTAACCAGAAAACCCATCCAATAATGATATTCTAGTTGATCCAACTACCCTTTGCAAAATATGATCCATTTTGGGGAGAGGGTAATTGTCTTTAAGTGATACTTTGTTGAGGTTGCTAAGGTCCACACAGATTCTGATCTCTTCAATTTTCTTCCTATTTGGCACCAAGTTTGAAACCCAATCAGAAAATATGATTGGTGCAATGATCTTAGCATCATACATTTTTTGGATTTCCTTTTCAATTGAAGGTAATAGGACAGGATTTATCCTTCTAAGTTTTTGTCTGAAGGTTTTTGATTTTCTTTTATAGGGATTGTGTGTTGTATGATGCTAGTGTCATAAGATTTGAGGTCCTCATAACTCCAAGCAAAGACATCTTGAAATTCTTTTAATAACTCAATGGATTTTACTCTTTTAGTGGGAGGTAATGATTTAGAAGGTTTGATCAATTTTGGATTTTCATCAGTGCCTATATTACACTCCTCTATATCAGATTTTAAAGGTTCCATTTTGGGCTTCCTAGGAACATCATTTGAATCAAACAGATCTTCCAAAGGGTTTAATCCCTTAGGTAAGAAATTGTCTTTGAGGTTGACTACTTCAGTGTCTTCGTTAGTTATTTCATCAATCTCAACTTGCTCTAGGTTTTCTACATCTGATATTGTAAATTTAGTGCTGAAATCTATATATCTCTTCACCTTCTATCTCATTTATTTCTATTTTTTCTTTTAATGTTAGGATCTATTGATGTGTCAGTATCTATATTGCTATTTACAAATTCTTCTTCCAAGATTCAAAATTTGTTTATCTGCTTGTCATCAGCAAATATTTGCCAATTCTTCAAATTATCTGGAATTGTAGGTCTATGCCTAACTCCAGTCGTGTACTATGGTTAGGTTGAAAGGGTAACTTGCAGGTGTTGGGAAACATTGTTAAACTATAAGCCTGCATATTATGTTTTCTAGGAATTACAACAACCTTGGTTTCTAAGAAAGTGTTTAGTATTTCTACAATGGTTCCTCTGTAACAACTTAACCTAGGGTCCTTAGTCATATATACAACATTATTTTCTTTTATAACTAGTTCAGAGTCTCCCATGATAGAAACTCTTTTAGCTCCTAGATTCCTAACTAATTTAAGACCTAAAATTAGTGCTTCATACTCGGCCATATTATTAGTACATTTAAAATTTAGTTTGTATGCATGGCCTTTTGAGTGATTATTATCCAAATTATATACCCAAACTCCTGCTCTTGCTCCAAACGTATTGACTGACTCATCAAACTCAAGATGCCACAATATCTCATGTTCATAATTCTCATCAACTGGTGCCACAAAATTTTCCTCATCTTGACTACCTTGTTTAGTGGAAAGTTCTAAAGTTTGGATAGTTTCCTCTTGTTTTGAAACTACAATTTCTTTTGGTTCTGTATCAACACTGTCTAAAAGAGTTTCTTGTGTTTGATCAGCATTATACACGATAAAAGAATCAATGTCTGAATGTACACAGTAGATATGAAATTTTTGAGGCTAGTCCTGGCTACTCACCATGTATTTCATTAAAGTTTCTCGGTACAGCTTCTTAGGTTGTCCAAAAACAGAAATTGTTGCATATAACATATCAAGTTGTAAAGATCCCTGAAGTTTGGCTCCCCATGATCTGGATAACAACATGTCATACTTCGGTGGGATGTCAGCAACCACAATATCCATAAGGATTTTCTTGGCAGGATATTGAACTAAGGTAACACACAAGTCTTTAATCAACCCCAGACACTTTACCTGACTTGAGTCAAATGAAAATAAGTCCTTGTAAGGCCTTGTAATGTCTAGGTTTAATTTCTCCATTACTGATTTGGGCATTAAGTTGTGGGAGGCCCCAGAATCCAACATGGCATTTTGAAGCATTTTGTCATGGATGCTAAGGCTAATGTAGAAAGGTGGTATTCCTCCTTCTAATGGTTTTCCATTAACATCTGGACCAAATACGAGTTTTGGTTGGTCATCAAACAAGTTAACAAAATCCTCATTTTTAGCAATGTTCAAGGTCTGGTTTATCTGTGTTTTGTAAGTTTCATTCTTGATTAGTTCTGTTAAAGGGATTGAAATCTTTAGCTTAGCTACCTCTGCTCCCAAATTGAATGGCAAAGGGGCTTTCTCTATTTGAGGGTTTTGAATTTTCACAGCAGGGATTTGAGTGGGATGGTCTTCTTTTCCTTTATTGGGGACCTCTTTTTGTGAATTTTCCAATCTAGTGTTTTGAGGTGTGTCCACTGGTTTTTTAGGGGGAATTGAAGTAGAAGGTTGATCATCAGAAGGTTGATTAGGAGTTATATCTACAATGGTGGGGCTAGAAGGATTCTAGTTTTGTCTCGGGAGAATATGGAGGATTTTAGAAACTGTGGCTTCTTTGATTTTCTTGGGTTCATTTGGCACTGTTTTCTTGGCTTGGTCAAGGATATCATAATTATTTTTAATCCTTAGGTTATACTGTTTATAGACTTCAAAAATGGTGGAATCATAAACTTGTTTATAATCAAATGACTCTCCAGACTGTATTTGCAATTGCTACAGCATATGCAATTCCTGATCATCTTGGGTCAGAAAAATAGCACCTTCGTCATCTAATCTCATCAGGTTAATTTGTGTGTCTTGCTTTGGGTCTTCAGGATGGAATGTTTCTGCATAATTTTCTTGGAAAGGAGGCCTAATATTCTAAGCAGGTCCATTTTTTCCAGTGTTTTGGTTTTGGTTTTTCCTAAAGTTCGAGTTTCTAATTGGAGGTGCCTGTTGATTATCCCACTGAGGTTTCCTCTCTATATTCTCTATTATATCCATTAACTTTTCCATGCCTTTTGCTAAGCTATCTATTTTAATGTGAGAGGGTGAAGGCTCATCTTTAGCTGTTCCTCTTCTTTCATTCCTAACTCTAGCTTTTTTAGCTAAGAAATTAGCCTCTACACTTACAACCACACTTTGCATATCTTCTAGGGTTGGGGGTTTCTTTCCCTCAGTTGGAATGCCATGTTTGTGTAAAAGCCATCAGGGGACTTTATTAATTCTAAGTCAGGTGGGGGTCTAAGATTAACTGGAATTGCATTGTATATATTGTTAAATCTGGTGCAGTAATCTTGAACAGTTTCATTGGGTCCTCTCCTAAGATTTTCATATTCTGAGAGGATCTGTAGAGGATTATTTTTCTTTTCCCATCTATTCAAAAATTGCTTATGAAATATTTCTAAACTATCAATACTATTATCAGGCAATTATCTAAACCATTTCCTAACATCACTAGCTAAAGTCTGAGCAAATAGTCTCATTTGGACATCCACAATATCAAATTCATGAATTTCAAAGTAGTTTGTCATCTTATTAACATGGTGTTGTGCAATGTAGTGTCATATGCCATCAAATTAGATGATTTTACTCTGGTAGTCCGCTGTCATGGCACCAAGTGGAGCAGGTAAGACAAGGGGAGCATATCTATTTGCCATGGCTATAAGCTGGCAAGGGCTAAGATGTGGGGTTGAAACACTAGAAGATGATACAGTATTGGAGGATGAAATAGGACTAGTGAGTGGTGAACGAATAGTGCTAGGTTGGTAAGGGAGTGAGGGTATGAATGGTGGTGGGGAATGGGCTTCAGAAGTTGAAGGAAATAACGGTGAACTAAGAGTGGTGGACAATTGTTCAGAAAGCTCAGGGATCTTGGCAGTACTAAGGGATGATTGTGGTGAATTCAAAATGTACTCATCAATTGATTTGTTGGCTTTTTGGACTTCAAGGTCTGTAATAAAGTCAGGATCTAGGATAGTGTCACAAATTTCATTTTCAGACTTTGATTTAAATAGTGACAAATTGAATTGCTCATTAAAGGGGAGATCTTCTAAAAACAACCATTCATGAGGGCATGAATTAGCTTTAACTAAGGGTGTGTGACTAGCTGAACTTTCTTCTGTTTTGGATTTTCTTGAAATCAGGTTGGGATTATCAAATACCGGGGGAGGGTTTGGATCTGGGTTAGCCCTAGTATGATGAATTTTCCTCGAAGCCAGAATTTCAAATTTTTTTAATTGTTTTCTTTTTGTGAGAAATAACTTCTAATAAATTAATTTAAGAGGTTCAAAATATAGAATTAAAAATTTCCTAAAGATTTATTAGGACTAAGGGTTCTCCCCAGTATGGTCGCCACTATGTTATCACTCAGAATTTTCCTTAGAAGTTATCAGAAGAAGGAAGACACCGAGGTAACCACAAACCAATATTTTAAGTATAGGCTCTAGCCAACCTATGAATCAGAGAGGGATCTCTCTATATGTTTTAGCTTTGTTTCCTGAGATTTTAGGCTAGTTCTTAAAGTTCAGGGGGTTTTGGATTTGTTTTGGAAGTTGGATGGTGGAATCCTTAAACAGATGGATAGAATGTTGTCTCTGGCTATTGGGCTATGGAGTCAAAGAAGTGCAGCAGAACTGGGATTAAATAATTAAAGGGACTGTTCGATGGGCAAGCTAGCAGAGTGAAGCACAAGTTTTTAGATAGGAATGGGTGAAATGGTCTTAACCAGGATGAGAGAGCACTTAAGAATTCTCAAACTGGGATTAAAAGGAGGGACAGAGGATGATAATGAGCAAAGGGTAGTTAAGAATCCTTTACTATATACCAGAGGGAAACTACCTGAACTAAGGAGCAATCAAGAATTCCTTAACTTAGATAATTTAGTAGAAAACATAAAAAAATGCATAATAGTTAAAACAGAGTGTAGTGAAGCAAGTTCTGAGATATCATTCCATATTATAGCATTTAGATTTTAGATACATTTAAGATTATGGAAAAAAATTTAAATAAAAGTGACAACACAACAGAAGATACTTGTCTGTATTTCGCAGTACACATGAATCCAGTGAAATGTCTTTGCTTTATTCAATAATCCAGCTTGCTGGTCCAACAGTGGTACAATAGCTTACAGTCTTTGATCAAGAAAACTATAGAAATGTCTAACAATCCACCCTACATACTTCAAATTGTGAAGTATTTATACAAAAATTATTACAACATATCTCAAAACAACTTGAGATTTAATCAAGGAAATACAAATATCTTGTTGCAAGAAGATAGAGACAACTAATGAATTGTTTCATGTTGTCCCATTTATTATGGTTGTGCTGGCCTTTATTGTTGAATTCATAGCCCTTTATGCTAGCTTGCAGCTGTGGAGTTTCAGCTTGAGCCTTCTTTACTTTTATCTTTCAACTGATACTCTTTGACCCTAATACTCTTTGACCTTGTTGTGTTGTTTTTTACCTGTTTTACCTACTGCCTTCATTTTTACTATGCAATAACTTTCTTCTATAAATTTATCACAATAAATCTGTCATTTTCTCCCACCATTCTGCATCAGGTAATTTCACATTCACCATTCTCTTGTAGATTTCATCAGCTTCAATATACCTGGCAAAATTGGGTTTGGTGACGAATAAATATTTGACCTCATGTTCTATAAAAAACAAGTTCTCAAATGTGTCATATAACACTTTGCCTGATGACAGGGCTTCTATGGATGAAGAACTGGCTTGTTCCTTAGCTAATTTTCTGAGTCTATCACCATAGTCCAACTGTGTCATGAGCTTGTCATTGATAACCATAGAACTGGGGAGACTTTTCTCCCTTAAAATATGGAATTTAGCCATGAACCTATCAATGGCTACCTAGATAATGTGGCACTTTTCTTCCAAATGAAGCATAAGGTTCCTTTTGGAAAGGACCTTCCTTATTTCTAAAATGTTAGCGGTCCTATATTTTATATTTATCTCTTGGAGCTCATATCTATTCTTGTTTTTGAGGAAGTGGATGAGTCTATTTGCCTCCTCTGGCTTATCTCCCAACTCCTCCTTCACTTTCTAGATAGCTTCTGTAGCTATCTTTACCAGCTCTATTTGTTCAAAAATAAATTGTATTGATGGCCAAATATCATTGACAGAGTCAATGATATTGGCCCACAGCATTTCCTTGGTTTTTCCAAGTGGTTTCTCCAGTGTTAAATCCTTCTCTAGGATTTTGATTCTCTCACCCATTCTCTGGGCCTTTTTTGCTTCTTCTTTCTGCTTCAATTGGGCAAGTTTGCAGTCTGTTTCTATAATTGCAACCTTTTCACTTAACTTGTTCATTTCAGTAGCTTGGATAGACATCTCTTCCATGGCTTTGACTAGTTCTGCTACTTTCTCTCCTGATGCACCTACTGCTGATGTAGATTTTGTTGTTGCTGGCAAGGCTGTTGCAAGTGGAGCTATAGGTGCCAAAGAGGCTACTAGGGTTGATGGCACTGCTGTGGAGACTGTGGGGATAACATTTGTTGAGGAAGTGGCCACATCTGCTTGATTTAATTGGATCAAAGCATTCAATTCCTTTTCAGTCTCTTTTAGTTTATCGTTCAATTTTAAGACCAAGTCCATTAGTTCTTCATGCCCTTGTTGGGCTTCTAGGACTTCCAATGTTTGTGGATGTTGTAGCTAGGGTATTTTTAATTGCCTCTTAAGTGCAAAAATATCATCATTTTTCTTCTTAATAAGTTGCTCTGTAGCTTTTATATCCTTGGGATCATGTACCAATTCAATCACTAAGTCCTCTAAGGACTTGATCCTTGCATCCTTGGCTTGTGAGGAGGCCTTCTCTAACTGGAATTATGCTGAGATGTTGTTCAGAGAGTTCTGTAGCTGATGGGCAGTTATGGATTTACCTGTTAAGGTGGAGTATATCATCTCTCCAGCCTATTTGTGTAGTTCAATCTGGTCTATGGGATGAATATCACTTGCCAACACTTCAAAATCTACCCTTTTGAAATCTAATGTTGTCTTTGGCTGCTAGGCTGTAGGCTTAACAAAGGTCATCTGCAACTTTCCCTCTTTAATGTCAAAGGCTGGCATTAGCCTTGTTTGATTGAAGGGAGTCAGCTTCAGGTATTGTGCATATGTTTGGGCCTTCAGCATCTCATTTCTGGCTTTGATTTCTTTATATCTTTCCTTGATATCTTGGTCTTTGTCAGTAGGCATTCTAAAGGAAGACACTTCAACACTAAGTTTCCTTTCCAACATCTGAGTTTGTGATGTGGAAGGCTCTTACATGCCTCCAGATGGAGTGGTAGGCCTACTTCTTTCTGCTCCTGTATTTGTGACCTCAGTTGAGTCTTCAATATATTCCTGCTCAGAGGTTGGATTTAGCCTTTGCCTCTTGTTTGATTCCTGCTGCAAATCAGAGGTGGCCATTCCTGAAGTGGAAGCCCCTTCTCTATTTCCTTTTGGGATCTTCTCCTCATTCTGAGGAGTCTGCATAACTGGAGAGATGCTCATGGTTCTTTCTGGTTCTTCTGGTACCTGCAGAAAAGAGTTGTCATCAAGCTGCTTTTCTAAATCAATTAGAGCATTCTCTACATCTACTCTGGTGTTGTCTTGATCTACTAGGGTATCCTCCACCCATTCTGTCTGATTTTCATATGGTTCTATTTCAGGTATAGGATGGTGAATGAAAGGTCCTAGCTTGACTTTTTGTCTCTTCTTTGTGATGAATTCCAAAAGATCATATCTCTAGACAAAAATCCTTTGGAACTTCATTCTCTGTAGAATTAGGTCTACTTCTTTGCCTGCCTCCCTAGAGTTGCATATGAAGGGGCCTAGTTGGTCTTTTATTTTGAAATTGGCCTTCTTCTTAGCATTGACGAAGTTTACTTCATCTGCATTGATGATTTTTCTGTAGTATTCTAATGCAAACAACTTGATTGGGAGGTATCTTGGTAGCTTGTATGGTGCCAACATGCAACCATAGATTCTAATTTCTATATGGTTCTGGTAAAGGTACCAGTCACCCACTTTGGTCTGTTTAGACAATTGAAGGAATCGCTTTATTTGTGGACTAATTATAGGAGGAGGGCTTCTAATGAACATTGTCATGACTGGATTTACAAATAAATCAACAAAATCAGAATATGATTATGGAGATTGAGATTGGTGGATCAATGGGGTCCAAAAAATGACTGACCTAGGTTGACCTTTGGTGTCCAGCTTCTGAAGGGTGAATGGGAACTGATCAAGTTGGTAACATAAGAACATATGGTATAAAACTGAGGAGTACTTGAAAACCCTTTCATTGTTCATTCTAAGGAATTTCTCATGCATCCTATCAGCTATAAATTGGGCATAGTCATAAATGATGGCACGAGGTTGTCCTGGAGTGTAGATGGACATGAAGGCAAGGATTAACTCATCAATGTATTGACTAGTGGTGTACCCCAAAATGCAAGATATCATGGCTACAATATTCTAGCCCCATGGGGAAAAAATAGAGCTACATATGGGGGGGAGTCCTTAAGGATGTGTATCTCTTCTCTGATGAAGGTTTAGAATAGTTGGGCCAATTTTGCAAAGCTAAGTTTGGGATACAGGTCCAACAGGTCTCCAATTGGGAGTGGGGTTAGGCTTGGTCCTAGTTGGAGCTGCAACATTTCATTAATAGGCTCAGTCGTGATGGTGAAAAGGACCTTCTAATCATGAGGCATGATAGTTCTGTGATTGGGGACGTAGCAAGCATAGCACATATGAACAATCTCAGGAAAAATGTGGACTTGGGGGAACTGGTCTATCTGTATATAGGTATCTATTCAACCACTCTTCCTTTGACAAGAACAAAATTTTGTTCTCCCGAGCTGCAAACGTGTGCAGTTTCCGACCAATCCACTTCTCAATTTATTTTTTGGTGGGGAACCACTTATCACACATCCCTCAAGAAAATGTCAGCCCTAGCAACAAAACCATTTGTTGGCTTGATGGGGCCTAACCCAGGTTCAACACTATCTGCACCAACCAACAAAACCCTAACTACTGGCCCTTTCAGCAACAACTTGTGTAGTGTAGGCTGTAGTCTCAGCTGAAGCAGTATTGGGGAATTATAGAACCAGGTTTCTGCATCCAGAGGTCTGTGTGATAGGTTCTTGTAGTATTAGGGCTTAGATCTACCTTTGCGAACCCTTAACCCTTCCGAATAGACAATTATTGTAAATGTACTTAAACAACTTTCAGATCTCCGCGAAGGTTTTTAATCATTCATAACATGCATAAATATTACTGATATACTACTTTCACGTGCCAAATAAACTTTAATTCATATAAGTTGTAACATATAGCGAAATTACAGAAACTTGCAGAAGTAATAAATAAGACACAATTGTCTTTATCAAGTATAATCAATTCATTACAAACTTCTCTTCCTAATGCACTCAGTTGCAGTGGACCACACACTTAGCCTTTAGACTTACCAAGGTCTCTGCGCACTCAGCTGCAAGAGTCTTCCCTTTTCGCCTAAGTACAAGAAACATACCTTTCCTTCCTTAGCTTAATTTCCCTTACAAAAAATTCTTCTTCCTTTGATTCTTCTTAGACTCATTATGACTCATCTATATATAGCACTTTGCTTACAATACCATGGTCCGCAGACCATGGGCAAGTCTCAAAAAATCCCTATCACTTACCCACCTAAGGGACTATAGCCCCTTTGACTCATACTAACTTCGTGCTCCGCTTCCACATTTCGCAGAGACTTTACATGGTTACAAAAAGATATTACAAAATTTACCCATCTTTGACGAAAATGTAACCCCAAGGACCCCATCCCAACAATACACCAAAAATTAAATAGAACAACCTCGCTCTAATACCAGTTGTTCATAATGGGAAAAATATTTAACCGAAAATTTTTCATGCACTGAAATAAGAAATAACCCAAAAAAATTACTCAAACACAGAACACCATATTTACTTAGAAAACCCATTTTTGGGGAAAAACCACGGGGAAAGTGTTTAGTAGATTTTTATTATCACAATGAAAATCTTTATACATTTCTCTCCTTTCATTCTTTCTCACCCATACATTTTCCTTTTTTTCTCACTCCCCTGTATATACAAATATTTCATTATAATATCATGGGCACTAACAACTTTGACTTGATTTGGTCTCACCCCTAACATATGTATGTTGCATGCATTCATTGCTAATGAAAAGAATATATATATTTTTTTGGACATATATCAAAATTTTAAAAAGCATGGGTCCATGATTTTCACTATAAAAAATTCTTAGTAGATATATTTGGAAATCTGAAAAGAACCAAAAAAATTCTATACACTAAAAAAGAAAAATATCTTAATTATGTGAAGAACCTCATAGTGGACTCTAGCAATGACTTTGTCAATTTATGGATTCACTAGATTTTTTAATTTAAAGAAAAATATCACAATTATGTGAAGAATCTCATAATGGACTCTAAGAATGACTTTGTCAATTTATGGATTCACTAAAAGTTTTGGAGATAAGTTTTGGAGTATCTTTTTCTTTTCTTTTGTATGATCACAAGAGGTCTTTCATGGCCTATTCGTTTACCATAGAGACTAATATATGTTCTTGCGAGAGGTCTTATATATTATGTTCCTCGAGAGGGACCATTTCCTCAAAACCTAGAAGTGTGAGGAGATCTGAGTCATTTTTTAGGTTTTCATCATCCCTTATTTTACGTTTCAAGGCCATCTTTTCCGGGGTTTGCTCAAATGGAACGATTTCCATTTGGGTAGCCTCAATATCTTGAATGTCCTCCTCCATATCTTCGAGTACAGAGAAGAAATTTTTTTCCTAAGTCCTTTGTGTTAATTGGGGTCAATATCTTTGATTGTGACATCAATTGGAAACTCTTGTGAAACCATCATTCATCGTCAAACCACTTAAAGATTGTTCATTCTTCTTCAAGGGAAATTCTCGAATGAGGTGGTCATCTTCATGACATAGTCTACACCGGAATGGAACATGCTCATAGTCGAAGGGTTGTTTCCAAATCTCTCCCTCATAATCCATTTCTATGGAATCTGGCAATGGTTGTGAGATGTTCATATACACACATAACCGAGCTTATGACGTATTTCTCCCCCTTCTGGTATCCTTTGATACCCTTACAAAACGACCCATAACTTGACCTATTCCTTTAAAATTTTCCAGTATCCAAAATTCAACTCATAAGGTATATAATCTTACCTATATTGGTGTTGCTGTAAATTCCTCTTTATGTCAGTTAAAACAAACTTCCTAGTGCCTTAAAAAGAGACCTGCATGTTACACTAAAAAATGTCACCATGGCTATTTACAGTTAGTATGGCTCTATCAACAGTCAAGCTATCCTCCTGGGTAAGTCTTATGCCTCTGCTCTCCATGTCAAACTCCAAAAAGAGAGAAAGTCTTTGTAAATGTGTTTATCTCTGGGTACGCAGATTCTCTCGGCCTTACCTGCGTATACGCACCTAATGTTCACAAAAACTGCGTACTTGTACGCTCTGTATGTAAAGGGGCAGGTGCGTACCCCTGTAAAGGTCAAAAGGCGCAAGTTTCACTCCAAAAAAGTTACTTGTGGTCATTTCTAGAGGCTTCTAGAAGTATGTTTGACGTGTATGAAGCGCCTCCAGATGGTTCATGTACCCCTACCAAAGAGGAACTTATCCCATCAATAAGGGAGCTATCCCATCCAAAGAGGGGATTATCCCATTGATGGTGGACCTGATTAACTTCCTCTTGAGCACTATAAATACAAGCATTGGGCTAGAAGGAAAGGAGGTTGAAAGCTAAACATTTCTAAGGGTAGATGCTGCTGGAATTAGGACTCCCATTTAGAAGCTTGTGAGGAGAGATTTCCATCTTTGCTTGTTCTATTTGGAAGTGGGTGAGCTTTGTCAAAGTAAAGGAGAACTCTTGATGGACCCTGGGAGGGACTTGCACAACACCAAGGCTCAGGTTGTAATTGTTCCTTTTGTTTCCTATTAATGCAAATTAGTCCATTCTTCTCAATAACTTGTTATTTATGAGTTGTTTCATGTACTCCTTGGTCTATGTGTTAAATATGTTTTATTTTATGAGATTATCAAGTGTTATTTAATCGTTTGATTGTTAGTGAATGCAGGTTTCGAAGTGAAGGAGGAGCTCATCCGGATCAGCGAGGCTGGACTGCTACAACAGCGTTGGACTACAGGTAGGATCTAAACACTTGATTTCTTATATAGTAAATGCATGTTTAGAGAAGGATTGCTCTTGTTTGTCTTGTTTGTCACTAGAGAGTCTTAGGCTCCTAGGGAGGTTGGTTGTGTCCGCACTATCGACTCTTTCCGCCTGACAAAATGGCGACTCCGCTGGGGACTCCATTGATGAGAAAGTTTTTTCCTTTGTATGCAACTTTGATCTGAGAAAAGTCATTTATTTTCTGGTTTTTGGCTCTGTGACTTTGTATTTGGGTGGGTTAGCTTAGGGTTAGATTGAATTTAGTTTTTCTTGGTTTTTCCAGTAGTACGCACCCTCTGAGTATTGCACAGTGCGTACCCGTACGCACTGTTGCTGTGTGCACAGAGCGGGCCCGCACCTGTCTTAACAGGTTGCCTGCGTACCCTGCTAAAAATTAAGAAATTTCCATTTTTTACATTTTTCCTCTTAGATTTTGCTTTTTCTTAGTTTTTACTGCCCAGATCCATTAGTCTCCTATCAAAGATCTTCACCTGAACTTGTTTCGATAGCATTGAGTGTTTTAGTGGATTTCATAGAAGTTTAAGCCCTAGGGTTTGATTTTTGAGTAGGTCCTGTAGTGACTTTGGCGGTAGAAGTTGTCAAGCCTTAGATCTCTCTCGTTTTGTCAGCCTTCTTAGGAGTCGGACCTGTCATAAAGTCTACCTGTGAGAGCAACTTACCTTTGAGTTGTCTTTTGGGCAAATTTCGAAGTGCTTGTTGATTGAGTATTGAATTCCATTTTACAAAAAGAACAAAAAGATTTGAGTTTTGTTTTGACTGGTCTTTTGATTCTGCATTAGCTAGTCCTTGGCTTGATTGTGGTCAAGTAAAACAACCTAGAATCATCCTTGTAGGCTTTTGCCTCGTTAGGTTTGCTTTAAGAGTAAATTTCCTTTGATTTGCTTGTGACTCAATTTTTCATAGATTTTATAGATTTTGAGATTGATTTTCGTTAAAATAGATTTTTATGCTTTATTAAATAAGAAAAATACAAAAACATCTCCTTTGAAAAGTTTTGTTTCAAGTAGCTTTGAGGTATTTTGAAAGAAAAAGAATTTTTCGTGCACGTAAGGAGTGGTCATGTTTGTATGCTTGGAAAGATAAAGAGAATTGTTTCTTTGATTGTCTTTACTAAGAAAATTGTTTTCTATAAAATTTGCATTTTCCAACTCTCTTAGTTAGGAGTTTCATTGAAAGAGAAAAGTAGCGTAAATCATCTTAGGTGCATCTTTGTAGTGGTTTGAGTCGATTCTACACACCATTGGTTTCATTTCCGCTACCTTTTGTCTTTAAGAAAAAACATAAAATTAACGCTTAAAGTAAAATCAACTTAGTAACTTTTATTTACTAGGGCTCTGAAACACCAATTTAGATCGGGCTAGTGTCTTGGAGTAGGAGAGTAATTAACTCTCCAAGACAACAAAACCAAACAAGTAGCTTATCTTGTGATAGAATAAATCCAATTGTCTCATTTGTACTCTGGGAAAGCTCCTCTTAAAGGAGAAGCACGAGCTCGTGTCCGAACCAGTGAGGGGATCAATCCTCCCTCGTTGGGAACGACGCCAGACACGCACGTATTACAAACGGTAAACCTCGGATTAACCATTGTCGAGGAGCCAGGGGTCACTTGTCGGTAAACCTTGGATTATTGTCAAGGAACCGGCAAGGGGATTGAGCTTGATACTCTGCCCTTGCGTGCTGTTGGAGTGTAGACTGTTCCCCCAGGTGCATTTGTTGCGGTTGGTAACCTTAGTGACCATTATCTTTAGGATTCTACCGAGGTGACGGTGGAGGGAAGATCCCACTGTACCTGGAGCAGACGTCGGCTAGACTCACTTGGATTTTCCGGGGGGTTCACTTCACTCGAGACGGTTAAAGTGGAGGAACTTGTGCCGGTCTATTCATTACGCAGGTTGCCGGGGTAACTGTTCCACCCGCCACTTCTGTACTGAATCCGACGATGTTGGGTTTCATCTCCAACTAGCGTTTTCGGTCTGGAAGGCTATTGTTTGTGCTTGGTTTGACGCCCTAGATTCTTTAGGCGTGTGATTCAAATTTGTTTGGTTCTTTAGCGACTTTAGGTGGTTTGATTTGAGATTTTACTTTGTTTTCGTGTGTAGTAGTTAAAAGTTTTTAGCTGTGGCGGAATTACCGAGACAGTCCCGTAGACTTCGGGGCAAGTCACCTGAGATTGTTACCAGAACTGATTTGTTGAGGAAACTCCGTAGATCGCGGGGTGGATCTCCTGAAGACGTCCCGGGTCAGTACGAAGGATTGAAGGTCCTTGTAACTCCTCCTAGTGGCAGTAGAGTAGGTTCACCTGAAGAAGGAGAATCTTCCTTGGTAGTCCATCCAGATTACCAAAGTCTAGAGACAGGTTATAATCCCGAAGCTGTTACAGTTTCTGAGCTTGCTGGTAGTTTTTCATCTACTAGTGATATAGGCGAAGAACCTGAAATATCTGAACCTGTTACTCCAACTTCTAGTGTTCCAGATTCACCAAGAGTAGAACGAGTTATCACCGAAAATCTTCCCACTGGTTTGATTGCTATTGAAGAACTTGCTCCAGAGGAAGAAATAGGGGTCTCTAACCTTGAAGATCAACTTACTATTGAGCTCAGGGAGCGTGAATCTATCTTTTACAGTCCTCCTAGAAGTACTACTTGGTACCTTTCGTTAACCAATTATTTAGACAACTCAGGGATAGGTTTTTCTACACCTCGTACTCCTTTTCCACCTGGAGGTATTTATACTCCTGTAAATATGTCTAGTTAGTCGTCCGTGTTTACTCAAACTCCTGAATCTTTCTTACACGGCGGTCCTTCTGTTCCCACCGGGTATCAATCACTTTTTGGTACCTTTGCGGGGGCATCTCCTCAACCCATTGATCATGGGTTATTAGCTGGAAACAATGGTAATAAACCGTTGGGTGTAGGAGACATTTACATGATGTCAGGTTCACTTCCCGTTTCTCAACCTCAAGGTGGCCAATTACCGCCTGGGGGGCAGCCTCAATTAACGCCTGGGGGGCAACCTCAAGGTACACAAATTGTGTCTGGAGGGCAGCCTCAAGGTCAGTATGTACCTATGGTGCAATACATGCCTCAAGGTCAACCCCAGCCTCAATATGTACCCCAAGGTCAACCTCAGTATCAATATTTACCTCAAGGGTATCAACCCCAAGGGTATCAACCTCAAGGGTATCAACCTCAAGGTCAAGGTCAACCCCAGTATCAGTATTTACCCCAAGGTTATCAACCTCAAGGTCAATACTCGAGTCAAGGTTATCAACCACCTCAAGGTCAGTCATATGTTCAAGGTATGGGGACTGTACCTTTCAGTTATCAATCCTATCCTCAATCTGGTTATGGATCTCAGTATTCTCAACCTGTTACGGGTCAATACCCCGGAATGATAGTGTGGGATCCATCACAGGGTCAACAGGTGTTGCAGCCAAGTATACAGTTGGTACCTCAAGCTGGACAATCCGTAGTTTTTGGTCCACCCCAGCAACCGCAGCCTGTCCAGTCAAATGTTCAAACTTCTGTAACTTCGGTAGTTACTCAGCCGCCAATTGCACCTAGTACTCCATCTCAAACGGCTGCTGCAACTACCGCAACATCTGCCGCACTTACTTCTGGAGTATCGACAGCTCCGGTTTCTACTGTCTCTGCAACCACTCCTCAGACATCTTTACCGTTGTCTGGATCTACGATTCAAACCACGGTCCAGATGCCTATAGGTCAGCCTGGTATAAGTACGGTTGTCACTACTCAACCTCAATTTGTTCATCAACCGTACCAGGGACAGTACCAATATGGGCAAGCTGTCCAGCAGCCGGTTTACCAGTATCAACCGTATCCTGGGTACACTTATCAACAACCTCAACAACCCCAATACGGTCTGGTTAATCCTGGTTTTCCAGGAGGATATAATATCCCTAATGCGATTCCTGTTCCTAGTTATCCTGGATATCCTCCTCCTGGGACTGGTCTTGTGACCCAGAGTTTTAGAGATCCTAACCGGCAATTACCGTTTATCGCAACTTTGGATTTACCAGACTTGACGCGCCTAACGAATGATCCAATTCAATATCTTCCGTTCTGGCCGCCAATGCCAAATAAGTTGCCCAGTGATATACCCAAGTTCAAAGGTAAGTCTGGAGAGGATCCGTCCAATCATGTGATGACTTACCACCTCTCGTGTGCTTCAAATTCTATCTCGGATGATTCGATCCGCTTACGTCTTTTCCAGCGTACACTCATTGGTCTCGCGGCCAAGTGGTACATTGAGTTACCACGGGCCTCTTTTTACAATTTTAGCCAGTTAGCTACCTCGTTCTTAACTCACTTTCAGTTGCCGGTCAGATACGATAACGGCACGGAGTTATTAACTTCACTAAAACAATCAACGTCCACGTATATTTCTGATCACATTCATGAGTGGAGACGTCGAAGAAGGTTAGTGAAAGTTTTTATTCCGGACCAAATCTTAGCTGAATGGTTTGTTAAATCATTATTACCGAAGATTACTGAAGATGTAGCTAAGGCCGGAGTAGTTACTGAGGAGCAAGTCATTGCTCAGGCGCAGTACCTTGACTTAGTTTATACTCAGTCAGGTACGTTACACGAAAAGATCCCAGATCTTCCAAAATCGAATCAAATCGCTGCTACTCCTTCGGGATCTCATGCCGCTGATGGTATGATTGGTACGGTGAACACAAAGAGCAAGAAGAAATCTTCCAAGAATTCTACTACTCCTATAATCACTTTGCCTGATTCCCCGACAGGAGAGTCTTCTCCTGAACTTTCCGCCGATATTCACGTTGTAGAGTCATCTACGGCCAAATCAAAAAACGGTGGAAAGAAGAAAGGAAAGAAGAAGGCTAAAGCAGACAAGGCTCCGAAGGAGAAAACAGAAAAGTCGGAAACCAATGACGAAAAGCGCAAACCTCGATATCCTTGTCTTATTTGTGAAGAGGATCATTTTACAAGAGATTGGCCTCATCGGGCCGAGGTTGTGAAAATAGTCAAAGGTTCTCGCACTCCTGCTGTGTTAAAAGATCCATTTCCAAAGCAGGAGAGTAAGATGATAGGTTCTTCCTCGACTGCCAGTGAAGAACCCATTTTGATGATGTCTCATGTGAGGATTGCGACTCGGTCGCAAGATTATGGTAGTAAGAATCCTGTTGATGGTAAGGAAGCAGAATCTTCTCATTCTAATCCATCAACCTCAGCTCCTGGTTCCGATCCACTACAGATCGAAAAACCTAACCCGGACTTAGTAATCAAACCGCCCGCCAAGGGTGTACTTCGAAGGTCTGCTTTCAATCCACATGCGAGAGCGGCCCAGAATTACAACATTGTTGAGGACTTAGCTGTTTCACCCTCAGCAATGTCGGCTTTAGAAGTGCTGCAATCATGCCCAGCACAGCGAAAATTACTTTTGTCGGCTATCGGAGCTGTTGATGTTCAGGACCCGAATCTGATAATCTTCGATCTAGAAAATAGTACACCGCGTCTACCCCATCAAATGGCTTTCCAGATTCCAGTGATAGTAAAAAACAGGCCTATTCATCGGACTGTAATTGATGAGGGAGCTTCTACGTGTATTATGTCGATTCAGTGTTGGAGATCGCTTGGTTCTCCTTCGCTGAACCAATCCCCGACCATCCTTAAGGCCTTTGATGGCCGTGGGTTCCGTCCATTTGGTATTCTACAAGAATTGCCTATAGGGGTAGAAGGTAAAACCGTTAGTCTGGATGTGGAGGTGGTTGATGCCCCTCTAGACTACAACCTTCTTTTGGGTCGAAGTTGGTCATATGCTATGACAGCGGTCGTTTCATCGGTCTTCAGAGTAATAAAGTTTCCACATAACGGTAAGATCGTGACAATTGATCAGCTGACATACTTTTCATCCGACCCAGCCTCTTCAGAGAGTATCCAGCATGTCGGTAAGACGACAATCCCTTATAGGGACGTTGGCGTAGGTTTAGTTAAAGATTCCGGTTTACTGGGAACTTTTCCTTTCCCTCCAATCAACGCAGACCCTTCATTTGCATCAATTCATATGATTACATCAGACACCATTATTTACGACGATCCTTGGATTGTCCCATCTGAATCTGACATAGACTCATTCGGTGATGCTATGCCTTTGAGTCCATATGAAATTGCTTATGAAGCCGTCATGTCTTTTACCGACTCGCGTTCAACCCAAATCGACCAAATGAATGTGGTCAGTGAAGAATCACTTTTCACATCAACCTCAGAACGGATAGCGTTTCCCGAAGTCGTGTCATCTGACAAGCAACTTCGTGAAATCCTAAGTGTAGACAATCTACCATGGGAAGATCTCCATCAGTTTTTACCTAAGGATGATGCTTTTGAAAACGATTTTTCATCTGTCTTTACCGCTGAATATGTCAAAGACGCTCAGAATCCAACGAAACATTCTGATTCAGAGTTGAATTTAGGGAATATTTCTCGCACCATTCCCATTGACATTTTAGTGAAGCCCGGAATTGAGGAAAACATTCATATAGGTGCCTCATGTACAGAAGATGAAATTCAAACTTACAAGGCCCTATTCCAAGAATTTCGCGATGTGTTTGCCTGGTCTTACGAGGAAATGCCAGGAATCGATCCTGCCATTGTTGTTCATGAAATAAAGACCTACCCGGACGCTAAACCCGTCCGGCAACGGTTGCGTCAGATTCACCCTCGGAAAGCGGCTGCGATTAAAGAAGAAGTCGAGAAGCTGTTGAAAGCAGGTTTCATTTATCCAATCCCGTTAACGGATTGGGTATCGAATATTGTTCCGGTTAACAAGCAACAAGGAACAATAAGAATCTGTATCGACTATAGGGATATAAATCGATCTTGTCCAAAAGACAACTATCGTACGCCTTATATCGATCAAATTATTGATGATTGTGCCGGAAGTGAAATGTTTTCCTTTATGGATGGTTTTTCGGGCTATAATCAAATCAATATTCTACCTACCGATCAACCAAAAACGGCATTCATTTGTCCATGGGGGACATTTGCTTACTGCAAATTACCTTTTGGGCTTAAGAATGCCGGAGCCACTTTTCAACGGGCGATGTCTTACGCATTTCATGACATCAAGCACATTGTTCAACCGTACCTCGATGATTTGCCTGCTCATTCTTTACATCGAGCTGATCACCTTGTCCACTTACGAGCAATCTTTATGAGGTGTAGGCATTATCGTATTCGGTTGAATCCCCACAAGTGTGTCTTCTGTATAGAAACGGGTCGATTGCTGGGATTTGTTGTTTCAAAAGCCGGCATTCGCGTCGATCCCTCGAAGGTCGAAGCTATCATCAAATTGCCTCCTCCTTCGAGTTTGCGCCAACTCCAAAGTTTGCAAGGGAAAGCAAACTTTTTACGCCGATTCATTCCAAACTACGCTGAGGTCACTAAAGGTTTTACACGGTTGTTGAAACAGAACGCTCAATTCTTTTGGGACGAGATTGCCCAACAATCTTTTGATGCACTTAAGCACGCGTTGACCCATGCACCGTTGTTGCATCCTCCCAACTACAACCAGGACTACTTCTTATACCTCGCAGCTTCGCATTCCACTATCAGAATGGTGCTAGTCCAAGAAGATGAATTCGGAGCGGAACATGTGATATATTATCTTAGTAGGACATTAAACCCCACTGAGCTAAAATATTCGCATGTGGAGAAATTGGCCTTGGCAGCCGTTCAAGCTGTCCAGCGTTTTCGTCACTACATTCTTCTCCGTAAAACTACAGTTATTTCGGATTGCAACCCTATGATTTATATTTTGACAAAACAACTGCTAGGGGGCAAGTACTCTAAATGGATCGTTATTCTGCAAGAGTTCGACTTGGAGTTCGAGAAGTCCAAGTCTAAGAAATCCTTAGTTTTTGCGGAATTGATGTGTGATTTCCCATGTGCTGACACAGAAACTGTGGCAGAGGAGTCCATTGCGGACGAATCTTTGTTTCTTATCAGTACTTTAGATCCGTGGTACGGGGATATAATCATCTATCTCCAAACCCAAACCTTTCGGCCTGAAGCTTCAAAGTTGGAACGTCGAAAAATTCGGTTTCAATCCCAACAATACAGAATTATTGGAGATACACTTTATCGCCGGGGGGCAGACTTAGTTTTTCGACGTTGTTTAACTCACGAAGAGGCTGAGAAGGTTTTGAATGATTGTCACTCTGGAGCATGTGGCGGTCATATGTCTGGGTATGCCACAGCTCAGAAGGTGTTGCGCGCTAGCTATTTCTGGCCGTCCATGTTTAAAGATTGTATCATTGCGGTCCGAAAGTGCCACAACTGTCAAGTGTTTGATCGCAAGATGCGCGCACCACCTGCTCCTCTCCATCCTATAATTGCCGTTGGTGCTTTCGCCAAATGGGGTATCGATTTTATTACTTGTAACCCTCACTCGGCCGGGGGGCATGCGTATATCATCCTCGCGGTTGACTATTTTACTAAATGGGCCGAGGCGATGCCTACATTCGACGCAAGCGGAAAAACAGCTGCAGTTTTCGTATTCAATCACATTATAACTAGATTTGGTGTCCCGCAAGCAATCATCACTGACCATGGGAGCCATTTTCGAAACATCATGATGACTGAGCATACAAGCTAGCTTGGTTTGCGCCACGATAGCTCTACTCCTTATTATCCGCAAGCCAACGGTTTGGTTGAATCTATCAACAAAGTTCTGGTTATCATGATCCGACGAATCATTGGTATTCATCGGTCGAATTGGCACAACATGTTATTTTCAGCGCTATGGGCATACCGAACTTCAGTAAAAACTTCAACAGGGTTCACTCCTTTCCAGCTAGTTTATGGCTTGGAAGCTGTGTTACCCATTGAATGTGAAATCCCATCACTTCAAATGGCTGTCGAATTACTCCCAGCTACTTCCGAAGAGGAGAAAAGTTTATTATACTTAGCTCAATTAGATGAGACTCGACGTGACGCTGCATTGGCAATCGAGACTCACGCGAAGCGAATGAAAGCTCAGTATGATAGAAATGTGACCCCTCGGAGTTTTTCGGAAGGAGACCTAGTGCTATTATATGATCAAGCTAACGATAAGCTAGGTGCTGGAAAATTCGTTCCTATGTGGCATGGACCCTACATTGTAAAGCGAAAGCTAGCAAAAGGGGCCTATGAGCTGGTAGATTTTGATGGGGACTCTTTGGGTAAACCCAGAAATGGACTTTACCTAAAGAGGTATTATGCTTAAATGGTGGGTATGGAGAATTTTTAGTTAGGTTAGGTTTTCTTTCTAGCTAGTATGTTTGTTAGTTTAGATAGTGTGCTTAGCTTAGAAAGTGTGTTTTTCGTCGTTATTCTGGCTTATCTTGGTTTTACTCTTGATATTGCAGATGTCAACGCCTCTCCAAACGTACATTGGATTTGCCGATGGTGCTTGTCGTAGTACACGGAATATCTCTTCCGCAGCTTGGGTTATCTATTCGCCCTCTGACGAGTTAGTTTCTATGCATGGGGTGAGCCTCGGTCAAACGACGAACAACATTGCAGAATACAGTGCAGTGGTTGAATTATTTTCTGAATCTATTTCATTTGGAATTCGACGTTTGATAGTGAGGTTAGATTCTGAACTCGTTGTATTATAGCTTAATAGAGTATATGCCATTAGAAATCCTGTGTTATTAAGGTTGTTTTTTAGAGTGCGTCTCTTGGAACGTGAATTCGATTACATTGAATATCAGCATATTCCAAGGTCTTTAAATACATTAGCAGATGCAATTGCTTCTCGAATGTTGGACAGACATTTACGATAATCATGCAAGTAAATTTAAAAACATTTCATCACATAAGTTAAACAAGATGAGTCGGTAATAATGATATATATATATAGATAGGAGTGTGTCAAAAATATACATCGTCTTCGATCATAGGTTGAAAAACACCTTATGATCGGCAAAAATGATAAGTACAAAAAACCAAAAATGTCATATGTGTCTACAAAAGTGACTAGCCAATCACTGGTGGTGCTCTCTATACGAGACCACTGCCCGCGCTACCCTACACAAGAACCTCCTAAAAGGTCCTGGGACTGCGACCACATAGCGCTGAAGTCGAATGGGAATGTCATCTATGGTGGTCTCTAGTATATCCGTCGTCAGACGCTCTAGATCCTGTTCCAGCTCGGCTAAGGTCTCTGCGGCCGCATCCTGTGGGGTTGGTGCTGGTACAGCTGGTACTCTCCTCTCAAAAGCCCGGAGGTTGGCTGGACGCCGTGGACCTACATCTGCATTTTGAAAATTTGTGCTGTCAGTTTTGAGGCGATATATAAAAACAAAAAAAAATATACATAATTTAAAACTTGTGAAAAATGAAATACCTCTGTCGTCCCACTGTTCTCCCTGTGGAAGAACCATGTCCGGATCATTCCGAAAATCCATTCCGGCATAAGGAAAGTCCTGAATAGCAAAGACCTGGTTCTCTAGCCAGCGAAAGTAACCATCAGGAAATCGAACAACTGTTGCTCCCTCGTCAGGATGTCGGGCCATTACCGCAACCCATCTCGTCAACTTAGGCTCCCGAGGAGCCCCAACTGGAACTGTAAGATGCTGGGGGATCAGCATTGGAACTCTCTCTAGGGAAAAGCTCACAACTAAAGGCCCATATCCAAAGGTCTTCAGTTGTCCTCTCTTTGCCCTGGTTAGTTGGCCCTTCATATTAGCCAACACAACATCGCACCAGTTGAAAATGGTGCCTTGGAAGCAATCTATAGCCATCCGCATTTGGGACCCGGTGGCATGGTGCAAAGCGGCCGCACCGCAAAGTCTGGTAACAGTAAAGGCTATCACCATAAGTTCAGGTCGGGATATGTACTTGATTTCTATCCCCTTCTCCTGGTTTTGATTGTTGCACCACTCTAGCCGGAGACTAGCAAGGGATTGGCCACCCGGCCTAGTCCCGAATAGAGAGAGTTGCTCGCCCCTGTTAGGCAAGCCAGTGAGAAAATATATGTCGGAGGGCTCTATCTCGAGCTGGTGCTCTCCGATGTAGAAACATTGCTCCTGAATGTTCCACCTTTCAACCAGCCACTCAAGGAATGGCACCTGGCCCCTCATGCCAGGTATGGCCCAGTATTTGTACAATCCGCATGCTTTTAACGCATCAATGGAAGGTTGATGACCTATTGCGGCCAAATCAACGTCCTCGTGTTCTCTTTCGCGCCAATCAAGCATGGTGTGCACCCTGCACATCATAAAACATCTGTTAGAGTCCATAAAATTTTAAAATTTTGGTTCATTTTGGAGAAATAAGGGTTTCAAAATGCGTTTTGCGGGGTACGCACCCCGGCTTTTAGGAACAGAGCGTCTGGACGCAGCTTCCCTTAAGGCCGGGTGCGTACACCTGGTATTTTCCCCATTGAGAAAATATCGGGGTACGCAGGTCAGCAGTGCATGACTTGCGTACCCCGAAGGGCGCATCTTGAAACCCCAAGACCCCCAAAAAATCAAATAAAAACTTAAAAATGAATTTTAAACGGATGGAAACCAAGAGAAGGATGTTGTAGAATACCTGATGAGACGGCGTTCGATTCTGACGGTCGGATTCTCCGCAATGACCACAGGAAGTTTTCTTGTCAAAAGCCCTTTTCTCAACCTCAACAGTAAAATGGTAAAAAGTCTTTTTATAGGTTTTTTGGATGAATGAATGCTAAGTTTGTTTATTTTTCACCATGAAAGGACATTTTTCAATGTATTTTTACCCATCTTAAACAGGTATGAGTAATGTGTCGTTTTTGTGCAGGACAAAAGGACTTTAGAGTAAAATCATCATTTTTCACGAACCAAAACATCAGAGTCATCTTTTAAGCTCTTTTCTGACTCCTAAAATATGAAAAGATTGCCGAGCGTTTCTTTTACACTCGTTAAAACGAAATTAAAAGATGGTCCCCTTATAGCTCTTTTCTGACCGTAAAAACAGGAAAAGATTACCGGGTTTTTGTCGTTTCAAACTCGATATGGAAATAAAACGACGTGTCCTTGATCGCTTTTTACTTTTCAGGTCAGAGACACTAATCATGAAAGTACTCCTTGGTCACAAGATCAAGCGGTTCTCCCAGGTATTATTTTATACTTTTTCGGGTTTGGGGGACACAAATTTACGAAAAAGTTCAACCTGGAGTCTTCTTAAGTTTTTCAGACTCTCTAAAATTGAAAAACACCGAGTTTCTCCTATACTGGGCTCGTTAAAATTTCACAGTAAAGGACCTGTTCAATTACAAACAGGAACGAACCACTCCTTCCTAGGGTTCGAATCAAAACTAGGTTGGACTCATCCGAAGGATGAGCTTATAATCAAGCATATGTTATCCTCCTCAAGCTTGTTAAAAATAAAGAGGTACTTGCCAGAAATGGTGGGGGAAAAGAGAGAAGAATGAACCTATTTGTTATCTTTTGTTACAGAAGAACCTTATCACCGCTCTTGAACACGACACTTTCCGTTCACCTGGGTTGGGAAATCCTTTGCCTTAAAAGTTGATCAAACCACATTGAAAGTCTTCAGTCGGGTTCTGGGGATTAACTTTGAGTCATTCGTCACCAAGCCATCTGTTGTGTCGTTATGTGTTCAAGAGGTCTGCAAACAAAACTTTCATCTACAAAATACTTGTCGTCCATTTGACCATCCCTGAGTCAGTCCTTACAGCAACATTTCTTCAACTTGAACAATGATTTCGTGTTGTGGGCTTGCCTGCAACGGGTCGCTTTCTATCGACATCAGCACATTATCTAGAGAGATGACTTAGAAATCGTCAGTACCTTGAAGTCTGCATGCATCAATGGCAGGTTTCTCGCCTTTGACGTCAGTTTACATCATTGACTTTCGATCGAAGGATTCCGTGAAATGTTCGACATCAACTCATTCATTCACATCTCATGGATTGTACTGGGTACTTTGAGAACCATTGACATTACTGGTGGTTTCTCTCACACTTGTTAACAGTTTACATCATCGACTGGTAATCAAGTGGTTTCTACCATGTTCGACATCAACTCATTTATTCGCATGGCTAGAATCGTACCAATTCAGGAAGTAGAAATGAAGGCCCTGGATCTAGTTTCCACCATCCAGGCTGCGAGGAGTTTTGTATTCATTATCTAGTAGACTAATCATAAACAGATGGCTGCGCCCATACTGTGTCTACAAAAGTCTATGATTATGATGTACTGCAAGATCATTCCTGTATCAGAGTAGTTAGTCTGTTAGTTAAAGTTTTGATCTGAGTATGGGAATGCCTACCTCAGCGATGATATAATCTTATACATATATTTTGTGTTGAAAATTGCAGGTTCTGACCAGGCTCTCCACGAGATAATCCTTGAAATGATAAAGCGCTTCACCCTTCCTAGATAATACAAAACCCTAATCTACTACAGGCTTCGCACTTTAGGGGGCAATCTGTTACACTAAAAAATGTCAGCATGGCTATTTACAGTTAGTATGGCTCTATCAACAGTCATGATATCCTCCTGGGCAAGTCTTATGCCTCTGCTCTCCATGTCAAACTCCAAAAAGAGAGAAAGTCTTTGTAAATGTGTTTATCTCTGGGTACGCAGATTCTCTCGGCCTTACCTGCGTATACGCACCTAATGTTCACAAAAACTGCGTACTTGTACGCTCTGTATGTAAAGGGGCACGTGCGTACCCCTGTAAAGGTCAAAAGGCGCAAGTTTCACTCCAAAAAAGTTACTTGTGGTCATTTCTAGAGGCTTCTAGAAGTATGTTTGACGTGTATGAAGCGCCTCCAGATGGTTCATGTACCCCTACCAAAGAGGAACTTATCCCATCAATAAGGGAGCTATCCCATCCAAAGAGGGGATTATCCCATTGATGGTGGACCTGATTAACTTCCTCTTGAGCACTATAAATATAGGCATTGGGCCAGAAGGAGAGGAGGTTGAAAGCTAAACATTTCTAAGGGTAGATGCTGCTGGAATTAGGACTCCCATTTAGAAGCTTGTGAGGAGAGATTGCCATCTTTGCTTGTTCTATTTGGAAGTGGGTGAGCTTTGTCAAAGTAAAGGAGAACTCTTGATGGACCCTGGGAGGGACTTGCACAACACCAAGGCTCAGGTTGTAATTGTTCCTTTTGTTTCCTATTAATGCAAATGAGTCCATTCTTCTCAATAACTTGTTATTTATGAGTTGTTTCATGTACTCCTTGGTCTATGTGTTAAATATGTTTTATTTTATGAGATTATCAAGTGCTATTTAATCGTTTGATTGTTAGTGAATGCAGGTTTCGAAGTGAAGGAGGAGCTCATCCGGATCAGCGAGGCTGGACTGCTACAACAGCGTTGGACTACAGGTAGGATCTAAACACTTGATTTCTTATATAGTAAATGCATGTTTAGAGAAGGATTGCTCTTGTTTGTCTTGTTTGTCACTAGAGAGTCTTAGGCTCCTAGGGAGGTTGGTTGTGTCCGCACTATCGACTCTTTCCGCCTGACACTGCATTATTTAGGAAATAAGACCCTCCTTCAAAAATGTGATCTTTATCTTCTAGATTCGAAAATATGAGTGTGAAAAAGCTTTTGGCACCTAATCATAAATCTACCTCTCCCTCTGGCTTCCAATTTTCTTGTATCCAATGTTCAATCTCCTTTTCTGTAGGCCAAATTCCAATAAACATACAAATGAAAGTATGATCTCTCATTCTTTTCCTCTGATTGTTAAGACAATTAGCATGAATTGTGAATTTAAGGTTCTATGGGGCTTTGGGAACACATTGGCCTTGCAACCTTTTTTGCCACAAATCACTCATTATAGTAAGATACTTGGAACCTGAAGAATCACAATCAACTCCCACTTTCCTTTCTTGTTCATTAGATTTACATGCAAGAATGCTTCGGAAGGAGGGGGAAGCCTCTCCTACCTTTGAATTAATTTCTTAGAAAACCCTTATTCTTGAAAATATTAATGAACTATCAAAAATTCCAATGCGGGAGAAAAGAGAGAAGCAGATCCCCATTGAGACCGAAAGATCTCCATTACATGTTACTTATACAGAAGTGAACCATTTCAAAGAGTTTCATATTTCCATTCAGCATGCCTACCACCCACTTTGGTTGCAATGCCTACCACCTACTCTCCCTACAATGCTTACAATGACCTTGTCATTTTATGGATTCACTAGATTTTTTAATTTTAAATATGTGTGTGTATATCTACATATATATATATATATATATATATGAAAAATATCATTGCAAAATACCATTGTATAAGAAATGTCTATTATCTACAACTATATAGATTCGCTTAAAAAAATTTCATTATTTATATATTAAACCCACGAAAACTCAATCCAAATCTTAGGAACAAGGAACAAATGCATTCTATTTTAGAGAAACAATAACATTTCAATCTCATAAAAACACCTTTTTTAAGTTATATAAAATTTCCAAAATAAAAATTATATGTACAAGAAAATAATTAATCTTTTACACCATATCCTTAAAAGAAAATAATTTAAACTTTTACACTATATCCTAAAAAGTTATATTAATACTTTGAAATTTTATTTTTAATTATTTTAACTTTTCCTTGCTAAATTTTTTTTCCAAGAATAATATTATTTTAATGTATTAAAATTTAAAATATATCGATCATGTGCAAATTTTCATAGGAATTATATCTTATTGACATAAACATAAATGGGGAGGCTCACATTATATATGGTTTGAAAATTGAGACATGGCAGAGGATTACACAAAAATTCATAAATTACTTGTATATAATCTATTATTGAGATAGTCAAAACTACATAAATTACTTTTATATATATATATAATTTATTTTTGGGATACTCAAAGATACACATGGGTTTTTATGTAATTTGAGGCATTGTATAGAATTGCACAAACAGTGTGAAGGTTTTATATATATTATTGAGATAGTCAAAACTACATAAATTACTTTTATATATATATATAATTTATTTTTGGGATACTCAAAGATACACATGGGTTTTTATGTAATTTGAGGCATTGTATAGAATTGCACAAACAGTGTGAAGGTTTTATATATATATTTTCTCTACTGACTTGACTTTTAAATATAAATATAAATTAACATAACTAGTTAAACAAACTCTTATCAGGTGAGCCCTTCGTACTCTTAAAACCTTTTTTTTCGACTGTTGGTGATATTTAACTCTTACCGGATGATTCCATTGTACTCTAACAACCCTTTATTCAGAGAAATGATTTTTTTAACCAAACACATAGAAATATGTGTTTCTCCTTGTAATATTATAATTTTGCATCTTCAGCTTCAGTATGTTGCTTTTAACATAATAGAAAGTTTGAGGGCTTGCCACATAAAAGTGTTTCTAAACGGTTAATGGTATTTCTCATCTTTTGAATCACTTTCTGAAATTCAATTTTTATTGTCCCACTAACATCACCAAATATTTGTGATCAATTATTATATTTGATTCTGTCTTTTCTCATAAATATTCATTGTAAAACAAGAGTATGGTCCAACTTTGTTCAATTTGTATATGAATTATATAGTGCAACCTGTTTTATGCCGTCATCATGTGAATTAAAAGAATGATTGCAGCACAAGAAATGCAATCTTTAAGAATGATTGCAGCACAAGAAATGCAATCTTTAATGACATTGAATCCATTAATAAACATATACCTTAGGGAAGGATAAGGACTTGGCCTTGTACACCAATATTGATATCGACAATAAACCAGGAAATGGATTTCACAGTACTAAGAAACTGTAAAAAGTATGTCATGGATTCCATTCATAGTTCTAAAAGTTCTATCATGGATTCCATTCATACTGCTATGTGAACTCACAAATGCATGAAACACTGGCAAATTATTTTGGGCAACTTTTTTATTATGCTACTTATTTTTTTATGCAGACACAGATGTCTGAATAATGGTACATGCACATCGTTAAGCACGCTCTGAGCTTATATTAAAACAGCGCGTTCATAAAATTAGTTTTTCTAGATTCTCTCTGTCGTTGACAAGGAAAGGCAATTGAGATTGTTTTGACTGAAAAAAAAGGAAAGGCAATTGAGTGTTTCAAAATGACAAAGTGAGAATGTTGCTATCGAGGAGCAAAACGGGGAATCAACTTATAACAGCAGGGAAGAAAAAAAGAAGAAGCTGCAAGTTGCACCCCCACCGTCAACTTAAAAAAAAAAAAAAATTATAATGTATAAAATATATTTTATAAGGGATCTGGTTAGGTTTTGGTGACAACCTGCACTAGATAGTCCCTAATAAATTATATCCATGAACTTGGAATGGTACAAACAGTCAAAATATGTACGGGTGACGGCCTGCACTAGATAACATGCCATGAATTATATAAGGCATGAAATATCCGACAGTCAAAAATAAAAAGGACACTCGTTGCAGGCCGGGATTGAGAGTTCGATCAAGTTCACACCCCGGGATTGAGAGTTCGATCCAGTTCACACCATGAAATTATAGAATCTGAATGACCCAGTGAGAAACAACAGATTGGTCTCTTGTTAGTACTCGTGTGATGATATAGCGAGGCAGTCCCTGCGAGAAGTTATGGAGTCCAGAGCTAGGGGAGGTGGAATATCAACGGCGTACCCCATTAATAATGCCTCGACCTATGGCCTTACCATCTTTGATTTCAATGGTTTTGCATTCATGGAAGCCGCAGCATCTGCAGATCAAGTTCATGATGGCTTTCCACTCGGCACAGATCTCATTAATGGGCCTCCGATTATACCCATTAATTCTTCTTCTTCTTGCTCGCCCCACGCAGCAAACCTGCAAGCCTGGAACTTTCCGGCCACAGATTATTTGTGGACTTCTGATGATCTGCCGACAAAATCCGAGGCTTTCCAGCCGGCCCCGGCACCTATTCTTAATGGGCCGGCTGAGCAACTGAAGAGGAACGAGATTTATGAGAATAATCTCTCCGCCTACGCTCAGGTGCCTCAGGGCAGCGTCCACGCCCCCGCTTTTCATTCTTTCAGAGGACTAGACACTCCATTATCGGAGGCAAACTGTTATGGAGGTAACTTGGGTACTCCAGTCCAGGCAAAGCCGGTCGATGTCCAGGCAAAGCCGGGCGATACAAAGTTCTCGGCGGAGCAAAAGTACGACTATTCATCTGACGAATTCGATAATTTGGACGACGACGATAAATCCAGCAAATCCAGTCAATACGGGCGCTCGTCGGAGTCGAAGACATTGGTCTCCGAGCGGAAGCGACGCGGCCGACTGAATGAAAAGCTCTATACTTTGCGCTCCCTTGTTCCAAAGATCACAAAGGTATTGAATCTGCTCTCATCTTCATACATATTTTTGTATAACAGAAACCAAGTACTTTATATCTCTGATGAGGTTTTACAAGTTGCAATAGAATAGTTTTTTTCTTTTGGTGGTTTGCTGCACTAGCTACTTTCACAACAAAAAAGACAGGTACTCGTTATTTTTAGGAATCAAATAAATTCTACTTGCAATTCCGAAGAATCAAGATAGATAATAGGAAAAACAATATCTATTTGTTATTTCCAGGAATCATAACTTTGAATAATAAATCATGTCAGAAGATGAGCTTAGAACCAAGGTGAAGAGTGACGAGGATTGAGATAAAGTTGGAAATAGAAATGGAGCTAGTCATTGAATAACAGTTAACTAGATTACTCATCATGTCATAAGATGAGTTTAGAAGCAAGGTGAAGAGTGACCAGGATTGACATAAACTTGGAAATAGAAATGGAGCTGGTCATTGAATAACAGCTAACTAGATTACTCTTCTTATCATTGAGTAAGAGCTAATAAGGAATATGAAGCAATAAATAACTTAACTAAATTGGAACTGACTGAAGTACTGAACCGAACTAAACTAACTTTGATAGTTAAGACAAGAAGTGATGGTTGGAATTACTTCTTCCATTAAAGACTTCAAGGTAGATCATGACTCAAACAACATCATCATCTACTTGCTATTCGGAGGAATCAAGGAAGGTAGATACTTGCTATTCCGAGGAATCAAGGAAGGTAGATAATAGTGTTACATAGTGTTACATAGTCAATCATGTAATAGCATGAGCATGAGATGGGCACCAAGATGAAGAGTTACATAATCAATCTTATGCTTCTCATCATTAAGTAACAGCTAAATAGATTAAGAGACAAAAGGACATGAAGCAATAAATAACTCAACTAAACTGAACTGAACTAAACTAACTATGACAGCTAAGACAAGAAGTGGTGGTTGGAATTACTTCCTCCAGCAAAAAACTTACATGTTCCCAAGGTAGATCATGGGCCAAACAACATCAACATCTACCTGCTATTGCCAAGAATCCAGGCAGATAATAGTGTTACATAATCAATCATACATAATCAATCATGTCTAGCATGAGCATGAAATGTAAATCAAGATGAAAAATTACATAATCAATCATATCATAAATTGAGATTACAGAATCAATCATGTGATTACATGAGATTCTAACCAGAATAACAAAAGACAACAAATCATTCCCACTACCTTACCTATCTTTAGGTAGACTATAATTAAAAAAAATTGATTACGTCTTCTCAGATCCGGAGCCTGCAGAATCTTGCGAGTCTTTTACAAGCCTGGATGCCATTATTATAATGGCCCCTCGTTATAAAGTCATCAAACTATTTAAATTTTCATGGGAAGAACTCACCGTCCTGTTCTACCAATACGTATAACAACGGACCACTTGTGCACCAGATTTTCAAATTCTCCTTGCGACCTCCGTTTGTATTTATATTTTTTCAATTTAATTTCCCGGCCATCAGAGCTTAATTTGACGTTTAACTAAAAACTTTACTGTCCAATATGTTTTATCAATGGACATGTTTTTCTTTAAAGGCAATGGTTTTCTTTGCAGGTTATAGAAATTTATATTTGCTGCATGCTTGGTATTTTCTGTAAACCATAGCAAAATCATAAGCGCTAACAGTTTATCCACCGAAATTACTTTTTCAGTTCTTTATAATCCGTTTCATCGTTATCACATAGCAATCCCCCTATTCATGTATGTTAATGTCTGTCAAAATTATCATTTAGTTATTGAATTTGTTCGAGGTTTTTGAGTCGGTTTAATCAATTTAATTTAAGTTTTGATTAATTTCCAAAACATTATGAAATCAAAAAGTTTACTATACGTATGAAATAAAAAGAAGAGAAGATGAAAGTGTTTTTTTGCATTGTCTGAGTGATATTTAAGTTTAATTTAAATTTCAAAAGAAGATAAAAAGTGTTTTTTTTGCATTGTCTGAGTGATATTTAAATTTAATTTAATTATTAATTTTGTTCATATTTTAAGTGAGTAAAATTATGATGATTTTGAAATGCTTTTTTTAATGTTTTTGGGAGATGAAAATAATTGAATTCCTCTAGCTAAAAGCATCTCACTAATGAAAGATAAGAGGTCAATTCTCCTCCCTCTAGGGTTTTTATAATATATATATATATATATATATATATATATATATGACATACTAGATAAATTATATAACCTAGAATTTTATATTAAACTGAATGATTTTGTTTATGAAAAATGTATAATCATATGCATTTTATTCCTCATTTCTTTTTGTTGGAGTTATACTCTTTGTTTGAATTATAAACATAAAACCTAACTTGAAGTGTGTAAGTTATTTTTGATCTTTTTCACTTTATTGTTTACAATTTATTTATTTACTTATTTATATAAATTTTATAATGAGTAAAAATCTATTAATTTTTTATTTTCTAATGGATCATTCATATTTCATTTTTTTCTCTTCAATTTTCCATTTATTTGATTTCATGAGTATTTCCATTTAGTATCAATTTTGATTTTAAATCATCATCTCAATATTGAAAAAGACATGATGAAAAAGAGCATCCATTTAAAAAAAATATGTTTCCATTTTTGCCAAAAATAAATAAATAAATTAATAAATAATTCCTATGCTTCCAATTTTATATTTATTTTTTTAGATTTATTTATTTATAAAATAAAATCCTTTTACATTTCCTAAAATTAGTTTTCCATACAAAATATCAAATTAAAATTAAAAGCAAATTTAAAACCCAAAAATACTTGTATACCATAAAAATACTCTTATCTCAAGTATTTGTTAATGTTACATCATTCAATTCATCAATAAATTGTGGGTTTATAAACTAATTGACTAATTAGTTTATATATATAGTAAGTTTGGGAGGACCTTCAAAAAATAAATTACAACTATAAATCAAGTAGTTAAGTGGGCTCAATCTGCCTAGAGGGAAACCAAGTCCGTTGGTCATCGAACAACATTATAAGTCATCCAAAAAGATAAGAGTTTAAGTCTCTCTAACATAACCTTATATGATTGAATTTCTTGAGTCCTTCTAAGATATAAGTAACTTAGACATAGCTTCATTGCCGACATATTTGCCATATAGTGTTAAGCAAAATTAAACAAAAACAAAGTCAAGCATACTACTATTCATCAAAGGAATTCATAAGAGTCGGATTCTTCACACTCAAACTGGGTAATTCATACTCGGGAAGACACAGAATGTATTTCTCAATGCAGATGAGTTGAACATTCTACTCCTAGAGATGAAACTGAATAAGTTGAAATTCCTTTTGAATTTCCTGAAGACTACGATCAAATTTAATAAAGCCAACTCGAAGGTTCATTATGGATTTGGCCATAATGTTATTCATTAACCAATAGAGGTGAACAGTCTCCTTGTATTGAGAAGTATAACATCTGGAGTGGCCAGGGTCAAGAACCAAGACTCTCCAATATTCCAATTGAATATCAGCATCCGCTTGTTGGTTAAGTTTTGTCTCCCAATTTGAGATAAGCTTACGGACTTGTGATGGGGTACGTGTGTAATAGGACTGGGAAACATTGTGGGTTAGCCTTGAGGCAAATTTGTGGCCCCTACCCCTCGGCTGGCGTGGTTGGGCTTGACTATTTACACCTCGCCTCCCAACATTTCTTCCACGACCCCGACCACCTCATGCCGAGGTGTCTGAAGCAGAGGAGGGACAAACCATATTTCTGCCGATAAATCTTGTGTGGGAATGGAAAACCCTGTAATAAATGATCCAGACCTCGAGCTTGAAGCAACTAGGCAGCTTGAGGTCCTGACAATTACACTATAATGAATACCTGACAAGTTATCACAGCATAAAGGCATAACATGCTGAGCGTTAGGCCTGAACGCAACAATTAACCTGAGATTGAGATGGGTAAGCCGCCAAAGGCCGAAAAAAAAATACCCGGATTCCCTAAACCCTCTTAAGACTAGACACTTAAGTAAAACAAGAGGAACCATACTCAGGAAACCCTGAATCTCACAGAATTTCAGAGACAGTGAATGGACCAAACTACGAGCACAGACATCTAAACATGCAACATATAAAAAGCTGCATGCCAGAGAAATACCATATATCTCCATGTGAGATAGTAATATTCCAAAAAGGATAGAAATAGTTATGTAGTAAGAAGACATATGATAATAAAACGAGGAGTGATCCTTCTAGAATTCTTAGAAAAGTTTCCAAATGCTTGCAAGGTCCATATTATATAAACTTCCCCATCGAATTGTCACTGGAGTATAGGTCGCAGGGAGTAAGTGATAAGAAGGGCAAAGAGAAAAACCATACCTCGTGACTTGAAACATGAAGTGAGAGGAACTAGTAACACGAGGATAAACAACTGTGAAAGCTTCCTCCTCAAACAACTTCTAGTGGCCCATGAGCACTAAACCAGTACCAAAACCGAGAATAAGGAAAAAAATCGGTTGAGAATGAGGAATGGCCCAACGTCTGTGATATGGTGTCCATCTGGTTAGTCCTTCCTGCATGAACTAACTGCATGTGCGATACCACATGACCATCCTCACCAAACATGCGAGGGTTGTGCTTAAGCCGCCCTCCGACCCTTAAAGTTGTATCCTTACACATGACCGAGATCTTGATGGATCCTATTTGAAGGCACACACCGAGGGATAGTTTACATTTTATTTTAAGTATATGGTGATCTATTAATTTGTTACTTTCTTAACATTTGATATACCATATATATTGATCTTAGTGGATATTAATCATCTTTTTGGTCACTATCATATTCATTTTAATTATAGAAATATAATTATAAATTATAATTAAATAATAAAATTAAGTTTATTTTTAAATATAAATATAAAATTGAATCTATGTATAATTGAATTAATTGATTAAACTTAATATTATCGATCCCTCTACAGCAGTGATAACCTCAGCACCAGTTTGGGTGAGATTGCCAAGCCTACCCTTGCATCTCTGGAATCTCTCCTCGCTAAAAGCCATCGGAAATGCAATTGGGAAATTTTACTGCAGGTGCCCAGAAACAGAGGAATATGCCAAAACCACCTATGCACGCATCTGTGTGGAAATGGATTTCAGCGCCGGATTCCCAGCTGAAATAAACCTAACAAGTAAAGACTATGTGTGGAACCAGAAACTTGATTATGAAAGTGTACTCTTCAGATGTCGATCGTGCTTTGAGACGGGGCATCTAGCCAAAAATTGCCCAAAAGCCTCTGAGAAAAATTTTGCTAGAAAAAACCACCACAGATCTACATGGTGGGAAGGAGCACAAAAAGAACACTACACTGTCATCAAAGAAGAATATTCTAGAGAAAACTCTGAGTCACAAGAAATCAGGGAAGAAAGAAACAACTCTCAAAACAAGCAAGGAGAAAGCCCGCCCCAACAAATCAACAATTTTGAGGATTCGAATACTGCAGAAAATAAATCTCCATTTAACAGCAAAGCAGATCTCCTAAACCAAACTTCTTCTCCGACTATTTTCAAAAGAACGAACACAATAGATCGCGAAGCTAAGACACCAATGTCCCAAGAACCAGATGAAGGAGATGCAAGATAAAGGAAGTTGGAAGATCGTAGAGAAAAAAAAGAAAGCTACAACACCAATCTCGCCAAGAAAGACGAGGAGCCAGACAAGTAAAAATTAAGAAAATTGTAGGTCCGATAGACCAATTTGGTCTTAGTGGACGTTAACCACCACCATCATCATCATCATAATTGATTTTAGTTAATTATATATGTTAAAAATATTTATTTAAAAATAGTTGAGTTAAAGACCAGGGTCAACTCGATATGGCTATGTAAATGAGAAGCAAAAGTAAATGCTATAGTGGTAGTAAGTTGGGTTACTAATATATTTCATTTTTAATCTTAGTTTATATAATTATTATTTTGAATATGATTTATTTAAAACGTTTTTTTTAAAAGGAAGTTTGTGAAATGTAAAGTTAGGTGAGTAATATTGGGTTTAATATTGATTAAGAGGTGGTGGTGGCAAGAGCGAAATTTGGGTGATTTCATGTTTCTTTTTTATAATAGTGATGAATCAACATGGATGCCCTGATAACATAGCTGTCATTGATGAATCAACATGGATGCCCTGATAACATAGCTGTCATTGATGACTCACAAGTAAGTTTTCATAAATTTTCCCAAATTTACAAGAAAAAAATAAAGAAAATTTTATATCAGTAATAAAGATGCTGATAAAGAAAATTTTATATGAGTAATAAAGATGCTAGATTCAATTTACAGAATACAAAACCCCTACAATGCTCATCTTTCTGCCGAGTGATCAACCAGAATGTACGTTGAAAATTCTGATTTGTACTTCACGAAAATGGTTTACATATGGACCGTTGAAATTGCAAGTATGTTAAACGAGGCCCTATCAAACCCTATCTGTAGATATGGTCCCATACCAGTGCTATAATAGATACATGCTAATGGTGATAATTAGGATTAGGAATTTATGGATTTTGCAATGTTTTTGCTAATCATTTCTTTCGTTGCTGTTCTGAGCACAGATGGATAAAGCATCCATAGTGGGAGACGCCATCAGCTATGTACAGGATTTGCAGAAACAAGTTAAAGACATACAGGCCGAAATCGAGGGCCTTCGATCTAACTTGAACAACCGGAATGATCCCACACCTCGTGACAGGGAGAATTCAGCGGTTTCCGGTTTGACCAACGAAATGCAGTCCTACGAAAAGGGAAGCACCAGTCACCCTCCTCCTCTTCCTAACAAATCTCCAACGCTGCAGAAACTTGACGTAAGCCAACACCAGTCATAATTTCCTCCTTGCACCCTCTTTTGTTGGCTAGTTCCATCTTCAGTTTAAAATTCCTGTGCGAATCTTAGTTTAATCTTCTTTTTTGGCAATGTACAGCTGGATGTAACCAAGGTCGAGGATAGAACGTTTCATATCAGACTTTACTGCAAGAAGACCCCAGGAGTATTGATAAGATTGATGCGGGCCCTTGAGTCCATTGAACTCGATTTTCACAATGCCAACCTCACCTCCTTCGACGGCCATATCATCAAAACAGCCACAGTAAAGGTATAGTATTTAAAATTAAATTCTAAATAGAGTGAAAGTTGAAATTCGGTAGAAGTAGCGGCAGGCAACATTTATGTCAAAACAAATGCCTTTGCTATTAAAAAAATAGAAACAAGAACAACATCGATGGAGAAAAACAAAATGCAAACCTCAATGTATTTCCATTTCCACAAATTAGGGCTTCGAGATCAACGACATTCAAATGTAAGTTATCTGTTAGATTGGCATTCAAATGTAAGTTATCTGTTAGATTTTTTGGTGGTTTTTTTAAGCATTTTTTCCAGTCAAAATTGTTTAGATCAGGGATGTGCTGAAATCACATGTTTAATTTTGAACTCTCCACATTTTAAGTATTGAGTTTTTCAAGGTTTTGAATTTATATAGTCAAAAGTTTAGTTTATACTATAAAAATGATTATTTGACAAAAACAATTTTCACCAAATTCCAGCTAAATGTTAGAAAATAGAGATCGAAAAGAGAGAAGACTGTTCAGACACCAAATCACACTTCCATATCTTATTGATCACACGGACGTTCCATATATAGGAATACATGATCTTTCTAGATCCGAGAATGGTGGATCTAGATTACTAAAAATAGCTAGTACACCTATTAATCTAGGAACTCACACAATACAACTCACGACAATTTGAAAGTCATGGAAGCATTACTTCCAACACCCTCCCTAAATGCTTACATGTATAAAATATAAAAAACCCATATTATAACAATAAATAAATCTTTTTTAGATTTGTCTCATATGGTCATCATCAGCGCCCACATCCACTCTGGAATCTTGCAAACACCGCCCGCTGTCACTTGACCTCCATTTAAAACGTAACGGCCTCTAACCATTGTTAATGAACTTTGTAGAATTGATGCTTCTCAACTTCCGGCAACGGGCGAGTCTCGAACCATCCTATGGAACTGCCACCATCTGTGAATCCACGGCCCTCAGTAGCCTTCATCAGTGATTTAGGATAACATTTTGGATAGAGAATGTCTTAATTTTACAACTTGACCTTATAAAATACCCTGTACCCAGTACACTACGGGTCACACCAACTTGGCCTTATTAAGAACTACTTGTAACTAATGCTCCCTTAGCTACAAGTCACATTAGCCTACTCAATAATGGGTGTGTTCTTTGTATTTATTTATATAAATCATCTCACAAATCTAATAATCAATCTGTAGATGTGTAAGACATCCATTAAAAATTTATGGATAACATCTTCCTAAAACATATCACTCCATATTTGACCGTACAAACAATAAATACCTACTGATCACACATTTAAAATACCACATGAACCGTAGGTATGGAACAATGAGATGAAACTTAGACATATAAAAGCCATGCTTTAAGATTATTATCACTCCATATTTGACCGTACAAACAATAAATACCTACTGATCACACATTTAAAATACCACATGAACCATAGGTATGGAACAATGAGATGAAACTTAGACATATAAAAGCCATGCTTTAAGATTATTGCCACCATTTGCCACCTCCTTGAATGATCGGATGGCCCTCGATGGATCTTCCAATGTTGTTCGCGTTCTGGCATCCATTTTCGTAGCATAGAGTGTCCAGGCACTGAACAGATTGCAAGATATGTGGACGTTTGTGTCGAGGCGCTGGGATTGCTTGCATGCTTGCAGTGATTTTGGCCGGTCGTAGACTTTTAACGGCTCAGCTACTCACTGATGCGATGTTGCTAATGCATTTGTATTAACGAGATCCGTCATTGCTTCCCCTCGATCTGCCGCTTTCCTTCAAAGAGAAGCACTTCCCACTTGCCAGCGAAATGTCAGAAAATAGAGATCGAAAAGAGAAGATTGTTCGGATACCAAATCACACTTCCATATTTTATTAATCACACTTGACATTACATATATAGGAATACATGATCTTTCTAGATCTGAGAATGGTGGATCTAGATTACTAAAAGTTACTAGTAAATCTATTAACCTAGGAACTCACACAATACAACTCTGACAACTTGGAAGTCATAGAGGCATTACTTCCAACACCAAAATCTCCAAAAAATGTATTAGTTAGACAAAGACAAACATATAGGAGTATTGTGATATTTAAGTCATGGTCTATCTATTATACATTTTGGAGGTTTTTTTAGTCTATTATATGGTTTAATTTGATTATAATTTAACATGGATTTGTTGGAATCATAAGTTTGATTTGTGAACTCTCCACAATTTGAATGAAAGAGGTGTTTTCAAGCTACCAAATCTATATATAAAAAATTGTTGGATTTTCACTCACCTCGTTGGGAATCGATCAGTGGACTAACAACCACTAACAACAATGTGGATCTAGTCTCGACCACTTAAACAAGGTAATGATAATGGTTTGGAAGTTTACTAATGCTTATGGGTTTTGGTGTAACTAAAAACCTAACATGGTTTAATTCCCCTATTTGAGTTTGAGTAAGGGTGTTGGATTTTCACACTCACTTTGTTGGGAATAGATCATGTGGAGGAACCCCCACTCTAGGGGCAATTAAAAAAAGTAATGATAATAGTTTGGAAGTTTACTAATGCTTACATATTTTAGTGTAATTGAAAACTTAACAAAAACATATTTCAAATAACAAACATAAAAAATTTGGCTAAAAACTCCCAAACCTATGATATTGAGCCAACACAATATCTTAAAATATCTTCTATTTTATAAAATACAAACTCATAATAAAATATCTCTATTTTATTAAAATACAAACTCATAATGTTTAGACCGCACTTTATGTTAACATATATTCTATTTTATTAAAATAAAATATTTAAATTTTAATTTACATCTTTTATTATTTGGGAATTTGATATCAAGAAATCTTTAATCAAATAGCTATTAAAATATTTTGCCTTCAAGTATCTTCTATTTTATTAAAATAGAATATTTAAATTTTGAAATATCCTCTATTTTATTAGAGTAGAATATTAAAATATCTTCTATTTTATTAACGTAAAATATTAAAATGTTTTCTATTTTATTAAAATAAAATATTTCAATTTTAGTTGGCCTATTTTATTATCAAAAATCTTCAACCTATTAGCTATTAAAATATTTTCCCTTCAAGTATTTTTATTTTATTAAAATAAAATATTAGAATATCTTCTATTTTATTAAAATAAAATATTTAAATTTTCTTTGACATCTTTTATTATTTGGAAATTTGATATCAAGAAATTTTCAATTTATTAACTATAAAAAATTTTCCCCTTCTATTTTATTTTCGTTGGCATCTTTTCATGATTTGGAACTTTGTTTTTTTTCGTTGGCATCTTTTTATTACTTGGAAATTTGATAACAAGGAATCTTCAATCTATTAGCTATTAAAATATTTTCCATACATGAGCTTTAGCATATCTTAAAGCGATCCTCTACCTTCCTAAATGGAATATTAAACTTTGATTGCATCTTTTAAAATCTCCAAATTTGGTGTCAAGGAATCTTCGCTGTATTACTCATTAGAATTGTCCTTGGAGCCACATTCGGAGCATCTATAACTTCGGTATCAATGAAATTTTTAATTAAATTAACTGTCACATCCTTCACATATATAAATTTGTTGTTAGAATAGTGACCAGAGATCTCATTTTCAGGATTTGATATGATTTTTCAAAGGTTAGATTCCATATGATTTTATGTTACACTGCATTTAATTTAACATAGCTAAAGTCGTTGGTGAATTGTGCAGATTAAGAAGCGATTTGGGTTAATGGAAGCGGACGAAGTAAGAAGAGCTATTCTGGCCGCTACTTCTATGCAGGGTTTTATCACAACTTGATTAGAGATAGAAGCTGAAAAAGGTGTTTTTTGTTATTTTTTTTAATGAGCTTATGAGGAAAAAGAAGTACGAATAATATGCACTTTGTAACCATGCATTTAATATTTTTTAGGGTAACATATATATATCCGGTAAATTTTGAAACACTTGTAATATCTAACAAAAGGGAAATGTATTGCCCATAAGTGCATGATTCTATTTTAAACTTTTCACTAAAATAATTAATAAGAATTACATTTTGTTATCTCATTTTTTGATAATAAAACTTTGCAATTTATTTTATGTCATATAAAACATTTAATTTAAAAGATACAATGTTTCAAGTTTTATGTAAATATATGGATAAATGTTTTTCAGATTAATTATATTATTAAAATTTAATTAATTTTTCGAATCAACCAAAACCAAAATATATATATATTATATTTTTTACCATAGGAGTATCATTACAAAAGCACAAATTTCGAGGACGACATAAATGGGCGCTTCCGGCCCATTCACATTGACCATGTTATGTTTTATACGTTTATTTAATGTAAGTGGTGCTATATTTGACACAATGTTTCATCATTTGACTGATCACCAAGAAAGTAAAGCTTCGCGCATATCACGTTCCTTTTAAAATAAAATAAAGGTTGGTGCAACGTACATAGTTGAGCTTATTTGTCAAAATCGACTACGGCAACCACTCACGTACGAGATCGAGAAGCCATGAATATAGTTTGTTTTTGTTGGTTTCTCAGGTCTGGTTGGTCATGCATTGGTGTATTAAGCATTATTTTTTCAATAAACATTATATGAATGAAGTCTAGTCTTATTTTATTTTAATTTTATATATTAAAATAATTATTTAATAATATTAGTTTAGTAGGTTGGGATAGATAGTGATCTTGTATTTTATTAAGCTATTTTTTGATGTAAAATTATTAGTTAAATATTTGTATTTTTTGATGTGAAGTTATTGGTTCAATTTTCTATTTTTGCATATTCTTTAATGTGAAATTACATATTCAATTCCCCACCTCGATCAAAGTAATGTATTGTACATAATAAAAATTTAATCCTACTAAACTTTTAAAGAAATTATTATAAAAAATTACAATTACATTAATTATTAATTATTATATTTAAAAAATTAAAAGAATATAAATTTATTGATGATGATGATGATGATGATGGTTAACGTTCGCTGAGACCAAATAATGGTCTATCGGACCTAAAGAAACAAATTACCTATTTTGATTTAAGATTTTATTCCTATACTCAAAAAGCTTGGAGAGAAGCCTCCCGAGCTCACTATAATTTTGACATTGTAAAAGGCTAGGAAGGTCAGTGTTGTAACAAAGATTGTGAAACTGAGATCTAATGTGGTTATACGCGGGGCACTCTAAGAGGAAGTGGTTTTCATCCTCGATGTTTCTATTCTCACATATATGGCAGATCCTTTCCGTCCATGGCGTTTTCGGAACTACCCAACAACCTATTTCACTATGGAGCTCATGAGAATTCGTTCTAATCTTTGCTATATTAATTTTCTTCTTTGAGCTAGTTAAAATAGAGAGATACTTTTGATCTTCTAGGGTGGGGTTGATGACCTTCTTATAATAACTTAATTTTATTTTAACCGCTAAGTCTTTCTCACACCACATTTTTTCTTTGAACTTAGAAGTAACAATATCTTTAATGTTATCTATGTTTTGCAATGCATCATTTTCGTTGATCTCCCAATAGTTTACCCAGGCCCTTGTGTCTTTATGCCACCCTCGATTGAGCCTTAGGTGGTTTTGGCTAGAATTTAAAGCTAGCTTAGGAAGTCTATGATCGTCTATGTTACTGATTTTGTGCTTGTACAACAGAAACCTAAGCATAGCTAGGCTCTCAATAGGGGAAAGACCTGCTTCTATAAGGAGAATAGGATACGGTGTATTACTTTTAATTTTCAGGTTATAAGTTATAAAACGCTTCTGGATTTGCTCAATCTTTCTCCATGATTCTCTGGAGATACTGCAACCCCAAACCTCACAGCCATATAAGATAACAGGAGTGACTAAAGTTTTAAAGAGGAACTTCTTTTTATCCCACATTACAAGGTTTGCTATTTACAATTATTTTCAAGACCAAAGTAAGCTTTCCACCCCCCCATTAATCCTTTTCTCAATGCTATGGTTCTAGTTGAGCTTGTGATGAATATCAATTCCTAGGTACTTGTAAGAATACACTTCCTCAAGTTATTATTGTCATACATAAAATTAGCGTAAGTGTCCTTCTTGGATTTGATAATCATAACTTTTGTTTTGTCAGTGTTAACAGTCATACCCATGGTAGAGCAGAAATCCTTAAGAAGCCTGAGTTGCTTATTAAATCAGATGGCACCTTGCCAAAAGAACAATATCGTCAGCATAAAGAAGAAGGATGACAACTATCCCAGCTAAGATTGTGCCATCACATCCTGTTTCCTCTAAATAGCCTTCGAGCTTATCGATGTAAATGCCAAATAGGGTAGGGGAGAGGGGCAACCTTGTTTAACTCCGATGTTACACTTAATATCTTTTGACCACCCTTCATTGCTCTTTAGCTTGGCAATTACATTCTCGTATAACCTTATAGCGGCAGCTCTCAACTCAAGAGGAACCTTTAGCTCTTCTAATCTATTCCAAAGGTTGTATCTAGGAACCGTATCGAAAGCCTTTCTAAAGTCCACAAAGCAACAAAATAAATTGGATTTATCATGACGACATTCCTCCGCAATGATCCTAAGCGTAACAAGGTGGTCTGTTGTTGAGTGATGCCTTCTGAAACCTGCCTGGCCTTTAGCCCGCTTACCTTCACTTTCAAGCCATATGCTTAACTTATTTTCCAAAATACTACCATATAACTTGGCTAAGAGAGGGCTGATCATAATTGTTCGATAATTAGAGGGGTTATTTGTATCCCCGCTTTTAAAAATAGGGATAATGAGGCTCTCAGTCCAAGGTTTAGGGAACCCTTGCTTGACTGCTTGATTGAAAAGCTTGTGGATGTGGGGGATGAGGACAGGACCTCCAATTTTAAATATTCCGCTTGGTAACCTTCAATGTCCTTAACTTTCCCATTATCGAGGCGATTAACCCCAAACTTAATGTCTTCTAAAGAGAAAACTTCTTTCGTTGTGAAAAAGGTTCCAAATTATCCATGACATTTGGAGATTCATAAAGCTTTTTAAGATACAATGTTTCAAGTTTTTATGTAAATATATTATCTAATTAATTTTTTATTAAAATAAACTAGATAAAATACAAATAATTCATAAAGCTTTTTAAGATTAAAAGTTATAATAATAAAATATTTATAAAAAAAAAAATCTAATAATGAATAGCTTGTAATTAACTTTTGAAATGTAAATTAATTGATAATGAAATATTAGGTTAAAAAAATTATAAATTTATTAAAGATTATAATAATAAAATATTAAAAATAAAATTTTAATAATAAATAATTTGTAATTAACCTTTTAAAATATAAATTAATTTTTGAAATATAAATTAATTGATAATAAAGTGTTATGTTAAAATACTCTTAGGTTAATAAGAGGACACCTAAAAAGTTAGGTGGTCGTGATCTGTAAATCATCTCCTACAGGTTATTTCCAACCCGTACATCCCTTTGTCATGCTAGGCATGGAAGCCCCCAGGGTTTAATTCTGACCATGTGGCCCCGTGCCACACAAGAAGAGGAAGCATCTAGACATGATCGTGTGTCATGATCATAAAATTTTGTGTTATTAAATAAATATATATAGGGGTTTGATTCACACGGATTTGAATATTGACTTTCATGATCATAAAATTTGTGTTATTAAATAATATATAGAGCTTTGATTTACACGGATTTGAATTTGAATATTGATTTTCATGTTTTAAATAATATTTTTATAATATGGAATGTTATAATATTTAATATTGGTATATTTTAAAGTAATAAAGTAAAATCGTGATTTTTTTTTGGTTATTTAAAATATATTGTGAATATATATTAAAAAAAATTGAAACATTGGATTTTATAAATTAAACAATTTAAATATAAGTTTTTAAGGTTTTTTACAAATTTTTGATTAAAATTAACTAGATAAAATACAAATAGTTCATTTCATTTATAAGCTTTAAAATTAATTAAATGTATAAAAATAAAATGAAATATACATTAGTCATACATTTATTTAAAATAATTTTATATTTGCTTTTGACGCACAAAAATAAAATTAAAATATTTATACTAATATCATATAAAAAAAGAGTATACTCATTATTTTGTTAGCCAAATTATATATTTAATTGTTTATTATAGAATGCCAAAATAATATATAGTATTTTATTTATCATATCATAATTATGAGCTAAATAGCTCATTCAAGTGAATAAAATTGATTAAATTAGAAGTTTCATGAATTTCATTTGTAGGGGAATTTATTCTAGGATGTTCACAAATTTCAAGTTAAATATAACCAACCAAACACCAATACAAATAGTTTCACAAAATTTCTTTACAATTCTATTGAAATTCATTTAGAGCACATTATGAAATAATAGGAAATTCAAAGAGGGTTATAATAAAAAATAAAATAACAATAAAAAAACTTAAAGACTAAAACTTAATCACTTTAGAAAAGAATCTTTACTTTATCTCCACAATTTTGATAAGTTAATATTTTATTTATACCATACCTATTTAAATTATATAAATTTATATATTTATAAAAATTATAATATTAATGTAATATTTAAATAAAATATAAAGTTAAATAAATAAATGTAAATTAAAAAATATATTTTAAATTTTAAATTTTGTTGTGATTTTTATTTTTGAATAATATATGTTACTTTTTTTATTTATACTTTCCACACTTAAATGATATATATATAATAAATATATATATATATATATATATATATAATATATATATATATATATATAAAAAGATATATATAAAATTGTAATTTATTATTTTTAAATTATATGTTATTTATTATTTATTTATATCTATTTCAATTATACATATTTATATAAATAATCTAAAAGTTGTTATATATAAAAAATATATGTTATATTAAACAAATATTTTAACTTTATTAATTTTTGTTTTTAGTTATTATTTTTGAATATACATATTTT